>CM035233.1:33622858-34222858 GCA_020226215.1 Sindora glabra
CAGTATCATTCTACTCAACACCACCACTATTGCTCAATATCCAATTTCACTTCACTTATTACTCATTTCCTTTTTACACACACCATTTTTATTGTCACCAATCACCATCACTAATATATTTATCTTATTATAACTTATATTTATTAATATAATTTCATAATTAATACTCTATTTATTCCTTTTAAAGTGTCATTTAAGGTGAATGCACAAAAATTAAGGAAGATAATGAATAATCTTAACTCTAAGAGAGGTATGTTATAATTTACTAATATATTTGTCACTAAAAATTAATTAATAAGTAAAGTTGTTAAGTATTTATTTAGATAATGGGGATAACATTTAAAAGAAATAATAAATGCAATCATAATTTTCTAAAATAATAGATAAATAAAAATAAATTTTCTCTAAAATGATACTTAAAGATGAATTGAGAGAGTAATTAATTACTTTATTTATCTATATAGATGAATCATATAATTAAAAAATTGTAAAAGGTGTGAATATATACCTCAATTAAATCAAACCATCCAAAAAAAAAGTTTTGATCTCCTTGCCTTTATTCTCATTTTTTTTTAGAACAAAATTCCCTTCTATTCAAACTAGCACTCACATTAAAAAGAAAAAGTTTTCTATGCTTTAGTGAAAACCATCTACTCTAGTTGCTGAGTTTTATAAATAAAATTATGAGCTCTTATAAAAAAGTTAGAAATTTTAAGTGAATAGTTGCACATAACCTTTTTTTATATGACACAAGTTATATGGGATGGTATTATTGATATAAAACTTGTAACTTTTTTATAAGATTTCATAATTTTATTCATAAAACAATACTTAAAAACAAATAAAGGGAATAATTAATTACTTATTTATCTGTATAGATGAATCATATAATTACAAAAAATCATAAAGATGTGATTATATACCTTCATTAAATCAAACACTTAAAAAGATTTTTAATTTCCTTACCTTTATTCCTATCCTTATTTTAGAACCAAACCCCCTCCATCCAAATTAGCACTCATATAAAAAGAATGCCAAGTCTGTTATGCCTCAGTGGAAATCCGGATAAATTTGTCCTGATTACGAATTTTATGAATAGTAACAAGTTACAATAAAAAAGTTGTGAATTTTATATGAATAATTATACATAATCTTTTTTCGTATAACATAAATTATATGAAATAATATCATTCACATAAAATTTGTAATTTTTTCATATAATTTTATAATTTTATTTATAAACTTCGCATTCAGATGGATTTATCCTGCTACCTGCTAAACCAGGGCACAGTATTATTGTCTTAAAAAAGAAACGCATTTTAAAAAAGGAAAGTGCTGTGGGCATTTGTTGGGATGGATCAGTCCATCCCCAACGGACACCACCTTTGAATTCCAAACGGCATCCCCTCCCAAATCCGACCGTTGCGATTCTTGCCTTCACGAATCATCTTCACCATTCCCATATACTCCCTCCAAAGCCCCCACCGTTCCATCCAAATTCATACCAATTTCTCACTACAAATTTCCAACATACGCTTACTTTTCTCTCACCAACAGATTTCTTATCAAAATTCTACCTCCACAGTTCCAACTCCAAATAACCCACGTAGAATTTCAAAACCTCATGGAAAATACCCTGAAAACCCCTCTAGAAGCTCCAGTTCAATCACAAACCATAGATTCTGAATGCAAAACTCCACCTCCAATCCAGAGATCCCCAAACGAAAATGATCAGAATTCGCCTCACGAGTTGCGAAAACCGGCCAGTGTAACTCCAGATCGGCTCAGAGTCCCCAAAGCATTCAAATACCCAGACAGGTATGTAATTTACTAATGAGTTTTATGACATCGATGGGAAATTTACTGCTCAATTATATTGATTTTGTGTTCTTCTCTTATCTTCTTCAATTCTTTGAGGTACACAAGCCCAACAGATTCAATGGTTTCTCCGGTAACAAAAGGCCTTCTTGCAAGGGGCAGAAAGGGCGGGCCCTTATTGCCACCTGCAAAAAACCAACCCAAGGTGCCAATAAAACCTATGGCAGCTTTAGCTTATTCTAACTCTGATTCTGATATAATTTTTTAGAGAATTTTTTATATTTTTTTATGATTTTTAGTAATTCCATTTGCTTTATGCTTTTATACTGCTACTGTTCTATTTTGGGTGCTTTGTAATTGAGATATTTTAATATATTCCCAAGAGAGTCTTATTCTACTAGGAGAGATAACTCAAATAGATGTAGAAGCTCCATTTTTGAGTGACGGACTTGTCACCCTTTAATTGTATGTTTATCGGAGTAAAGATCTTCGTTCACTAACGGCTTAGAGATTTACTTTGTAATTTTCAGTGCGGCTGACTATAGTGATTTCCTGTGAAGCTACAGGTCCCAGATTTGCGTGTGCAGGAAGTAGGGCTTTTTCAGAACAATGTACCAATTCTTATTGATGAAAATCTCAGTTCAAACTAATGGCTTGCTTCAGGCAAATGAATCTTTTTCTCTGACAGGATGAATCATCTTTCAGTGATTTAGGGGATCCTCATTTATTTGACAGTTGTCTTTTTGTTCCCCATTTTTTGGAAGAACTGTTTGTTCTGTGGTTGCCTCTCTGGATTCAGCTATTGAAGTTTGTATTTGTGTGTAATGGCTATTTCTGATGTTTTCTTCAGAAAGCCGGTGAAGATTTCGTCTTATGCCCCCACCCTAAAAAAAAAAAGAAATTGTACTATTTACAACCAGAGGAAAGAAAAGGAGAAATCATGTTTGTTTATATGTATCTATCTTCAGTATTTTGTCATAGCTTTTCGCAATAGCAGCACAAACACATTTAAATTCCTAGCTAATGGCTTCAACCAACAGAAACAGTTTTGCTCCACTCACATCTTGGAGTGTTTCTTTTCCAACAGGAGATCTTAAAATTTTATATGATACTTACATACAATATAATTATATACGACATATGATAAAATTTTATATGTTTCTTTTATATGATACTTACATACGATATAATTACAAATTAATGTAAACCCCATCTTTCAAGGACGAATTGTTGCAAGTTTTCTCTCGAAAACAGGCGAATATGGTACCAGTAGACAACACCATTACAAAATTAAAGAGTTATGATAATGAATTGATTGCTAATCAGTAATTTCTCAGTTTCTCACTCCAAGCGGACCTCATACCATTGGACAGAACCAACATCTCCATCAATCTCAAGTTCACAAACGGAGCTTAGAAGAAAGGAAACAGCATCATCAATGTTCTCATATCTGGCAAGATCAGGAGGAAGAACCTTTCCAGGCCAATTCTCCAGCCAACCCTTCAAGATGACCTTTAACTCTTCGTCAGAAACAAATCTCTCTTCTTGCCCAGGTTCAAGTAGTACATAAGTTTCAGTCCTCTCATTTGCTCTTCTTCTCCTCCTCATTGCCCCAGCCTGAACCTACGTTAAGATAAAAATGAAAATAAAAATCTGAACTACAATTTTGCTAAACTTCTATAAAGGTGGGTTTGCAGGGTTGTTGCGGGTGCGTAAAATATAAGGTATAACAAGAATCAAAATTCTGTATGATAGTGAAAAGTTATGGGCAGTGTATGACAATTTTAAGATGAGCGAGTGAGACATTATTACAAACACATTGAGAGAGATTATCATCATTGTCCTTAGTAATCAAGAATGTGGACTTGAAACTAGCTGTACCTTAACTCTGCAGTCACTTTTCACTTGACCCAAATTCCAACAATTTAAAGGACTGAAACATTTATATATCCATGTTGGTGAAATCTGAGTTGTTGTTGGGAGTTGAAGATGGTATCTTTCTGCTTCTGTGGATACAAATAATCATCAAATTAATGGCTACCACACAACTACTAATTAAGACATTCATCAACAATTAATTATACTATAATATATACAATGACTCAGTATTCATTAATCACAGTTCAACCTCATTTGATTATGATTTAATTAATCTTCATTCATTGTTTGAATTCACCAAGCAGAATCCAAAGAAAGCAAAACAAATTCATTATTATTGAAAGAAGAGAGTGAGCTTACCGCTAAAGAAACCAACTCCAACATTGAAGATTTGTGTCTTCAAAATCCCTTCCATAGCAACTAAATTGAATTAAACTACATTCTTGTTTTAGTTTTTAATACTTAAGAAAGCAAAATTCTGAGTGAAGGATAGATAGACTCTGTCAATTACCATCACAAACTTCTTAGATAACTTCTTGCGTGCTCAGTTCCTTAATTACCCTTAATTCTCATTGTTTCCTCAAAACTGCCCTTCTATCCATTTCTTTCATTCTGGCCCAATCCATCACACAGTGTATTATATTGACAAGTTTTGAGCCAATTTGGGCTTCAAGAGCCCGTCAGCGCAAGAAATGGGCTTACTTTGGCAGGTTGTTGTTGTGGGCATGGGCCACGATTTTCTCTTTCAATTAGCTTAAATTATTTGGACCAAAAAATGAGGAAGGCTTAAATTATGACAAGAAAAATGGAAAAGAAAAGCTAATCCGCATCCGGCTCACAATTAAAGGGAGAAAATAAGTTCTACATTAATAGGGGAAGGGGAAATTTTACTGGACACTACTAATATGATAATATATTAATATATTATTAATTCTGACTATTAATATGTTATTATATAACATATAAAATATAAATTTAATATGCAATCAAATATAAAGGTAGATCGATATATCATTACCTTAATCGTATATGCAAGTCTCTCCCATCAGTGTTATTTGTTGGACAATGGACAAGTTAGTTCATCCTCGCCTAAGCAAAAAAGTTTTAAGAGAAATTTTTTTATAGATTAGATATAAAATATATCTTTCTTATTCTAATAAAATATATTTTATAGCAAGGTATCTTATTTTTTTTTTATCTCTCACTCCCTTTTTATTTTCATTTTGGTATCAAAAAAGGCAAATTGATTTAATTCATTTTTTTACAAGTTGTAAAGGCCTTTTTTTCAAATATAGAAGAGAATGAGTAACAACGAGTAAGAAGTAAAGGAGAAAAGAATACAAGTAATTTTATTCTTAAGAAAGTTTAATATTACAATATTTGATTAAATAATTAATAAATAACAATAAATTAAAAAAATAATTTCTAAATTTATAATTATTTTCTTTCTTAACTTTTTTTATTAATATTTATAATACTACATCTAACTTTCTAAAATATTTCTTACACCCTAGAAAAGTACAGTAAAAAACCATTTAAAAATAATAAGTTTCGTAAAGTTATTAAAGGACTCTAATTTATTTCAATAAAATTAAAAAAATGGGTTATGCTCAAAATCATTTAGATACTCAAAATCTTTTGATGCTAGCTAAGCTAGCTAGGAGAACAAATAATGGGGTTTTCAATTCTATTGAAGTTATTCGTCAATTATTTTAGAAGCACTCTGTCACATGGCACAACCATCATTATCTATGCATTTAATAATTGGGGTATGTGGTAGACAATCATACAGGACTTTATATCAATGCTATATCTCCATTAGGTGCACCCAAAAGAAAAGAAAAAAGCTTAGTTTTAACTATACGGGGAAAAATGTGAGCAAAAAGACAAATTTAGGAATGTTTTTAATAGAAATTTGACCTCATGGTCAATTACAGAATTACAAAAAAAATGATAAATTACACATGCCTTTTTAAAATTTAATTTAATTATAGATATAATTAACAATTTCATCTCACAATTCTATTTCTTAATAATACAATTGGGAGAAAAATTTACATGTACGAATTATTATACAAAGATGAAACCGTGAATTTATATAATTTATGAACTATTTTACTAAAATCTTATAATTTGATGAATCTATCTTAATTACATTTTTTAGTAATATACACATATTTTTATTTTTCTATCACACGAACAGTGAAAAAAAATTTATATAGAAAGAAAGGAAAATGATTGTATATAAAAAGGAATTTAATGTATAATTTAAAAATAGAAAGATATTCATGTAATTGATAAAATCTTAAAAAGGTGAAATAATTAGTTCTAATATAAATGGAAGCACATTTATATTTAATTACATGTAATTATACATGTTAATGGTATGATTAATGTAATTGATAAAAAAATATTGTTATGCCTTTTACTTTATTTTTTAAAAAAATGCAATTGGATACTTAAATATATAAAAGGATATGAGACATATGACAAAATTTTATGTCAATTTGAATACAATTAGACCACAGATGAAATATAAATCCAAAATAAAGAGGGAAATAGTTCAAAACGTGTGTTTATGAGTCACGCTCGTAAGATGAACGTCACACATACATCACTATTTTCTTTTAATTCTATTCAAAAAAATGGAAAAGAAAAATGGAAAAAAAGTCACAAATTTTGGCCTTTTTGGTGAGGATGAAGTTGGCCTACGGGTTTTGGAAAGGGCAAACTTTTTGCACATGAAAAGTAATCAAAGCATGGTGGGGCCTCCTAACTCCATCATGAAGTAGCCAAGACAAGACCTGGGGTCACAGTCTATTTTGCTCATTTTTTAATTGCATGTTGCCAGCTCAGCATAATTTGACCATGGAGTTCTCCATGGTGCAAAGTTGTTTTTGTCGCATCTCATCGAACGGTCATATTAGAATGGTGACGCCTATACCGTGATTCGAAGAGGAAATACTTCACTGCAACTCAACTTAGGCTATCTTCGATTGCGGTGGCACCTTAATGGCACTGATTCTTGACGGTCAAAATGAATTATGTTTTACAGCTTAACCTAAAATTAGTATAATTTTATTTAATTTGAAACTAGAATTGATACAAAATATAATAATAATGGTCCAATCTCATAAGAAACTGGAACCGGTAAATGTTAACCTATTGAATTATTGGATTAATCCGTTAAACCTGTTGAGTTATTAAATTAACTCGTTAATCTAATAATAGTAGTAAGTAATAAAAAATTAATTTATTATTATATATTTAATTTTTATATAGATATTAAAATAATAATTTTGATATATTAAAATTAAACTTTAATATATATAATATTAAAATTATACATATGAGTAATATTAAATAATTTTTAATACTAAAATTAATAAATTTATATATTTAATATTATCAATATGTATTATATAAATTTATCAAAATAAATAATTATATTAAAATTTAAATTAATACTTTAATATTAAAATTTTAAATTATTTGAAAATTTTAAATAAATAATTTTGGTATTGATTTTAAATGTATTATATACATATATATAATATAATACATTATTGTCTATTTTTATTATTATATAAAAATTATTATAATTATTTTTATTAATATATTATATAAATAATTATTTATTTATATATATTTGATTATATATAAATTATTAAATATTTTTATTTTTATATAATACTTTGGCATTGATCAATATATATTTAATAATATTTATTGATTTTATTAAATAAAATAAATATATAAAATAAATATATATTATTATATATTATATATTTATACACTTATATATAATAAAATAAATTTTATATTAATATTTATATAATATATTTATTTTTACATAATACTTTAGCCTTGATCAATATATATTTAATAATATATATTTATTTTCATATATAATATATATGACTTATTGATATATATATAATAAAATTTTAAGTCATAATAATATATATTTATATTTAATAAATAATAATATATTTTAATTAATTAATGATATAAAATTAATAATAAATAAATAAAATTAATATGATAATAATAAAATATAACGAATTATAAAAACTTGCTTAAACCCGCTTGATAAATGTCGACCTGCAATTGGAACTGAGACTGGTATTGTAGCAACTCGATCTACGCTCGTGGTGAAAAAGTAGCTCAGTCTGAGACTGATCCAACATACAATTTTTGCCCGTTAGGTTTGCCTGGTTGGGTTAGGTTAACCTGTTTTAACATATCTAGTTTTTGGTAAGGATTTTTACATCCTCATATTTTTAGTTCGTATTTCATTCGCGAAATCTTTTATTTCAAAAAATATATATATTTTTAAAAGTTTAATTAATAAGAATATAATATTCTTATATTTAATTTATTATAATTTTTTTGAAAATATAGATATATTATTATATTTGATTCATATTTAATGTTTTTAAAATTTTTAAGATTATTTTAAGAAAACCTTTCTTAAATTTTTTATTATAAAAATAATAATAAATTATATTTTTATTCAAAACTACATAAATAATTAAAAGTTTTCTAACCGTAATAAATTAAATCTTAATATTTAATATCTAAAAATTTATTAAAAAATATATATATAAATATTTTGTACTGTATTACATTTTAAGTAATGTGATACTAAAATCCTACCTAGAAATAAATTATATATAAATTAGTTGTTTATTCGTTATTCTGCGCTCTTTACCTTTATAAGGTATATTTATCATTAGTCATATTATTATTATTATTATTATTATTATTATTATTATTATTATTATTATTATTATTATTATTGCTGTTGTTGTTGTTGTTGTTGTTGTTGTTGTTGTTATATCAATTTTTAAAATAAAGTGTATATAATTTATTTAAGTTATTATTATAATATTAAATATACTTGACATTTCTCTTTTTATAAAATTATAAATTTTCACTACTAAATTATTTTCATAATTATATTTCATGTTGGTACTATATTTTACATTGTAGTTTCTTCTTTTATATAAAAATATTATTTTATATTTTTATATATAAATATACCTTTTTTAAAAAAAATTTCAAGCTTATTGTATTATTCTTCAAAGAAAAAAATCGTACATATGTATAAATATATTAAAATAATTTTTCAAACATTAGAAATAATAATAATAAAGAAATTACAATTAAAAAATTAATGTCATTGTATTTTTTATAAAAATATTTTAAAAATAAAATAATTATTATTTTCTAGTTTAAATTAAAAATTATTTAATAAAGTGATAATAAGAGAGAGAAAGAATTAAATGTGATGATAACTTTATCCTTCTATTTTAATATCAATATTCTCATCTCATGAGAACATTAGATATCCACCTTCTACTTTAGAAATATTTTAAGGAAAAATTAGGTCAAATATATTACCAAAAATATGACATTCTCAAGTAATTTTTTTCAAACCTTAAATCAAATATGAGAATGTAATATTCCTTTGAAATATTCATAAAAATATTAAAAATATTTTGCAAATCAAACCCCCTTATTGGGATACATTTGTCTCAATAATTTAATGATGAAAATTGATCTAATATAATAAAGGAAAGGATCTCACAAAAAATAATTTATCTTTTTGTCTAAAATTAATATTACAATTTTAAAAAATAATATTAATTTTATCTAGTGAAAATAAAAATTAATTGTAATAAAAATTATATTTTCTAATAAATATATAAATATATAATAAGAAACCATTTTTATATCACAATATCAACTTATGGTATTTCATATCAGAAAATATATATTTATTCAAATATGTAAAGTAAATTTGCACTTATAAATTAAGCTAATAAAACAAAATAATATACAAAAAAAATTAAGTTTAAATAATTAAAATTAAAAATTAATAATAATGAAATTGAGTTATTGCTCATATATTATAAGACTTGAAAAGTTGTACCCTATATCATATATTTGAATAAATATGATATGTAGTTATATATTGAGATGAGGGCTTGTCTTCATAAAATTTTAAAAAAATAATCGGTGTATTTATAATGGATAGATTTGAAAAATCTCTAACATACTATTCAACTCCTTCACCACTTACTTAGTAATTAATGGCTTAAATTATAAAAACTTGTATAATAACATTTGTTATATAATTGTTTTTTATGAATTTGTTTAAAAAAAATGCATTTATGTTAAGTTGTTTTGTTCTAAAAGTATAATAACATTAGTTACACAACTTATTTTAGATAACTTCAAATGTAAAAGTTGTGATTTATGTGCAACATTATTAAACGAGAGTTACACAATCACAAAAACATATATATATTTAATTATTGATTCATAGCAACTTAAGTCATGTATGTGCTAGTCATATTTTAAAAAAAGCAAATAATGAATTATTTAATATAAAATTTTCAAAATTGATTTCTTTTCTAAGTAAATTATTGTTTTGTAAATTCTTTTGAAATCTCAACATAAAATTATTTCTTCAAGTCAAGAAGAATAAAAGCTCTATCACTTTTACTTCCACCTTCCATCAAATTAAAAAAAGGAATAGCATTTACTCACTGAGTGTCATTAAATTTTTTTTCCATATCACTATAATATTATATATTTTAATCAATATAATTATTTTATTCAAATGTTTCTTAAATTGAAAAAAGAAGTTTAAAATATTGAATTAATAGATAGAGATAACACAAACTAAGAATTAGATCATAGATAATTTTTTTTAAAATAGATAATTTATTATAAAAATATTCAATACTAAAAAGATAACCAAATAAACATATGAAGAAGATGAAAGAAAATTATGGAAGAAGGAGTATATTTTATTTAATTGTACACAGAATGGTTCACACAACTCATATTTATATGACAAATAAGTTAAACATTATAATTTTATAATAATAGTTCATAAAAAAAATTGAAACCTAATAATTGATCATAATGAAAGTATAACATTTGACGTATGGACATTCATATTTAATTATCATCATTTATAACACTCCCTTTTGGATATCCATCTTGTAAAAAATATGCCTTATTAAAAATTCCAATGGAAAATAATTCTAGTGAAAGAAAAAAAGTGCATTATTCTTTCAACAAATATTCTTCTTCATAACAATCTTGCCAGGAAAACCTAGTTAAAAAAAATCATGATCAAGAAAAAAAAAGTTCAATATGAACTTAACTCACCCTATTAAGAATATCACTGAAGATCTTTAACTTGTGAGTTATTACCTTTACTAGCAATTCCATTAAAGGCAATTTCCATAAATTTGCTATTATGATCAAATATAACTATAATTCTTTTGTAAGCATAAGAAAGAGCTCTCATGAAATAAAATTTATTCCACCTCCTTTGATGTATCATCCTCTAATTAAGCTTTTGCACATAGCATTACCTTGATATGGATTTATTGAAATTTCTTTCTTGAAATTTAAAGAAATTGATTCTTCACTTGTTACATACATATTGAAGAAACTGTAACTATAATTTATTTTAACAAGAAATATGATATAGATGCATCATCAAAAATAGGAATATGAAATCAAACTTTATATGAATTAAATATCCTACATTTGTATAACAAAATAGTCATAATTCAAAATTTATACAAATAAAATAATCTCATATTATTGTTCTACAAAAATACCAAAATGTATGTTTAATTTTATTATAATATCTTTTAATTGAAAAAAATTATATCTTGCTAAAATTTGTATCAAGATATGTGTAATTAGCAAAATACATTACTATATCAATTGCACTAAAATATGATATTAAGGGACTAAGAAATTTTTCATTACTCTTTAAAATTTAAAGTGAATCCTTATTAGTACTAAGTGATTGAATAATTATTGAAACACTTAATGGATGTGATTTATTTATGTAAAAATATTTAGAATCTTTCCATTCAAATTGATAAATAAATATTCTATTATTTAAATTATTAATCTGTAGGCTAAGATGAAAACTTAATTTTTCAAAACTTTTCATGTCAAACTCCTATTTGCAAATACTATGCTACTTTTAGAAGTTTTTCATGGATTCTAGTAATATTTATGTTACCAACATATGCAACAATTATAGTAAAATTATATTTAGATTTCTTGATAAAAATATAAAGAATTTTTATACACTTCTTTCAACAAATATTCATTAATATGATTGCAATAGATTCACCTGGATTGATTTAATCCATACAAAGATCTTTGTAATTTAATTAAATATATTTAAAAATTCAAATTTTATGCTTCATGTATCTAAAATATTTTAGGAATTTTCATATAATATCATTGTTAATTATTACATATGAAATAGGATATATTAAATCCATTAGACACATATTAAGTTTTAATACATTGCTAAAAAATTATATCTACTATCTAAAAATAAATAGTCTCATAGCTAATGATAATCATTATAAAAACCTTTATGTCCAACTTCAATTTTCTTATTATCTTGGTATAATTAGACATTTAGCTTCACACCTTCGGGGTGTTTCATTGGCTTAACACATTCTAGGTGTGTCTTTACTTTGCAAATAAATTTAAACTTTGCATTTCTATTCAAATTACATCTTTTCTCTTTTCTTTTGACCATTGATCATATATCATCATTCTATAAATTTAAGATCCTCACTAACTACTATTTTTTTTATAATTTAAAGTGGTAGAATTCTATGTTACACCCATAGGTTTAGAACCTATGAGGATGTGACCAAAGCCAAACCATTGGATGAGTTAACCCATTCAATAGCTTCACTCATCCAATAGCTTGCATTTTATCACATATTCATGGGTTCCAAACCCATGGGTACAATGTAGAAAGCACCTTTAAAGTGTTATATTGTATATAAATGTAAATATTGTCAATAACTATTTCTTTTTTAATTTTATATTTCTCATCAAAGACATAATCAGTTAGTATCTCTTTATTTTCATGAATTTTAGGCATTTGAACTTATTTCAAAAGTTTATCATTATGTCTCAAATTTCAACTTCTTCTAGAAGTTTGTTATTAATTATGTTTCAAATCTTTTCAATAGTATTTAATTTCTCAATAAGGTTATTAATTTCTCCATCTTTATTTTGAGTATATTTGTATTTAAAACTAATAAGTTTATCATTCATTAGGCATATACTGACATAATTATTATTGATAAATAAATTGTTTTACTTGGCCATACTCTAAATAGAAGCATCTACAGTTGATATATAATATTTATTTATTTTATTTTAGTTAGTAATATATTTGGTAATTTTAATATACTTTATAAACTAATCATCTTATAAACTTTTAGTTCATATTATTTTGTATAAGGATCAAAGTGATTGAATATCATATGATTCGTACAATTGCATATTTTCTCTCCCCAATTTTGAGAATATAAATTTATATTTTCTATTACTTTTCAAAATCATTTATGTGTATTATGGTGGAATAAATATATATTGCATAATAAAAAAATTTCTATATATGAAATATTTTAGCTTCTAACTAAACTTAATTATAAAGGGGAACTATAAATTCTTGGCTTGATGCATATAAGTTTTGTACCATAGAAAATTACCTGTCCCTCAAGACAATATAGGGAATTTTGTTCTCTTAAAGATATAGCTAATAATTTGGAATATTAAAAATATTATATCTAAATAATTTTACATATGAACATACTTTAGGATGTTCAACAATAATTGACATATAATATTTAATGAAGATTTTAGATATAAATTCACCAATATTATCAAAACATATTATCTTAATTATATAATTAAAAAATTATACCCAAATTCAAATTATTTGAGCAAGTAATCTTGAAAATAATAAGCTACGGATTGGTAATAAATACAAATATGACTATTTTGTCAAAGAATTAAACAAAATAATAAAATATCCATATAGTCCACGTATTTATATAGTGGATAAGTAGATAAACTTATATCACCTTATATTTATATCATGATTCAAACTTAATTATGATCAACGTGAATCTTGCTATTTAGTTTCCATCAGCCTACCAATTATTTATATTAATTCTATTTACTAGAAATCTCTCTATTTTTGTAGAGATTCAATATTCATTTTAAATTTTTTTAAAAAAATGTATAGAGTTTTCCTTATTTTTAGACCTTTTCTAAGGGCTACATGCTTTAAATCATAAAAAAAGTAATTTCTTTATAAATACAATAGTAACACAAAATATATACTTGAAACACATAATACTTATATAGAGACTAATGATTTCACCCTGAATCATGATCCTAATCTAACTATCGAAATCTTCTAATTGGACTATCTTTGATTCTTTATAAACGTAGAAAAAGCTCAAATACAATTATTTTAACCTAAAAATATTTAAAATAAAATGGAATGAGTTACAAGAACTTGGTGAGTATATATTTGCTACAACTATGTTTAAAATCAATTACACAAATCATTAATTGCTAATTATGTATTAAGATAGGAAACAACTGTGAAGCAAATTCCTAGATTGTTTTAATATGCAATAATAATTTTTGAGTTGACACATTTACTTGCACACAAGTTAGAACATATGCTTTACATCACAAATCATAATGATCTTAACCATTTAACTTAAACAATATTGATACTATCACACATGATTCATTCTGAATGGTCATTGTATTTATAGATAGCCAATAAAGTTCAATCACATCAAATCTGTATAATTACATCAAATGTGGTATTCAATTACAAGCAGATTTCAATGTCATATCACATATGTATAACAATTATAATAAATACACAAGCATCTATCTTTTGACTCCTAACTCAACCTTATACTCTCCATAAGTTATTGATCCTTGTCCTTATAGGGTTTACTTTATACCCTTTCCACTTTATTACGAGGAATTTTTCATTTGGTATTCACATCATCCCCCTATTACATTTCTCAATTTCAATGCTACTTATAGCATAATTCATAGTATAATATACGCTATAGAGCTTAAGCTCTATATATCATAATTTTAATGAAATTTCAATATAATAAGCCTAGCTCATCATCAAAAGTAAATGTCAAAGCATATAACAATATATATAACAACACCATCATGCCTTGTTGCATGGTCATAATAGTCATTCATATTATAATATAATTCAAACATTTTCTAACATATAAGTAACAATGTAGGCTCAATCCCAATTAATCAACAACTAATAATAACATGACCATGTTCTTTAAGCATAATCAATCCATATCACTCAATACACATACACATTCATAGTCTATTGTTCCATCATGCATAAGTGCCATCAAGTAATACTAAGTAATAATGGTACCTTACTTTCATCTTAAGGTCTTCAAAATGGGAATTCACTACTTATGAGATAACCATATGTATACATATGTACTTGTAATGAACTAGCTATCTTGACGACATATTATCAAGTAAACAACCATAACTATTAAGACTTGAACTCTCTAATTATAAAAAATTCTAATTCAATATAAGACCATATTTACAATCCATATAATTGATAAGAAGATTGTAAAATATTGTAACCAATCATTACAAGTAATATAAAGATTTTCGGGTAGGATATATATACTTACCTAATAGGATCCATCGACTTCATTTACTCTAAAGTATTCAAGTTCAACTTTCTTTCATCTTCTTACTCACAATTTATAAAGATAATTTATAAATGCATTGAATTTACTTATTTTCTTCCTAAATTACTATTTTAAGATATAATCATAATATTTTAACCTTTCATATTGTAACTTTATTATCTTTTCTTGCATTAATCATAGGAAATAAAAAAATACACCATAATATGGATATTCTCAAATCAAAATCATATAATAAAAATACTAATGCTTGATGCCATAAAAGTATTTATCCACACAGTTTTATCATCCTGTATCATTATCTTTTTAAATTTTTAAGATTATCATGAATAATTTAGAAATTCTCATAAATAGAGGTTTCTTCAAACCACATATAAAACAAGTGGAACCTTGAAATTTCATGCTCTAAACATGCTTTCATCACATCATTACATAAAATCACATTTAATTTATAACATTTTGCCTCTATTCCAACAAATCACTAAATCACATTTTTTACTTTCAATGGATTTTGCTTAGAGCAGGGTCACTTAAGCTTAAATATTGAAACTTGATAATCTAAGCATATTTTAAAGATGTCATTTTAACACTCTATAGCATGACATTCTTACATTTTTGAGTTATTATTGAGTTTATCAAAATACAAATAGAAATGCATTTTCTTTAACTTAAGTATGAATCATCTAAAAATATTAAGGTAAATGACATAGAAAGGCTTTATTCATCTTATGCAATCATACTATAGTATGAAATTATTATTTTTCAAAAGCATTATCATATATTTCATGTATAAATGAAAATAGGTTTTCTTAGATCAAGTTTAAGTTAACTAGAATATTAAGTCATAATACTCTAAAGAGACTTTAATCAAATTATCTTAATACTTTATAACATAAAGATCATATTTTTAAAAGCTATTATCATATATTCAAATCATACATAAAGTACATTTCCTGATTTAAGCTTGAATAAGCACAATACCATAGCTTCAAGCTTTAAAATTACTCATTAGCATCTTAAGAGGTCTCCACCAATTTGTCAATGGTAGAGGTGCATCAGGTTATTAGTGAGGCAGGAAGAAATAATAGCTCCAATTGCTAGGTGAGCACTGTGTCTTACGGTTTCTTTTCACCACCCTTACAACCACTAGTGGGATAAAGATGATCACCAATGCTAGGAGGAGAGTGACGAATTTGGCAATTAGGAATGGCACCTGTTATGCTAGAAATGAGAAGAACAATAACTCCCTGTGCTATGATGGCTACTCTGCTCGGCTCCTCTCATTGAAAGGAAGGAAAAGCAGCTCATGGGAAGTACTTCAACAAGGTAATAAACTACAATACAATGTCGGAAGGCCAATAATAGTAACCGACCAAGGCAAAGAAAGAGAAATTAGGAGGAACATGGAGAAAGGGAGAGAAAAGAAAGAAAAAGGTTAAAGGCAGAGAGAGAAATGCTTAAAAAAGAGTTATGGGTATTGATCTCATGCTTTTTGTACTTATAAGTTCAATTTCTTTTATAAAATTTTGACCTTCCATTTCCTATTTTAAACAATCTTACCCCTTTATAAAAAAAATTCTATTTCCATAAAATTCCTTTTCTTTCTAACCTTGTATTCCCCTTCTTTCTAACCTTGTTTTAAGTCCCCATTTGAATACTTCAATAACGCACAATTGTTTGAAAATTATTTTATTAAATCCTAAACACACACATACACACACACACACACACACACACACACACACACACACACACACACACACACACACATATATATATTCAAAATTTTTCACACTCCAAATTTATAAATCTTTATAACTAGTTTTTAAGTCCATGCTATGCATAGGTCAGTATTTAATAAAAAATTAATAATTTTTAATAAATATAATAATTTATTCATATATTAAAATATATTATTTAATATATAAAATAGATAATATATGTTTTTATTATTTTAAATTTTATTATAAGTAACCTAATTATATAAATATATAATAAAAAAGATAAAAAAAAGAAATAAGAATGAGAAAGAGAATAAAAATAAAAAAATATTTTCATAATTTTTTGAAGAATTAAATATTTAATAATATATAATAATATTTTTAATAAAAAGTATAATTTTAATTCAAAAATATAATTTGGTATGTGGTAAATATTTTTAACTTAATATCAATTAAGTTCTTTAAATATTGTTCTAATAATTCTTCCTAGAAAAGAAATAATAAATTATTGATATTATTCTATTTTCACCATAATTTTTTAAACTTTTTATAATAAAAATAAAATATATCATGCTATGTTTATACTATTTAGCAATCTTAATATTTAAATTATAAATAATATCAATGCATATGAAAAAATAAAACAAAAAAAATTTAAAAAAAAATAATCCATATGCAATAAAATAATGAGTTAAAAATAATATATATAGTAAATTAATTCAATTATATAAAATGAATGACTTATTACAAAATTTTATAATAAAAAGAAAGTAAATTGTATTATATCTATATTATTCAATTTAATATATTATATTTGAACCTCAAGTAGTGGAGGTGAATATGAAAAAAGAAGAAATATATACAATAAAGTATATGAAATGAGCAAAAATAATGTGTAGACTAAAAATATTTGACAAAATCTTAACTAATATATTTTTAAATTAGAATATGATACTTAAATTATTTAAAATATTTTATTCTAAAAATATATTCTATTGATTTTTAATATTTAACAATATTTAAATTATATTATAATAATATAAATAAAAATAAAAAAATCCTAGATAGTGTTGATAGGGGAAATTTTTTTTCATAACCCATCATGTATCCCAACAAAAAAAGGGCCAAAAAACCTTTCTTTCTTAATATAGCATAGATATAGATTATGTTGCAAGTAAATTTTTAATATTTTTATTTTTTGCCAAAATTTTTAGTTATATTTATTTTTTATTAACATAACATCTTCATACTTATAAATAATATAAATAATTTTCAACTTACTATAAATAAAATTAATTTAGACATTAATTAAACTAGTATTATTTTTCATATATTTTTGTATCAACATACTTCAATATATATTTTTTTAAATTTTACATCAAAAAAATTTTAATTTAAAAGTGATAAATTATATAAAATATTTTGATAAATTTTTTATTCATTTATTTTATAATTTTTTACCACTTTTGTATTGATGAATTCATATATCTCCTTGATAAAAATAAAATAATTTTAGCTTATTAAAAATAGTTTCTAATAAAAGTATTTACAAATCATATTTAAAAAAATTCTTCCAACATATGTAAATAGACAACATATAAATCAAGAAAATATTAAAAAATAAAAAAATTAATCTAAATTTTTTATATTTTTATTAAAAATAGAGAATCAAATTGACTCATCCAATTTATATGTTTTATATTAAATTTTAAAATATTTTTATAATAAAAATATTTATAAATAATATTTAAAATAACTTCACATAAAGTAAATATTATCAAATATTATTCTATTATTAAAATTTTTTTACACAAATTACTTCAAATTAAATATATTCTATAATACAATCAATAAAAGAAAGAGAAACAATATTTGAATTATAAAAAATAAATAAAATTTCATTAATGTATATTTAATTTGAAATATAGTGTTTAAAATTTAATATGAAGAAAATATTGATAATATTTAAATAACTAAATTTATTTTTAAATATTTTATTGACAATAGGATGTGTAAATAATTAATTTAGTTAACACTTTTTATAACCTTAACTTATTTAAAATATTTTACAACAAAAATAAAATATGTCATATTATATTTATACTATTTATCAAATTTAATGTGTAAACTATAAATAATATGAGTGAATATAAAAAAATTAAAAATATTGAAATGCATATCAATTAACTACCAAATATTATATACTACTAAATATTATATTGATATGATTTTTAATAATTTTTAATCAAGAAAAGTATTTTTCATTGTTAAGAACAATGTGCAATATTACACTATCTATAAAAGATAAGTATTAATATTAACTCAATAAAAAAATAAAATTGGCCATTATCATTATCAATTCTTTCTTTAGGATGTACAAAGAAATTTAACATATTGAAATGAGTTATATCATAAGAATTATAGTTAGGAGCATTATTATCATCAACAAAATTAGTCTCATTTTATTTTTCTTTAAAATAGGACATAGTAAAGTTCTACAAAATGTTTAAAGATATGACAGATACGTAACTAACACATTTTGTATGACTTTAGTAGTATATACTTTTAAATTTTCCAGTAGCTTACATCATAAGTTTTTCTCATTATAATCTCCAACTTCTAGTGGAAAAAAATTAATTTTGTGATTGTTTATACTATTCTTATAACCACTATAATTGCATAAAATCATTTGGCATTTTTCCACATATATAGCTTTAGTGCGATGATATTTGAAATTCGTTTATATATATATATATATATATATATATGTGTGTGTGTGTGTGTGTGTGTGTGTGTGTGTGTGTGTGTGTGTGTGTGTGTGTGTGTGTGTGTGTTAGTCATGCTTTAATGTTTTATATATATGTATGTGTGTTTAGCATATGTTTTGGCATTTTTTTTTCATATACATATGCTTTCACTTTCTGTACGTATATATGTAAAATGAATTTTATGTTTTGACATTTATATGAATTTTATATAAAACTTTTTGGCTTATGTTTTGACATTTTATATATATGCTTTAGCATCATGAATTTTCTAGTGTTCTTTATATATATATAGTTTTGTGCATGTTACTCATGCATTGAATTTTATATGTATGTTCTTTCTTTCTTTCTTTTAATTTGGTATAAATTTGTCAATAATTTAAAAATTTATCGATAATCATTAAAATTATTTTGATATGTTTCAAGAATGAGATACATCTTGTAAAAAATTTATATGGAGGTGAAATTTTTTTATAGGCAATTTGGATATTTTTTTTCTTATTTAGAATTGAGTTAGTTGAATTAAATGTTTATCACTTAATGATCATTTAACAAGCTAGTGAAATTCTTTTATGTCATTAGGGATGTTCTTGTTATTTAAGTTAGTTTATATAATCACCTACTCACAAAAAATTATTATATGAATTAATTTAGATAACTTGGAGCTTTTATAATAATAAACAAGTTGATAATCCTTTGCCTACAAGTGTTGAATTTTTCAATTTTGTTTATTATTACATTAGCTTAATATTTTAATGATATCTTAAAGTTTATTACTTTTTTCACCCACAAGGGAATTTATAATAATATTTTAAGGTACCTAATATTTAAAAGAAATATGAGCTATTATTATTGCCTATGATATTGACTAATTTTCTAATGTCATCATTATTTTTAGCTTCATGTGCTTTTTGCCTAATTAATGAATATTTTTTATTGAAACTTTGACTAGAAGAAAATATAAGAGATAAAAAGAGGATATGAAGTTAGCTTTGACCATATTGAATGTAGATATGGCAATTAGAGTTAAAAAACATGCTAATTTAATTGCTCAAACCACTATTGAGTAGAAAAGTTATATAAGAAATGGGATAGTGCTAATCACTTAACTTTGATAGTGATAAAGAGATCAGTCTCTGAAGGTTTAGTTTGAGCTATAATAATTATTGATAATGCTAAAACCTTCTTTACTTCCATTGGAGAAAGGTATGTAATTTTTTATAAGATCGAAGGCTAGTTAATTGATGGAGTAGTTTGTTAATATGAGCTATAATGGTTCTGGTGGTGTTAAAAAGTATATTCTGAGAATGATTACTATTTTTACTAAACTTGGTAAGCTTGAATACCCTATTAATGATACTTTTCTTGTTAATCATACCCTAAATTCCTTACCTTCCTAATTTAATGTCATTAAAACCTCTTACAATACCTAGAAAGAAAATGGAGATGTTAACACTTTGATATCCATTTGTACTCAAATGGAAGAAAAGATGAAACATAAAGTTTCAGGAAATGTGAACTTAGTCAAATAGCTACATCCTAAGAAACCTTTTAATAAAAGAAATTTTAAACCCTAGGATAAAGGTAGTCCTAAAAGAAATCTTAGTTATAATCACCATGGACCTAAACCTATGATAACTAAAGATGAGTGGTAGTTTTGTAAGAAGATAAATCATAGAAGGAAGGATTATTTTGCTTAAAAGAAGTACCTAGAAAAAAAATAAGTAGAAAAATAAAAATGAATCAAGTAATTCTTTTGCTCTCATGTGCTTTAAATCCAATTTGATAGATGTTCTTGTTAGTTCTTAGTGGATTGACTTTGGGGCATCTATCCATATTACTAATACCTTATAAGGATTCAAGACTAAGTGAAAGCCAAGTAGGGATGAAGTCAATCTATGTGTAAGAAATGGAGAATAAGTGCAAGTGTAAGTAGAATACATAAGCATAGTTAAATTGAAATTACATTTAGAATTTGTTTTATCTTTGAAAAATACTCTTTATGTGCCATTCATAAGGTAGAGTTTGATTTCTTTATTAAAATTTTAGGATTTAAATATTTATTTGAGTTTTAATTAAGGATCTTATCAGTTTTCTTATAATTTTATTATTATTAGTAATCTTTCAAGATTTGATGGTTTGTATAAATTGTATCTTGATTTTAAACAATTTGACTCTTTTCATGTTACGACTATCAGTGTTAAAAGGCCTTTGTCTAAAGAAAATTATTTTCTTTTATAGCATAAATGTCTAGGTCATATATTAAAGGAAAGAATCGATAGGTTAATAAAAAAGAATGTTATTCCATATCTTGGTAATTCTGATCATGATTATGTTGACTGTATTAAAGGAAAAATGACTAGAAAAATTAATAAAGATTTTACTTGTAATAAAGAACTCTTGGAAATAATTCACACAAATATAAGTGGTCATTTTAAGTATACTTTATATGGAAATAAGTATTTTATAATCTTTATAGAAGACTTCTCCTATTATAGCTATATCTACCTTATAAATAATAAGTCACAATCTCTCAAAAAATTTAAAATTTTTAAGTTGAGGTAAAAGAGTAATGTTATAAAGAGATTAAAATTATGAGGTCTAACCATGGTGGTGAGTATTATGCAGAGTTGGTAATACAAGCTAACTTATGGGATCTTTTGCTAAATACTTGCGAGACTATAAGATAGTTTCCCAATTTATTATACTTGAGACTCCTTATCAAAACAGTGTGGCTAAAAGATGAAATTATACTTTGATGGATATGATAAGATCCATGATGAGTAGAACTAACTTACTAATTTCACTTTAGGGTAAAGCCTTAAAAGCTACCATGTATATCTTTAACAATGTCTATGTCAAATCAGTACTTAAAACACCTTTTGAACTTTTCAAGAGTTGAAAATCTAGTTTAAACCATCTTCGAGTGCGGGGTTGTCTTGTTAAAGTAAAAAATCTATGACCTTATCGCATCAAAGTTAAATCCTAAAACCATCAAGTGCTATTTTATTAAATATCCTAGTGAATCTAAAGGTTACAAATCCTATTATCCTACCTCTGGGATAAAGATAGTTGAAGCATTAACAGTAAAATTTCTTGAAAATGATGTTTATGATTCTAATGACCTTCAAAATGATGATAATATTTTAGATGAGGCACCATTTGTTTTTCTTATGTCTATTATGCAAGAAAGGATCGTGTATCAATCTATTAATAGAATGCCTAATGTACAAGATCATGAAGGTATTGTGAATAATCTACTTGAACTAAAAGAACCCATTGTGCCTATTGATGCTCTTGTTGGACGTTCTGAAAAGTAAGAAAACTTACAATCTCAAATGATTATGTTGTGTACTTAGGTAAGACTGATTATGATATTCGACAAATAGTTGATCCAGTGAGTTACAATAAAGTAATTTCTTGTGGATAATCTAGTAAGTAAATAAAGGCAATGCATGATAAGATTCAATCTATGTATTCTAATGAAATATGAAAGTTAAAATTCTATATGGTTTTAAACCTATTGGTTACAAATAGGTTTTTAAGACTAAAAAGAATTCAAAAGGCAAGATTAATAGTAAAAAGGTATATACAAAAGGAAGGGATAGACTTCAAAGAAACTTTTTCATCTATATCTTCCAAAGATTCCTTAAGGATTATTATGGATTTGGTGGCTTATTATGATCTAGAACTCCATCAAGTGGATGTGAAAATCACTTTCTTGAATAGAGAATTGTACGAAGAAGTCTACATGCAACAACTAAATGGTTTTGTTGAAAGTAGAAGTAGAAATACACATTTGGTATGTAAGTTAAAAAAGTAAATTTATGGTCTTAAACAAGTATCTAGGCAGTGGTATTTGAAATTTGATAAAATCATCTCTTCTATGGGTTTTGTTGAAAATAAGGTTGATCAATGCATATACTTCAAGATAAGTGAGAGTCATTTCATTATTTTTATTCTATATGTGAATGATATATTGCATACTAGTAGTGATATTAATTTTCTCCATAAGACTAAATCTATGTTGTCTCAATCTTTTAAGATGAAAGACCTTGGTAATGCATCCTTTGTTTTAAGTATCAAAATCTATAGAAATAAGTCTAGACACTTGTTGGGAATTTTATAAAAGGCCTACATTAATCATATTCTTGAAAGGCTCAACATAAATAAATGCAAACCTAAAGATGTTCCTATTTCTAAAGGTGATAAATTTAATAAAAACCAATGTCCTAAGAATGAAATTTAGAAAAGTTTAATAAAAGAGAGGTCATGTTCCAATGCTATAGGAAGTCTAATGCATCCTCAAGATTGTAGTAGGTCTAATTTGTCTTTTGTTATGAGTGTTCTTGGTAGATATTGTTGATGTATGTCGTAAGAGCTAATCATAAAAATGAGGGGAATTCTATGTTACCCCTATGGGTTTGGAACCCATGGGGATGTGGCTAAATTGAAGCCATTGGATGAGTGAAGCCATTGACTTGGTCAACTCATCCAATGGCTTCAATTTAGCCACATACCCATGGGTTCCAAACCCATGAGGGTAACATAGAAAGCACCTAAAAATGATTGTAATAATGCATAATGTATTATGTTTTATTTCAAGCAATACAATTATTATATTTTATATTTTATTTTTTATATATATTTGCGCAATTTATAATTTAATATAATAATTATCTCTGAAATAATTTTATTATTTCTAAAATATCCCTAGTCAAGTATTATTACGAAAAGGATAGTAATAATATATTGAGACTAGCATGTATAGTGATTGATGATTATAAATTATAGATATGTGATATCAAGTCAATACATAAGTACATTGTTAGTAAACAAATGTACTGGACTGGCCCGTAGTGAGAAAAATATATGAATTATTATATGTTATTAGTTATTCTCATGTGATCACAATGCATGTAATCCTTTGACCTAAAGTCACTACGATTCCCTACAAGAGGAGTCATATATTTTAATGTCGTCCTGTATCACCTTTAATCGGGATATATTATAGGATATTGATTGAGTGAGTCATGAATCATGCAGAGGGATGTGAGTGATGTAGATGAAAATTTTGTTCTTATTACATAGTAGAAGTGATATCTTTGGGCCCCTTGATTGAGTGAGATTAAGAAATGTATGGCCATACTCAAATGAATCAATATGAGATATTGATCATTTATTTAAGTTAGTCTACTCGGTATTAAAAAATATAAATTAAACATAAATGAGGATAATGCATTCCATGCTTCTAGTTCGATTTGAATATCATTATAAAAAGGATTATGTTGTAAAATGTTGTTCACACATTAAGTGAATATTGAGTCACAGATATTTTTACTACTTGAGGAGCAGTGATGTATTGCTAGATACTGCTCACTGTCTATGATCCACAAATGGGTTATTACCAATATAGTAAGAACCTACAAGGTCAAATAAAAGGAGTAAAAATAAGACAATAATTAATTGGACTTTAATTGGATCAAAATTCAATTAATTAAGCTTATTTTCATGATATAAATGTTATTAAAATAATAATATATTTTCATGTAATATATGGTATATTATAAGATATTATTTGATATTAAAGTAATATCAGATAATTATATTATTAGATATTAGATAATTATATTATGAAATAATATTATTTTCTAATATAAAGATAACTATATGCCATTTAATATTAGATAATTATATTATAAGATAATATTATTATCTAATATTAGATAATTAATGGATAAGTCATATCTCTCATAACTCTATCTATGATAAGGATAAGGATAAAATGATAGATGTTAAGTAAGATTAAGATTTTAGAAGTATTATCCTAGTAGGACTAGGAATGTGATATGCCTTAGTTCTATAAAAGGAACTTGAAGGCAGCACTTTAAGATACACATATTAGCTGCTATCAAACCTTAAATCACTTAAGAAAATGCACTAATTCTAATCTTAGTGAGAGAAACGTATCCTAGCAAATTCGTGAAGGGTGAAAAGTCATTGTTCACTCTGTGTGAATACCATAGAGATGTTGTACATTTTTTGCTGGCATTTAATTCGTGATTCATCTTGATCTCTCAAATTTTTATTTAGAAAGAATATGAGCACACAAAAGATAAAACCCTAACATTGATTTATGCCCTTTTGCATAGATCCTTGGTAGGATTCGGATAAAAAATTTTAATTTTTTGCTGCGTATGCTGATCCGAAACCTAACAGGTATCTCTCTAATCTAGGTAATAAACATTAGATTGATGTTAAAAAGGTAATGAGGTATTTGCAAAAAATCAAGGATTATATGTTGGTATACAGAAAGGTCAATGAACTTGAAGTAATTGGATACATAAATTCAGATTTTGTTGGTTGTGTAGATGATATGAAATCAACATTAAGCTATATTTTTCTCTTGGTTGGTAAGGCTATTTCTTGAAAAAGTGTGAAACAAATACTTATTACATCTTCCACCATGCGAGTAGAGTGTGTTGCTTGTTATAGTGCAAGTACACATGAAATATGGCTTAGAAATTTTATTTCTAGGCTAAAAGTAATTGATTCTATCTCAAGGCCTTTAAAGATTTACTATGACAATTCTATAGCAATAATGTTCTTAAAAAATAATAAGACATCTTCTAAAGATATTGAAATTAAATACTTTGCAATTAAAGATTCAATTAAGAATGGTGACATTCTTGTTAAACATGTTAACACTCATATGATGATAGCAAATCCTCTAACCAAAGTTATTCCACCTATTATTTTTAAGTAATATGTTTCAAATATAGGTGTTTTGAGTTCTTTTGATGTAATTAATCAGTATGAGAGTTTACATTACAAACTTATTTATATTGCTTTTGTAATTTATTTTTCTATGAAATTATGTACCTTTTATTTTGCGTGCATGTTATTAAATATAAATGTTATTATGATAAAATTTATCTCGAGATATAATTGTTTTCTAGGTGAAAATATTATTTTCTTTTGCATAAATGTAAACTACAGTTGTCTCTTTGAGAAGGTGAAATTAAAATTAAGGTCGTATTTGTGAAAGTAACTATAGTTGTCTTCTTGGGAAGATAGTTGTTTATAGTGATATTCTTATAAAGGATCACAAAGAGAACTTTTACACTATAATATGGAAGGATCACTTGGTAATACTATATGTATAACTGCAATATCACATTCTTGTAATCATGTCAATGAGGTAATTCGCTTTTATAATTATGGATGCACTATACAGTAAATTAGTATATCATCATCCATAGTTCAAAGTTAGATGCTTTATTAGACTCGATCATATTTTAAGTCAAGTTGTATAGAGTTATGATTTATTTTATGGTCACTTATGTTATTGTTTGATTTAAGAGTACTTTTTTAACCA
The DNA here is from genome assembly GCA_020226215.1 of Sindora glabra. Lineage (NCBI taxonomy): Eukaryota > Viridiplantae > Streptophyta > Magnoliopsida > Fabales > Fabaceae > Sindora > Sindora glabra. Next base: position 33,650,013 of record CM035233.1, read on the forward strand.
ATTTTCAAAATTGATAAAACTCAATTAATGTTGCCCAAGTGGAAGAATGTAGGAATTTTCTTATTTTTTTAGGGCTACCATTAATTGGATTTATTTTATTTTAAATAAAATTGAATTAAGCATATAGTTTAATTATTTAAGACCCGAAAGTAATAAAGTGATTCAATAGGTTATATATTTACCTCATTATTATATATATTGTGTTAAGAATGTAATTTAAGCTTATTTATACATATTTGGTATAAGGCCTATTGTTAAGTCCATGATAAGTAAATTCAATTAAAGTTATATATATTATTGAGGCTAGGTCCGCTCTCTACACTAAATGTTTACGATTATTCTCCCCATCAGAGTATAATGAATGGTAGAAGGTGTACAAGAAGTAGGCTTTATTCTTTATATAGATATTTGTACAAAAGAATTAAAAATCACAAATAAATTCAAGAGATATGCACTATTATTAATTTTTAATATTCTTTTATTTATGATTCTAGTCTTGATATATGATTTATAAAATTATGAATTCTTATACCTTAACTGTTGAAACCAAGTACGAAGTGTCATTCAAATTTGGTAACTTCCATTTTTGGTTACACTATTTGCTCAATCTTCTTCCTTCCAATTAGTATCTATTTGTGATGGTAATTGATTTTACATTTTGATTATTCACTTGTTTCATTGATTTTGAATATGTTTAAATTTTGATGGTTAAATGTGTTTTTTGAATTAATCTCATGCTTTTTTTTATGTTAGTGGATTGAATTAGAAACTAAAATTTCTTAATCTAAACCATCAAAATGTCTTTCTTATTGATGTTCACATTCTAGTAACTTTCTTTCTAAATTTAATGATTTAATGTTATATATTTGTTTGGATTAGAATTCATTGCCTCTTTTTTTTTTCCTTTCAGTCTCATGACCAATTGCTAAGTGACGAGAGAATTAGCCAAGAAGAATTGAAATCTCTAATTGGCAATGGTAAAAGTGCAACAAAAAAAAAGTATTTAACATCATATCAAGAAGAAAATGCAGGATGCTCTTGTGGCAATAAGATCAACTTTGTTAGCTAACCATGTTTGGATGACTTTTCTACACTAGTTTTTTTTTTTTTTTAGGATCTAGTTATGCTTCTTTTTCCTTTTGTTTTCAGGAAAAAAATCAGGCCAGTATCATTTTTTTGTAATAAATTGCAATAAGGTAACCTAAGCCGACTTTCTTTTATTTAAGTATACCCACAAATAGTAATTTATTACAATGCCCAAAAAATAAAACAACTCACTTACAGTGCATCATAGAAAGGATAAAAGCACTAAAATAGAAACCTCTTTTACTGCATATTAAAATTGAAGAATTTTTAATTTTATAAAAATAAAAAATAAAAGATTAAAAACTTATAAGAATTAAAATTGAAGAAATTTTAACTTTATAAAAATTAAATTAATATAAAATTTTAATTATAAATAAAACTAATAAAAATTAATTTTTTAGAGATTAAAATGAATTTTTAAATAAGAATTTAGAAGCATAGAACTTTACATAGAATTACATAATAGTCTCTTTCTTTTACCCTTTTTTTAAAAATAATTATCTTGAATGAATTATTGTTATATTAAAAATTCAAACAACAACAAAGTTATCTTTTTACGAAAAATGCAGATAGATACAAAAACAACAACTAGTAAAAAAAATTATTTTTTTATTTATTTTAGATTTTTTATTAATATTATTGTTGGATACCAAACAATAACATGCTCTTCTTTAACAATTTGATTATTAATAAAACTTAATTTATCTATTTATTTTAGATTTTTAGTTGATATTATTGTTTGAATACTAAATAGTAACATATACTTTTTAGGTAGTTTGATTGTTAATGAGATTTAATTTATCCATTTATTTTATATTTTTTATCGATGTTACTATTTGAAGTCCAAATAGTAATATATTACTATCTAGAGATTAAACAGTAGCATGCACTTTTTAGGTAATTTGATTGTTAATGAATTTTGATTTATGTTTTTATTTTAAGTTTTTAATTAACATTACTGTTTGGAGACTAAATAGTAATATTTTACTATCTGAATACTAAACAATAACATGCTCTTCTTTAACAGTTTAATTGTTAATGAGATTTGATATTTCTTATTATTTAAAATTTTTTGTTGATATTACTGTTTGAAGACTAAACAATAATATACACTTTTTAAGTAGTTTAATTATTAATGAGATTTGATTTATCCATTTATTTTGAATTTTTAGTTGATGTTACTATTTAAAGACTAAACCACAATATGTTACTTTCTGGAGATGAAACAGTGGCATACTCTTCTTTAGCAATTTGATTGTTTATAAAACTTGATATTTTCTATTATTTGGAGTTTTTGATCGATGTTACTATTTGAAAACTAAATAGTAATATATTCTTTTTGTCAGTTTGATTGTTAATTATATTTGATTTATCCTTTTATTTTAAATTTTTTATTGATATTACTATTTAAAAATTAAACAGTAACATGTTACTGTTTGGTATGCAAATAGTAACATATTATTTTTTGATAATTTTATTATTACGAGAATATATTTATTTGATTATTTTAGGTTTTCAATTGACATTACTATTTAAAAATTAAACAATAACATATTATTCTTTAGTAATTTGATTGATAATTTGATTATTAATAAGACTTGATTTATCCATTTATTTTAAATTTTTTGTTACTATTACTATCTGAATATCAAACAACAACATGTTATTGTTTAGTTTGCAAACAGTAATATATTGTTCTTTGGTAATTTTGTTATTAATGAAACTTGATTTATCTATTTATTTTAAATTTTTAGTTAATGTTACTATTTGAAGATAAAATAGTAACATACTATTCTTTGACACTTTTATTATTAATGAGATTTAATTTATCCATTTATCTTAGGTATTTTTTATTAATGTTACTATTCAAATACCAAACAATAATATGTTATTATTTTATTTGCAAATAGTAATATGTTGTTCTTTGATAGTTTTATTATTAAGAGAGTTGTTAAGCACTTTTGGACACGAAAAAAATTGAGGAGGAAAAGTTCAATGTGAGATTCGAATGAATTTAAATTGAGAAAAATAAGGTTAAAGTTAGCAAAATGATAAGAAAATGAAGAAAAATTGAAAAAACATTGAAAAATACCTTTTTTTCACCAACCAAAATAGGTAAAACACCTTTGATTTTTGCAAGCACGTAAATCTCAAAAAATTATATGAAATCGATATATAATTTGCCCTAAATCGAATGATCGAACATAAAATTGTAGTCATTTAAAGTTTAAGTTCAATCTACATATTTTTGGTAGAGTGAACCCCACTGATAGCAAATTTTCTATTGAAGGATCATAAGAAGATGAATGAAAATGAATAGTCATATATAAAAATTAGTTAATCAATCACAAAATTATGCCTTTCCGAAGTTCGTAATTCATGATCGCATTTTTATGGTTAAAAAAAATTTTGAGAATATAACAGTAATAATTTATAAAATTAATATCTATTTAAAAAAAAAAGATCAACGTTAGCACTTCTTTAAAAGAAAGTTTAAGAAGTGATACACTACAATGTAATTTACCATTTGTTTTCATTTACAATAAATGAATAAATAGTTCTTGGGCAAACCAGAGGCTTCGATCCAAGTTTATTAGTTATTTCTAATTTCGTTTCTAACTTCGAGCCTTGTGCATTCCAATGAAACTAGTGTTACAATTTAAGTTTTGATTTATAATTTTATATGCCTTTAAGGATTTAATTGCAAGCCATAAAAACATGTTATAACAAATAATTTATATTAAATATTTATACCGCAAATACCAAATGCTTCATTTCTCCCTCTAAGCACCGTAGAAAGCTCCTTTCAAAATAAGGATAATTAGATATAATTAAAACTTATTAATATTTTTTATATTTATTTAAAGATATACTAATTATTTTAATAATACTTATTAAAAAATTTAAAATTACATCAAATAAAATGTATAAAGTTAATTCTTAAGAAGTGTTATTTTTTTAATATCAACCAAATAATTTTAAATACTTTTCAAAAAATCCACAAAAAAAATTTACTTAGAGATTAAATTCTCTCGGAAATATACTTTATATATAAATTAAATGACTCTACAAACTAAAACACATGTATAATACATGATTTAATTGTAAAATATGAATATCAAATATTTATTAATTCATGACATTAATGCTTGTAATGAGTATCATTTAAAGATATATTAATTTATTGTAATTGTAAATATTAAAAATAATAATATCTATTTACTATTTTATTTAATATTAAAAAATCCTTTATTCTTATAAGGTAAAAATATAAGATAAATAAATAATAAAATAAAATTTAACTAGTAAAATTTAAGACAAAAATGATAGTTTTAATCTAATTTTGAACTAGAGAAATGCAATTTTTAATATTAATTAGTTATATAATAGGGGAATGATTTGGATACGTTCAACTCGAACCTAATAATAATAATCATATTAGATTATGTCAATATATTTATTTTACGTGTTAAAATGGAGGAAATCATATATTGATCCCACGTAAAAAATTATTAAATATTTCTTATTCTTAGGAAAAAAATTATTAATTATTATTTTTTTAATGGTGAGCATCTTCTTGTTCACTGATTTTAAACTTATAGTAGGTCAAAATTAAACTGGTAACCTATTTTTATTAATTTTAATTAATAAAGGGAATCAAATTCTTAGCTTACAAAAATTTAAGGGGATTAACTACACATTTTTGCATAGTTCAATATTTTTTGTGCACATCATAAATTGTAGAGAAATTTTGATGTAATTTATTCAAAATAAAATTACAAATTAAGTAAATTAAAATTATTTAACTTAACAACAACAAATAAACCCCAAATTAAACGGCTTTTTTTTTAAGAAAAAAATGTCCGAACTGCTAAACTTCTATGTGTCCTGTTAAGCCCTATGGAACAGCGCATAGTTATTTACGCTTGAAACACATTGTATTCTATCTTAAATAATATATGTTTTGTTGTCAATCAAATGGTCAGATGTAAACAGATTAAGCCACATTAGGGTTTACCCTAAATAAATTAAATTCATTTTCTAAATTATTAGTTTAAGTTTAATCTGTTAATCTATATAAATTCAAAATTTAAGTTTGACTCAATTTATTAAAAGAATGCTGACTTGTCTATCAATTTATTTAAAAGTTTATTTATATAAATAAATATTTAAAATTGTTAATAGACTAAAATCTTCTTAAAACTCAATATTATCAAATGGTGTAATTAGGTCTAAATAAATAAATATATATGTATTAAAACGTCTATATTATATATAGGGCATAATATATATTATTTATAATTTATAAATATATTAATAATCAAATAGGATGGCTTGATAGATTATAAGTTGAGTGTAAAAAAAATATGCTTGATATATTTAATTAAAAAAACTTATTTATTAATTTTGATCTAACTTATTTAAATAAATTAATTAGACTAAAATTATGTTGTAAATAAGTTAAGTCATAAATCTTTAATAGGCATTTTGTACCCTTACATGTATCCAAAATACTTAGTTGCACCACACAAAACCCCTTTAACCTCATTCTCGCCAAAGCTATTGATTTGGTGTACCTGTTGCGGACTAGCCTGTTTTTTCTGCGAATCCATGCATACCTGAACTTCTAAACGTGAGGTGCTTCTACTTTACGGGGCTCATAATTTGCATGAGCCAATCCACAGATGAGTCGGGGTAGTTTGCATATATATTTTTTTAATTTTTAAAATTGTAATTTTTATATAAATTTAAATTTTCAATTATATAAAATTGTACTTCCATCTTGTACTCTTAATTATATAAGGCTATACCATAAATTATTTATGAATGATATTGTAATTTTGTAGATATTTTATGACTTATATAATATATGTATAGTAGTTTTTAAAATTATATATAAATTTTAAATTTATCATAATTCATTTATAAATGAATATATAATATTTTAAAATAATTTTAAAATTTATTATTTAAAAATTTAAAATATTTTTAAAATTAAAAGAAAATATAATCCCCGAACTAACTCATTTACTTGCGCGTCCGCACGTTGAAGACCCACAAATGATGCCAGCCGCGTCGGTCCACGTGGGCAGCCGTGTTGAACAGCAAGAATTATCGCACACTTTCATTGTTGTAAAGAAAGCTATAAAAGGTTTGTCTGCTTGTACGTTGTAAGAAAAAGTATAAAAAAATAAGTGAAAAAGATAAAATATATGTGACAGTTATTTTGGATTGTTATTCGGACATATAAAAAATAAGTAGAAAGAATATAATAAAAATATTTATTTTATATTTAATTTGATTAAAAAGTAGAAAATAATGAGAAAGTAATATATTAATAACAAAATTGCTCTTACTACAAATTAATAAAATTATCTAGTAAGTTTTTAAAAAGAGCAATTTTGATATTACAAAATTTTATTACCCCATTTTTACATTCATTTAGTAGAAAAATATTTTATTAATTTCTAAAGTACTTTTTTAATACTTTTTTTTCCATCTTTTTCCATACATTTGACCGCTAAAATTTTATTTTCAATTCTTTTCCTTTTCTTCTTTCACAGATCCAAGCGCAGGGTTAACGTAAGGATAAATTCTTACAGAACTTTGAAGATGAGAGGGAAATAAAAGTTTGTTCCCGGAAAACCTCGGGAAATTATAATATATTCTAAAAATCTTTTGGGATCATTCACATGTAGTTATATTACTAAATCAAAATTTAAACGTACCTTGTGTAAATTAAAATAACTTCACTCAGAGAAAGTTTTATACGTTTCTCTTGTATTGAACTTCCTTTAATTCCGAACTCAACACAATTATCCTTTTGTTTAATTTTATTAAACTTCACAAATGCAAAGTCCTCCCAAATTTACATGTACATCTCTTTTAATTTAAACCTTTCACTATCACTACTACAAAATCTTTTTAATTCTTTTTTTAAAGAAAGAGAATGAAATGAAAATCCACTTTATTTTCCCATAATCTCATTCTTTTATAGTAAGAAAGTGACTCTTTTAATATGACAGATTCAATTATCATTTTATTAAATATTTATTTAGAAAATAATAATATTTATTTATTTTATAATGATAAAAATAATAATTCTTTTGATGCACAAACATTGAAACCTAAGAATATTGTATTTGATAATTGAAATTGTTATTGTGTACTTTTTTTTTTTTTACCAAAATATAGAAAATATTGTATTTGCTAACTGAAATTCAAAACTTGCAGAGCAGGAGGGCATTTCAATTTTGAAGTTGAAAATTCCAATCTTGTATCTAGGTTTTACGCTTTAGCAGTTGCAAGAATTTTCATCTAAGCCAACTGACTTAAGTTAAGAGCAAGAGATATACGTCGGTAAAGTCATCAAATTTCGGATTAAATTTTTTATGTATAATTATATAATATATAGTGGTCCAAATCCAAATTTAACCAGTTTAATTTTTAAAAAAAATTGGTTCGCACAAAAAGCATAATTACTTTTATTTTTATTATTATTTTAAATAAAAAATAAATTTTTATATAAAAATATATATATTTAAATAGATAATAGAACATTTAAATATAAAAAATATTTAGTTATATCAAATTAAGTATACATTAAAAATAATTAAATATAACAATTTCTTATAATATATAATTATATTATTAAAAATAAATTTATATAATTGACTCATTTCCTGTCATCATGATTCAAATCCAACCCAAATATTAATTGTATTAAGAGAAAAAGTCCAATAAATATTTGGATTAAAAAAAAATTCAAACTAGTATAACTCTAGCCCAAATCCAAACTTAACCAAATTAATTTTTAAAAAAAATTAGCCTCAACCAAAATTTTAATTATTTTTATTTTATTATTATTTTATTAAAAATAATTTTTTTACATAAAAATACATATTTAAAGAGGTAATAGAATATTTAAATATATAAAAAAATATTCAGTTATATCAAATTAAATATTTTTTCATTAAAAATAATTAAACATAACTATTTTTATAATATATAATTATATTATTAAAAATAAATTTATATAATTAAACTGGACTAAACTATTTTTTATTATCATGGTTTAAATCTAACCCAAATATTAATTGTACTATGAGAAAAAGTCCAATATTTGGACTATAAAAAATTAAATTCTATAGGTGTGCTTGGATATGTTTTTATTTATGTTTTATGTTTTTAAAAATTATTTTTGAAAACTATTTTTAAAAATTATTTTCTTATTCTCAAAAAACTATTTTTAAATTAAAGTAAAATTAAGATTAAAGGGTGATTAATATTATAAATAAGAAAATATTTTATTTAATTACAAAACTGACATTCAAAATAAGAAAATAAATTCAGAAAATAATTAAAAATTATTTTTATTTTCTTATTTTTAAATTGCATATTTAGAGAATAATTTTTAAAAATAAATTCTAAAAATAGGTTGGCAAATAAGTTTTTCTGTTTTAAAAAATGAAAAAATAGAAAATTATTTTAAAAGTAAAAAAGCAAACAAGCGATATATTTAATTTTCAAATCGAACTTTTGAGGTTGGACAAGCCACCCCAAGGCATGGGCAGATTTATTAACAGCCCTAAAAAGCATTTAATCAGGGGCTCTTGCTCAAAATTTTAATCATCAGATGAAGCCCAATATAGATGGCATTGATATCACTTCATCATCTCATATTTTTATCACCAGTACAATAATAAAAATTGGTAATTAAATTACTTAGTTTGTTATTTAAGAATTTTTAAGTATACTATTGAAGTTATATTAAAAGATCCGATTCTACTTATTAGGAGATGACTTCGTTGTAGTCAATGGTTGTTCGTGTTAAATGTGATTCCGGTCATGGTATAAGGTTTGGTCATATTTCTTTGTTTTTTTGTTTTTTCTTCTGCCTCTTTAGATTACCTTAAGTTTATCATAAAATATTAATCAGTGACTACGTTGCAGCATTGGAAGCCCTGGTGCTAACAGAGCTCAAGAAATAGTGGAAGAGATACATGTCTTGAAATTGCCCATCCACTCAAATTTTAAATGGAGCTAGAATCAAGGCATAGCAAATATTGAGTTGTTAAAGTACCCACATATATATAATAATATTATATATATCAAAAATTAAATTTAGGATAGAAATTAAGAGTTATCATTACATACAAAATAATTAGATAAATTAATAAAGCTTAATTTAATTAATACAAAAAATTGAAAACTCAATTTTAAATTTTATTTTTAATACTTAAAAGATTTTTCATATTTATAAATGATACTGACCAAATAATCAACCAAGTCACATTTGAGGATATAAACGTAACTTTGAACCTATTGATAATTGGCCAACACTATGATACTAATGAGTTAGATGCCGCAAATGTAGTCAAAGGAAGTGATGTTACTCACCGTAATGTTCAAGTAACTTTAGCTTCTGAGATAGCAATTAAATTCAATTGTGACAATGTTGCGAGTTGCACTAACACAGGACTGGATCTAGTTAATATAGCTTCATCTGTTTCTGGAAAGACGATTAGTGCATTTTGAACAATGTGCGGTTTCTTTGATGATTCCAAATGTACAATGCCTTGACAATATGTCTCATTTTCGCTAAATTCGTAGTGTTTCTTCTTAATACCAGTAGCATTTTCATCGATAAAGAAGTTTTCGTAGCTAGTTTCGTATGAACCACTATACTTGATTGCATTTATCATAAATAAAAGAAATGGTGTGGGCTTCAACCAATTATTTACATTTATTATTATTATTATTATTATTATTATTATTATTATTATTATTATTATTATTATTATTATTATATTATTATTATTATTATTATTATTGCAACTAAAGTGTACAAGCGGACTGATTTAGAGAATTGTCAAAATATTAGATTTCATTGTCAAGTTATAAATATCACTTATCCGATGGTAGGGAAGCAATATAATTTCTCATTTTAGAACCAAAAAAAAAAAGGTGAAACTTTCTCATAAAACATTCCATTTTAAAATTAAATCTCAAATTTTAGACCATTTTAAAATTCAATAAATTCTTCATTATAATTTGAATTCTATGAAAATCATTTCGTAAGGAAAAATAGGAGCCGAGCATCTATGTTGCGTAGGGTCTCGCATGGGTTTTAATTGAGGCTAATATATATAACTCTTGTTCTCATATGATAATTTTTGACAATCTCAAGCTCAATATCGAAATCAATCTGACCTCAATGTCATACCAACAAACATCCCACAATCCCCACTTCAAAGTTTTTATCTTTTTCTTCTCTTTAATTTTTCCAAATTGTTTAATATGGAAAACTCACTAAACTTACATTTCAAAATTGATATGGAAATCATATGCTTTGCAAATATAATTGTCTAACAAAACGTAATTCAATAATAAAAATCAATCAATAGTAAAATATAAAGAAATATATGTGAGATGTCAATGCAACTAATGCATATCCCACTCTATCTCTTTCATTTCTCTTATCCTTTCAAATCTAAATCCTGCCTCTGTCCATTATATTTTCAAATGTCCTTCCCTTATATTCCTCGACTATAATGCAAATGTCTAATATTCTAGAATTTATACCAACCAACCATGTCATTCATTCTTACTAGCTAATCTTTTCTGAACCTTTTCAGACTACAAGTCCTAATTCCATTCTTTGTTTGTAAGTCAATTCTCTTTTTTCACTCTCTCACTTCTCTTGATCCTATTGAACTGCTCATCTCTACTTCAGTGTTATAATCTTTTTCAAGTAACCTAATTCTTGCTATGTTCCTTCACCCTTTTTACCTATTTGAATTCCTATCTCATGTCTCGCTCCTTGTTCATGATTCTTCCAATTCCAATTACCTATTTCATGGCCCCTCCATCTTTTTCTTAAGCAAGAACTACCGAATCTCGTCCTAAGTTCATTTCAATTATTTTAATATGAATGTACCTATACCTTACGGTGATAGGGAGCTAGATATACACACTTCATGCTTTGATAGTTACTAGGGCTACCATAAGCATCTTTGCTTGGTAGCTTTTTCGTTAATTTCTAAACTTTTAATAATTCTTTTATGATCTGATGAGTTTTCTAAGACACTTAAATTGATTAACAATTTTTTAATAGTATTCCAAAGCTCATACCTTATTTAATAATAACGGCTATGTGAATTGATTTCTCATGCTATGTAAATTTATTTGAGAAATCATCAAGGATCAACATAAAAGATAAGCATGATTTTATCACAATTTTTTATACTATCTTTCATGCTACATTATCACATCAATGATTGAGTGTGTATATTTCATGACATTTTGTAATTATGAAAGGTCTTACATTAATAAAAAAAAAATTAATTGCCGCCATGATGACCATATAAATTTAGTCAAATTTTTAAATATTTATCTTTAAGGTAGTTTATTTTTAAAATTGTGACAATATGTATTTAAAATTGATCCTTAACTCAAGAGTCATTTTTTAAAATAAAATATTATATAAAAATAAATTAATTACTATTAATATTGTCCAAGTGGGAGAATGTAAAAATATTTTTAATGGAATACCATTAATTAAGTTTTTTATTTTATTTTATTTAAAATGGACTGAATTTAACCTTAGAGTCATAATTTTGGATCCATTTTTTACAATTACTTTTATAAATTGAATATGCTTAACAAGCTAATGTGTTTAATAGTAAGTGTAGACTTTTAACCTACTGAATTTTTTATGGGTGAGCCTAATAAGATTTTTTTATTTAATCAAGTTAGATTCCCTAACTACTTTACACTCTAATCATAACCAAAAATGCTTTGTAAATTCTAGTGTCCCATCGGTTACAAATTTATAGAGAAGGTAAGGAATATTAAACCTTTTATTCATTAATTAATTCATATTTCATTATAACTAATATAAGTACGTTATTTATTTTAAAATTATGTATCTTATATTCTTTATTTATGCAAGTTTTTATCTTATATGAATAATTTTTACTTACAATTAGTATCAGAGTCACTTACATTAGATTTAGAATTAAAATAAATATTTTCTTTTTATAATCTATATTTTTAAATGATTGATATCATCTACTTTTATATGATTATTATTACATTATTTAAAATTATCATATATATTGATGTAATTTTCTTTTAATCTAACAATTTATATATTTTCAGATGATTTCATCATCATAGAATTGAAATTACGTTACATTATATATACGAAACTGATAATGGCTTACTGAGAATGTTATTTAGGGTCATATATATTCTCCTATCATTATCTGTGTTTTATAATTATATTGTTATATGTATATATAATTTGTCATAAAGAATGAATTATGTTTTTCTTTTTCTCACTGTTTGTATGCAATTTTCATTGTATATAATTTGTTTTTTACATGTATATATAATGTGTACGCAAATCCACTATTTGTCATAAGACGCCTTGCATCTTCAAAATTCGTGGATTTTCAATGAAGATGCAAAGCACTCTAGCTTTACATATGCGTGAACTATGCATGCATCACACTTTTTTTATTATTACTTTTGTTTATTTTTTAGTTGCTATAAATATTTATTATGTATTTATATTTATTTTAAAAAAATAATAATACTTTTAGTAAAAGAAAATTATGAAAATTTCTAGAAAAATAATATATTTTTTCATATTTATATTAATGTATTTCACTCTCCCAAAATTGCAATCCTAAATGCACACTCTCTTAAAGAAATTAGGAAAAAAATTAGGAAAATTCAAATTTTTTTAATTTGCACCAAAATTGATCAATTTTTTTTTGAGATTGTGATGTATTCAATATGATTTTTATTATTAGTATGGGTGCATATTGTTTATCATCCTTTAATGGACTGGTTATGTTTTATTTTCTATATTTTTTAATTTATAATTTTTGGCTTAATTTAAACATCTCAGTTCTTTTGAGAGATTTATGGGTTGAAATAAATAATTATCATTAAAGTAAAATTATTTATTTTGATTCATAAATCTTCAAACTATTGATAAATATTTATGAAATTAATTTTTAATTATTTCACATAATTACCTGCCCAAAGAGGATAAGTATGTGTTTGTAATTAAAATAAGCTTATTAATATATATATATATATATATATATATATATATATATATATATATATATATATATAATTATTTCATATAATGACCTACGCAAAGGAAGTTATTATATGATATGACTAGAAATTAGTTTATTGAAATAAAATATTATTTCTAAATTTATTTTATTATTATAAATTTTACTTGCCCAAAGGGAATAATTTTATAATAATAATATATTATTCTAATTGTTTCAATTTTAAGAAGATCTTTTATACATTGCATTTTTGGTTTAAAAAGGAGAATGTAGTGATATTTTATATATTCTTAAATATGATTATTGATAAATTTAAAATATCTAAAACTAACATATTGCATTTTTAATTGTTCTTTCATAATCTTTTTGTAGTGAATAACAACATTGTAACCATTGAACTATTAGATGATATAAATTATAAGAGATAGAAGTAAGATATAGAATTTGCTATTGATATTATAGATCTTGATTTAATCTTACATAAGACAAAATTGCTAGCACTTACTTCTAAAAGTACTCAAAAGCAAAAAGTTATTATGTAAAATAGAAAAGATCTAATAGGCTTAGTCTCATTGCAATCAAGAGATCTATTCTTAAACATCTATTGAGTGGATTGGCAAATACAACCAAGGCGAAAGAGTTTATTGATGCTATAGGGCAAATATATCAAGTATTTGATAAAGCTAAATCTAAATGCCTAACAAAGAAGCTGACAACCATGAAATATGACAACATTGATAGTGTAAAAGAGTTTATCATGAAGATAGTTCACTTCCAAACCTAATTAAGTACTTAAAAGTTGATTTATTGGATACCTTTCTTATCCCACATGTCTTGAACTCCTTCCTTCCAAAATTCAATCACATTAAGATAGCCTATAATACCCTGAATACACCCTGAACCATTATGAATTCATCACTAAGTATGTTGCTAAAGAAGAAAAATTGAAGAAATAAAAGAATGAAATAAGTTTTTTGACCTAATCAAAATCCTTACTTAGCAAAAACCCAACCAATAAGAAAAAGAAACATAAATCACATGCTCCAAAGAACAATCTTTCTAAATCTCAAGAGGCCTAGAGGCATGGTAACAATGATAATACTGGTCATAAACCACAAGTAGGAGGTCCTAAAGATTCCATTCATAAGAATGTAGAGTACTACCATTATCATAAGAAAGGTTATAAAAGGAATAAGTGCTATAGGTTTAAGTCTTGGTTAAAGAAGAAAAAGGGCAATGAAAATGGTAAACCCTTATCTTTAACTTACTTTAAATCAAATTTAATTAATGTTCCTATAGATTCTTAGTAGTTTGATAGTGGTTCCATAACTCATGTTGCAATTATTTTGTAGGGGTTCATAAGTAAGAGGAAACCCAAGTGAGAGAGAGTCCAAGCTTAGACTAGGAAATGATTTAAAAGTTGCAATTGAATGCATAAGAGATGTTATTTTATATTTAGAAAACTCTATTAAAATTACATTAAGTAATTTTTTTATGTTCCTAGTTTTAGATGTAATTTATTTTTAATTTCTCTTTTGGATAAGCTTAGGTACAAATTTATATTTAGAAATGGAAAAGTTGATATTTTATTGCATTTTAAGTCTATTGGTTTTGTTGTTCTTGATAATGGTTTATATAAGTTACTATTAGCCTTTGATAGTCTTTATACTTCTTTGAATATTGAACATATGGTTTCAAAAAGACCTAAAATTAAGGAAACATCATCAATGTTATGGCATAGGAGATTAGGATATATATCTAAAGAATGGGTGAGGAGGTTAATTAAACAGAATATTCTTCCTTCCTTAGATTTTAATAATATGGACATATGTATGAGTTGTATTAAGGATAAGTCAACCAAGGCTAAAAAAAGGTGTTACTTGTAGTTTCAATGTTTTAGAAATAATTCATAGTAATATATATGGACCTTACTTTCCTACTATTTATGGTTGTCATTATTTTATCACATTCATTAATGATTTTTCTCAATATGACTATCTTTATTTGATAAATGAAAAATCTGATGCACTTGAATAATTCAAAATTTTCAAAATTGGGATTGAAAAACAACTAAGAAAAGTCATCAATATTGTGATATCTAATTGGAAAGGTGAATATTATGGTAAACAAGATGTGTTTGGGCAACACATGGGATTATTTACCAGGTTTTTATAGGAATATGGAATTGTTTCATAATATACTATGCTTAGTAGTCCTGAGCAAAATGGTATTGTTGAAAAGCGTAATTGCATTCATAAGGACATGATGAGAAGCATGATAAATGAAGCAAATTTACTTTAATTTCTTTAGGGTGAGGCCATTAGAACCACCTTGTATATCTTTAATTATATTTCCAACAAGTCAGTATATAAAATACCCTTTGAGCTTTAGACCAATAACTTAAATCATTTTCGATTTTGGGGTTATCCTTTTAAGATGAAAATTTATGATTTATCAATTTAGAGACTTGATCCAAGATTCGTTCATTATTACTTCATAAGGCATCCAAACCATGCAAAAGGATATAAGTTCTACTGCATTATAAAAGGCACAAAAATAATTGAGTCCATGATTGCTAAAAATTTTTGAGCTTGATGTTATTGATTTGTCACTAAATCCAAGGAATATTGAAACTTAAAATGAGCCAATTTTCATTACCATTCCATTAGTTTTATCTAGTTAGAGTATTATACCTCCATCTATTCATGTTAAGTCACAAAATTCAAAATATAAAGCCTGACCAAATTTCAGAACATGTTGCAGTTGTTCCTACTGAGGACCATTAACTTATTCAACTTGTAAAGCAAATCCTAATTAGAAGGTTAGTTAAACAAATGAGGGTAGCAATTTCAAATGATTATTATGTCTATCTTAGTGAGAGTGAACATAACATTGAGGATATTATTAATCTAACTATATATAGTCAAGTAGTGAATAGTTAATAGTTTGATTTGTAGTTGAATGCTATAAATGAGGAAATTCAATCTATTATCAAGGATAAAGCGTGGGAATTTGTTAAGCTTCCACAAAATTATAAGGCAATTGGCTACAATAGGTATACAAAACTAAGAAAGATTCAAGTGACAGAATTGAAAGATTTAAAGTAAGATTAATAGCTAAATATTTCACTTAGAGACAGGGAATTGACTACTTTAAAACCTTTCAACTAATATTTTTTAAAAATTCATTCAGGATTATTATAGCCTTGGTTACAAATTTTGATTTAGAGCTTCACCAAATGGATGTTAAAATAACTTTTTTAAATGAACTTGTGGAAAACGTATACATGAAACAACTTGAGAGGTTTTAGATAAATGGATCTGAGCATCTAGTGTGCAAGTTATGAAAATTAATATATGGTTTGAAACAAGCATCTTGGTAATAGTACTTGAAATTTGATTAGTTAATTATGTCTATGGGCGTCACAAAAAATAAAGTTAACTAGTGTATTTATTTCAAGGTTAGTAAGAATAGTTTCATTTTCCTCGTCTTGTATGTTGATGATATTCTATTAGTGAGCAATGGTCTAGCTTTGTTACATGACACCAAACAAATAATGTCTAGAGCTTTTTGACATAAAGGATCTTACTGAAGCATTATTTGTTTTAGGGATTTAGATTCATAAGAACAGAACTCATAACTTGTTAAGATTATCTCAAAGAGTCTACATTAATATGATTCTTGAAATATTTGAAATGCAAAACTATAAAGCTATGGATGTTCTAGTTGTAAAAGGTGATAAATTTAGCAATAAATAATGCCTAACAAATAAGATAGAGAAATAGTCAATGTAAAATATTCCTTATGCAAGTATCATAGGAAGTTTAATGTATGCTTAAGTTCACACTAGACGAAGTTTAGTTTTTATGGTTAGTGTTCTTGGTAAATATTTGTCTAACCCTGAAGAGATTAATGGTATACTATTAAGAAAGTTATGAGATATTTGCAAAAAATCAAGAATTATATACTTATTTATAAGAAGGTTGGTAACTGGGAAGTAATTGGATATTCAGACTTAAATTTTGCTAGATGCTTTGATTGTATGAAATCTACTTCAAGTTAAATTTTCATGATAGCTGGAGGTACTATATCTTGGAAAAGTGTTAAACAAACATCGACAACTTCTTCCACCATGCAAGCAAAATTTATTGCCTATTACAATGCTGCTTCATAAGTTGTTTAGTTAAAAAAATTTATTTCAGGGTTACAAATTATTGATTCTATTGCTAGACCACTAAAAATTTGTTATGACAATAGTGCTGCAATTTTCTTCACCAAAAATAATAAAAGTTCTAATGGATCTAAGGATTTGGATTTGAAATACCTTATCATCAGAGATATTGTGAAGAAAGGGGATATATTAGTAGAGCACATTCATACAGATGATATATTAACAAATCCTATGACTAAAGAACTTAGATTTACAATTTTTCAAAAGTATTTTGAGAACATGGGAATTGTGGGTTCTTTTGATATCTCTAGTTAGTAGTTGTTTCTATTTTTATGACTATCTTTTATGTAATTTTTTATATGTTCCTTTCTTATATCTTCATATATACTTGTTAGTATATTGATTATAAACTTATGTTATCTTGTTGATCCATGTGTCATTTGATCATATTATACTAAGATTGTTACAATTTTTGTGAGGGCTAAAACTTGATGTTAGTTATTAGTTCATGAGCTTAATTATTTGTCTCAAAATTAATAACATTTTAGGATTTATGAGATGATATAGCTTTGTATGTTATTAGTTGATTTTTCGTGCTATGTGAATTTATTTGAAAAATCATCAAGGGTTAATATGAAAGATAAGCATGATTTGATCAGAATTTTTAATATTATTTTTCATGCTACATTATCACATCAGTGACTAAGTATGTGTAATTCATGATATTTTGTAACCATGGAAGGCTTTACATTAATAAAGAATGTAATTGCCACTGTGATTCAATATCATTGACTATATAGGCTTAGTGAAATTTTCAAATATTTATCTCAAAAGTGGTGTATTTTTAAAATTATGGCCACATGTATTTAAAATTAGTCCTAAGCCTAAGAGTTATTTTTTAAAATAAAATATTTTATAAAAATAAATTAATTATAATTAATGTTATTCAAATAAAAGAATATAAAAATATTTTTAGTGGATTATTTTATTTTATTTAAAATGGGCTAAGTCTAATCCTAGAGTTATAATCTTGTATTTGATTTTTGTGATCACTTTTATAGACTAAAAATGCTTGATGGGCTAGTGTGTTTGACAATAAGTGTAGACCTCTAACCTACTAGGCCTTTGATGGGTAAGCTTAGTAGGGCTTTCTTATTTAATCAAGTTTGGTCCCCTTAGTCACTTTACGCTCTAATCATAACTAAAAATACTTTGTGAATCTTGGTATCCCATTGGCTGCAAACTCGTAGAGAAGGTCGAGAAGATTAAACCTTTTGTTCATTAACTAATTCATATTTTATTATAGCTAATACATGTATGCTATTTTTTATAAATTGTGTATTTTATATTCTTAATCTATGTAAGATTTTATTTTATATAAATAATTTTTTCTTACACTTTATGCTTTGATAGTTACTAGGGCTACCTTATATCTTTGCTTAGTAGCTTTTTCATTAATTTCTAAACTTTTAATAATCTTCTTATGATCTGATGTGTTTTTTGAAACACTTAAATTAATTAACAATTCTCTAATAGTATTCCAAAGCTCATACCTTATTTAATAATAATTGAAAGTCACCAAAATAAGTTAAAAGCACAAATCAAGGTTAAAACTAGAAGAAAATTATAGATCTATTAATTCTTACCTCATTGACAACATTAATTCACCCAAAGCTTGTTGTTTGATAGGTAATATATTGTTCTTCTTCTACTTCTATCAATGCACTTGTTCTTAAGTCCACTTTTACATTTCCCCGAAGTGTGCATTTGGATGAGAACTTTGAAGTAGAAATTTCATTTGTTATTGTCATTTCAAATGTTAAATTATAAATATTCTATTCAATTAGGACATTATAGGATTTTGTAAATGTTAAGAAATTCTAATTAAAATTGTCAAGCCTTTAAAGATGGTATTTGAAATACCATTATTAGAGGCAAAATTTGAAAAATTCCTGTCCTCACACTTTGTGGCAGTTCTTACTTATTTTATTTAGTAGTTTGTTTAAGGTTAAAATTGTACTTCTAAATTAGCTATCATCTTATACAAAATTTGAAAAAATATAGCAAATCCAAACTCTTCATTTGATGAATTCTACAATTTAAAATTGATGGCATTTAAAATGTTATGTAATTAATAAATGTGCCATCCAAACAAAGTATAAAACCTTTTTCATTGAGAATATGACCAATTTGGGCTACTCTTGTAGAATATTATGTGAGAAATATCACATTACTCAATTATATTTTGTTGAATATGATTAATAAGTCTTACAATCACTTCTAACAGTCAACTTAATTTAACAAAACTCACTTACTCTAATGGACATGAAATTTTACAAATAGCCTTACTAAATTTCAACAATTACAATCAGTTTACTTTGTATTTTCATTTTTTATGCTTTGATAAATTTTCAAAAATTAAAAATTCAATTTTTACTTGATCTAGAAAGCAAGTTTAGAAGAAAATTTTCAAATCATATTTTTACTTAGTTTTTTCTTTATCTAGTCAAAATTTGTCATTCTTTCTTTGCTTTCTCATTTATTCTTTTTCATTTAAAATTTAAAATATTTATGTCATAATTTACCAAAAAAAATTTAATAAATTCTTAATTAAATTTTAGAAAAATTAATTATAACATAAAATTAGATTATATTTATTTAGATTTATGAAATTATTTTTTTTATTTTAATTAGTTGCCATAATGAATTAGTGCTATTTGATAGAGGAGATTGGAGGGGAATGAGAGTGAAGGGAAGGTTATATCATCATTTTTTTCACATTTGAAAATTTTGATTTAAGAGGGAAAGAAAATGGGAGGGGGTTTTGATTAGTTCTCAAAAGTCCTCCAACACCCTTCAATACTCTTTTATGTGTTTCTCCAATTTAAAAGATTTTAAAATGTTTTCTAAATATTCAAATAAGGGGGAAAAGTTAATGAATTATTCATTCTCTCCTCCCTTCATTTGCTCTTAATAATATCGATATCTTTCTTTACTTTTTCCTTTTAACTTTCAAACATACGATAACCTTATGTTTGAAAGCTAAAAGAAAAGGAAAGGAAAGGAAAGGCAAGGCAAGGCAATAAGAGAGAATAAAAAGGAAAGGATATGAATGATTAAGAGAAAGCTTTCTTACCTCTTTTTAAATATTTAAAAAATCATTTAAAATGTCTAAACTTAAGGGAATAAAAAATTGTGAGTAATAAGGATCCTTAGTCATAAAACATCCAATATTTTTTTCTTCTTGTAATCAAAATTTTGAAATAAACAAAAATTTATAATATAATCTTACCTTCTTTCTTTCCATCTCATTTTCTTCTATTAGCATTAGAGTTTATGATGTCAAAATGGCAATAAAATTTTGGATTTATGTTGAAATAATATCAAAATGGCCATAAAATAATTTAACAATGTCAGAATTTCTCAAATATATGCCCTAACTAATTATATAAAATTTTATTAGATGTAGTTTAGTGACACTGACAAGTAATGTGATATAAATTTTTTAGATGCAAGATCTCTTATGTATAAAAGAATTAAAAAATAAAAAAACTTCATATTTTTATAATCCAAAATATTATGACACTTTTTAATTAAGCATGAGATTAATCCTTATTTAAGTGAGAAAAATAAATGGCAACTTTTATTTACATAATTAAGTTCATACCTTTAAAACAACTTAACAATCATTTTGGTCTAAGGAATAAATCCAAATATTCAAGAATTTATATAGAGCATATTAAATGAGAAAAGTATTTTAATGCCAAAGTGAAAGAAGTGAATCTTGATTATCAAATGGTGCATTGATGGATTAGGATTAAAATATAAAGTTATACATAACCTTTTTAAATGTTTATATGACCTTTGTAAGTGATCATATAAGTTTTAATTTATATTTTAAAATCTAGTCATCAATGTAAAATCTAATTATAGTCATGATTCATGTTACACCCCTAGTGTTTAAAATTTTAATTATTCATTTACTTGTTATATCTTCCTTGAAATTTTAGAATTTTATATTGTAAAAGGAAAGATTAATTAATTGATTATTTATTATGTAAAAATTCAAAATGGAGATTTTACGTGAAATGAATAAATTCCAATAAAAAACATGAAGGATATATTGCGAAAAAGATAAACCTATTAATTAAATAAGTATTGATTAAAACTTTGGGATAGATAGAAAAAGGTGTTTAAGTTAGGGTTAAAAAGGAAAATTTGAAGAGGTTAATTAAGGAAAAACTCTTTGAAAAAAAGAATTAAAGATTATAAGTGATTAGAAGTGAGAATGTAAATATGGAAAAGATTTAAGGCTAAATGATAAAAATGCCCCAGCTTTTTATAAACCTAATTTTAGCTCAAAATTTCCTATTTCCCTTATTCAAACCTTAGCCTTCATTTTTTTATCTCTCTTCTTCTCCTTTTTCCAAGTTTTTCTTCAATCAAGTAATTAGAGAATAATTCTCCATTAAATATTTCACACAAATAAGATAAAGTTTTCATTATAACAAAAGTCTCAATCTTTCTCTTTTAATTTGTGGAAATTTGAGAAATTGATTCAAAAGGGGAAAAATAAACCCAAAATTGGAATCCTTGAGAATTTTGTATGATTAAGGCGAAAAACCTTCAAATCTAACCTTTTAAATTTTCTTCTATACTAAGTAAGTGAACATTTTCACTCTACTTAGAAGATTAAATTAATTTTTGGTTGGTTAAGGCTAGAGTTTAATCTTGTAAGTGAAGATATGTGAAATGTCATAATTTGTGATGTGTGATTTGATTTTAATATTGAAAATGGCATAAATTATGCATGTTTGATGTGTATTTATAATTTGGTATGAATTTGTAGCATGATAAATGCATTTGAATGATAATTTTGTTGAATGAAAATGAAAAATCATATGGAATCTACTAAAAATTAGGCTATAGTTGAGTATGCCCTAAAATGTACAATCTAGGCATACATAGTTGACTACATAATCAATTATGAGCCAATGAGCTAGAACTAAATATTGATTATAAGCTTAAGGGCTACTCTTTAAATGTTAATAGTCGATTATAAGTATCAAAATTGCTCTTTAGACCCCTATAGTCTACTATATAGTTAACTATGAACCTTTAGAATTGCTTTTTAAGCTCATAAAGTCTGATATATAATTGATTACATCTTATTTAACCTATGATATCATCATATACAAAGAGTCAAAGTATATTCTAGTGCTTTATAATGTTAAGCTAAGTTATCATATGATAAATAAGGATAAAATATATATGATGTGGAGCCATGCCATATGGCATGGTAGTGTCACATATAAACTATGTAATGTATGATAATGAAGATGAAATGTGTAACCATGCAAAAAGATATGTGATGACTATGAATTTAAGCATGCAAATGTTGATATCAAAATATTATGATTGAAATGCTAAGTAATTGTGCTTTGTGATAAAGTTATGTGTTAAATGAATTTGATGATATTGGGGGAGATGATGTATATATATCATGATAATTTGCAAAAATATATGAAATTTGATGATGGTGGAAGAGGGATGATATTATTAATATAGCTTTATTGCATCAAATCCTTATTCTTGTGAGAGGATAAAGTTAACCTTAAAGGAACAAGATTAAAGTTGTAAAGGATAAGGCTAAAAAGTGTCACAAGAAGATTTACATACTTTTCTTTTTGTCTTCTATTGTTTTATGTTGTTATTGTGCAATAGTTAAATATGTGAAATTATAAACATATATGTA
Source organism: Sindora glabra (assembly GCA_020226215.1). Taxonomy (NCBI): domain Eukaryota; kingdom Viridiplantae; phylum Streptophyta; class Magnoliopsida; order Fabales; family Fabaceae; genus Sindora; species Sindora glabra. The sequence goes on from CM035233.1 coordinate 33,673,123, forward strand.
ATTACTTATGAAGGAATCCTCTTTTACAAATTAGGTCAATGCAAGATGAAGAAAAAGTAATGAACAAATAAGTGGCATGCTTATGACTATGAACTAATGCAGTATGGGTTTATTTCAATTTTTATGTCACACAAGTTATTCATTGAGGAATCCATCCTTTGTCCTTAGTAAATGTATAAAAGTGTGGGCATTAGTTAGAGTGGAACACAGTCATTATATTGATAACACATATGTATTGTTGAATTAAGTTTTCGTTTTTAAGTATATAATAGTTTAATTATTATTTACCAATTTTTAAATGTTTACTTACTGAATTTTAAAAAAAACTCACATTTTTCTTTTCTTTTCTTCACTTTGGGCAACTTTTGTTCGCCTTAGGTGTCTAACTATGATTGAATATGATGAAAGTAAGTTTGCTCAAGAACTTTAGTGTCACGGTAAGCATTAGGACAATTGAAACAATCTTGTATGATAATTTATCCCTATTTTGTATTTAAATTTGGAAAATTACATACTTTTTACAAGTATAGCATACTCTTATACAAAATACTATAATAGTCATGCTTTAAAGAAGGCTATAGGCAGTTTTTTATAATGACTTCCTATGCTAGTCACATGTTCTAAAAATAGGTCATGACAATTCACTCTCATCATCTCTCATATTAGAATATTATGTTTACTTAATATGTTTTCTCATATATAATTTAAAATTAGGCAATATTATGGGAAACTCCACCTTTTAAGAGGTTAAGATGGCATTTACTTTGCAAAATCTTTCTCACATTCCCAAGAAAATTTTAAGAAAATGTGAAATGCTCATGTTTGTTTCAAATTTTAGAAAAATATTTCAGGAATATTCACATTCTTAGGATTTTTTAACTTAATATTTCCCTAAAATATTTTTATAGGAGAGTTAAGTATCTTATACTTTAATGAATATTTAATTAATATAAAAAGATTATTCTACCTGTCCTACTACTCATCATAATTAACCATAATTCACCATTATATGCCACCATTGATTACCGTCCATCACCACATATTGTGACCACCACTGCCAACCATTACCATTTTCAACTACTATTGTTAATCATCGCCTATTATCGATAATTATTGTTCATCACTACTTATAGTTAATAACTATCATCTATCACTATCCATTATCGATGAACACAACAACTACTACTAATTACTAGTGATTACCATTAATCATCACTCATTTTTGGTAACCGCCATCAGCCACCACCCATCCCTAAAAATTATTATTAATCACTATTCACTATCAATGATTAATGATCACTACTAATCATCATCCATAATTAATGATCATATCTGCCGCTACTATTACTAGCATCTATCATTAGTGGCTAAATAATATTTTTTAAAAATAATTAAAATATAATAGTGTAATATTTCTAAAAATATTTTTAATTAAACCAAATATAGAAATATCGTATTCTCAAGAATTAAATTCTTAGTAATTACATTTTTAGGAATATTAGGATTTTTTATAATATTTGATTTCGTTGACTAAATGTTATCTAACTATTTCAATTGTTAGATTGTCTTTTTTTCTTTTAATCTTAAAGTAAATGAATTGAAATTAAAAATATAAATATGAATATATTAAATGGAAAATACTCAACTTCTTAGAAAGTGAAGTTTTATGTAATGTTACCCTTTAAAATTATAAATTATTTTGGCTAAGAATATTGTACATGATAAATAATAGATTGCACTAAATTCATTGCAAATTTTCAGAGAAGTTACCCCCTTTTATGGAACTTGTCATCCTCTTTGCATAGAGATAGGCTAGCTACAAAATACAAAACCAGCAGGAGATGGTACAATCAAAATATAATGACAAATCTCGAATCATATACCACCTCATAGACAACGCACAAATGCAATGCTAGAATCCCATATAAGGAGTCATTTGGTTTGTATAAGAAATAACTTCCGATGGAAAATTCAACCTCTTAGGAAATAATTCCCTATTTGAATTTCCTGAAAAATATTCAAAGTTGTTTGATTGACATATAAGAAGTAACTTCTTATATCTTGTTTAGTTTAACTTTGAATATCCTGAGAAATATTAATAAAATGACTACTATATCTCTAATATTATTATAATATAAAGTAACAAATTTTAATTATTATTAATTAAATTTAATGAGGATAATTTATTATTGTACCTATAAATAACATAGAAAATAGAACTTACCTAGGAGGAGGTGGCTAAGTAACTTTTCATGTTTTGTGGGAAGTAGGACTTCCCAAGAAATTCTATTTTCCCTAATTTGTAATATAATAACTAATCAAACAACTTACTAATTTTTTATTTCCTAGGAAATAAAACTTCTTATCTGATTGAACCGAACCAAATGACCTCTAAAAAGAAGAAAAAAATGTGATTTTACTTCTACATAAATTTCTTTGCCCTTGCAAGTTGCAACTTTGTGAAATTTTTTTAAAACTTTTCCTAGGAAATAGAACTAATCAAACTTCTACATAACTAATCAAATAACTTACTAATTTTTTATTTCCTAGGAAATAGAACTTCTTATCCGATTGAAGCGAACCAAATGACCTCTAAAAGAAGAAAAAAATGTGATTTTACTTCTACATAAATTTATTTGCCCTTGCAAGTTGCAACTTTGTGAAATTTTTTTAAAACTTTTCCTAGGAAATAGAACTAATCAAACTTCTACATAACTAATCAAACAACTTACTAATTTTTTATTTCCTAGGAAATAGAACTTCTTATCCGATTGAAGCAAACCAAATGACCTCTAAAAAGAAGAAAAAAAATGTGATTTTACTTCTACATAAATTTCTTTGCCCTTGCAAGTTGCAACTTTGTGAAATTTTTTTAAAACTTTTCACAAAATATTATAATTTTGCATCTGGTAAGTACATGAAACTTGTAATTTCATAAATTAAAATTGTAATACATAAATATTTCAAAATTTATTATTTTTATAAAAAATTGCAACTTAATATTAAAAAAATTATATGCTTTGTAAGTGGGGCATGGGTGTGAAGCAAATCCTTCCCTAAAAAAATTAAATAGTATTTAGTGTATGTTTCCAAAGCTATATTGGGAAATAGTTAATGACATACAAGGAGCTGAATTAACTGAGGAACATATATTAATTGATAATCTTTTTTGTTACTTCCTTCGTACATAAAGACACGACTCATTTAGTAAAGAATTAAAGTGTGATGGAGTTATGGAGTGAATATGTGAATAAGTTTCACATTATATTAATAAGAGTAATATCTAATACATAAAAAAACTAAAATCTTATTTTCAGTCTCGAAATATTCAACTTGTATCAATTTCATTCTTAAAATAAAAATTGTACCAATCTGATTTCTGAAATTTTAAATCTAAGTGGAATTTTAATTCTTTTAACAAATGTTAACTACTGAAGATAAAGACTAAAATTTTACATGAATTTAAAGTTTCAAGAATCAAATTGATACATATTTTACTTTATAGATAAATTTGATACAAACTGGATATTTTAAATTAAAATAGAATTTTTGTCAAGAAGGAAAAAAAGAGTAACCTTTGTATAGATCCATAATTTCAGGATCATATTACCTATTTTACGGGAGTGAGCATATGATGCAACTTTAAAAGGGGAGGGAATCAAATATTTTCTTATTAATAATTATTTTCTTTTGTGAAAAATGTTTTGATTGAGCACAATATTTAGTCTCTCATTTAAAAAATTATAAAAATTAGTAATTATAATTTTTTAAAATTTCATAATTAGTACTATCAATTCTTTAATTTTAATTTTATTATAATTATTACTCCCTACCTTCATTTATAATGTTAAAATAAATAAAAAATATTAAAATAATTTTTTTAAATTTAACTTTAATAATATCAAATAAATGCTTACATTTTGATTATATTCTTTCTTTTCACCGATTCATTTAATGTTACAAATGAAGTATGGAATGAATAACTAATTATAATAAAAATAAAAAAAAGGAATTAAGTGTTGATTTTGAAATTTGAAGTATATAATAATCATCACTTTCATAAATAAATGACTAAATATTGTATTAACTCAAAAATATTTCTATTGGCAATAAATTAAATTTAAATTTCTATTCATTAATAATTATTATTGGAAATGATTTTAGTAGATAATTAAATTCACTAAACTAATCATTTTAAACTCAAACTTGACATTATTTGACGCAAACTTTTACAATGACTAACTTAATACTAAAATCAACTTGAGGATGAAAATAATAGAAAGTCCATTGAAAAACAAAGTTACTATTTAGATTTTATTCTTTTAGGTCAAAATTTGTGCTTTCTAACAATTGAAATATAAATTTGTGCTAAACAAAGGCAGAAAACCCTCATTATATTTTGAATAAATCCTGTACTAATTTTTTATCCTCACTTCCCCATCCACACTTCCTCATGTACTCTCCCATGTGACGATAGATTTAAATTTTTGACTTTCGTGGGCATGCGAAAAAATGTAAAAAAGAAAATTAAAATAAAAATAAGAATTACATTATTATTATTGTTTTATATGAAAAATTAAATTAACAGTCGAATTTATGAATTTCTTTATAATATATAGTAAGAGTAACAAATATTACAAGTTTAAGCTAAAAATAATAAAAAAATAATATTAAATATTATTATATCATTACAATTACGGCATAAATTTATAATTTTAAGTCTATATTTAATATACATAGTATTTTAAAGTTAAAATTCAAAATATAAATTTCTAAATAATATTAAATATTATTACTGCCATAGATTTATGAATTTGGAGTTTACATTCGATACACAAACGAAGCTTGCAAGTGGCAGCCAAATCGTCTCCAAGTCAACATTTCAGCTCTATATATCTTCCGTACATATACAGCGGAGAACGACACGCAAAAGAGGCTTCTAAATCCGAATCAGGTATTTCTTCTCAAATCAGCTTATGTTGAACGTAACAGAGGAAATCAGAATTGACATATTATTATTATTTTATTTTATAATTAAATTAGTATTTGCTAGTTTTCAATTATTTACACTGGTCGCAGCGTTCCATCCCATTTGTTGTAAATAAATAATATGCTGATTCTGACGAGACAGATCAGTCAAATTTGACGGCTTTCAAATGTAATAACCTTGATCTCTTCTAATGGACAAATTCTCTTCAATGGGCTCCAAGTTTTGAGCGCTTCAAAAGTTACCAGTTTCGGACAAAGAGGAAAGGAAGAATGTAGCATTTTTATAAATAAAAAACTTTATTTTAGTGGAAGAGGGAGTTAGATTTAAAATTATCGTAAAAAATTTTCTTTCGAAAATTTATATTTTTTTCATTTTATTTTAATTTTATATGTATTTTTTATTGATATAAAAATTTTTATTTACTCACGGCTATACGCTATACTAGAGTGTTTTTAAAAGGAAATCTACTTGTACAAGTGGAAATTTTCAAAATTTTAATTTGTCTTTGAACTGCATTTTGAAGATTTTAATGCATAGATATTACTATAAAACCATTGATATATGTCAAGTATTTAATGAATTATATGTAAATTTTTTATTGATATTTAATTAAATATTATTATATGTTTATTATAATACTGATTATATAGTCAACATAAAAATTATATCACGTCATATCTTTTTTTACTAAAAATTAATATCTTTTCTTTTAAAAATATCTTATTTTTTATATTTTATATCAATCTTATTAAAAAAATAATGTAAAAAAAATGCATAATATTTTTTAACAATTTTTTTCTTTCTTGACAAAATATTTACAATTAAATTGGATAAACTCAACATTCCATACAAAAATGTGAATTATGAGTTAAAAATTTTAAAAAAATCATAACTTTGTACTCAATTATTTATTTGAAGTAATTTTTTTCATTTCATGTAATCTTTCAAAATCAATCTATAAATTATCAACAACAATAGCTTGACCTCTTGAAATTGCAAAAAATGATTGTTTTTAATAGATTTTTTTCATTTTTTTCATATTTCATTATTATTCAACTAGTTTTAAATTTCATTGCAATATTTTATTAAATATATAATATATATTTAAAATTCAAATATAATTTTAGAAGTTATATAAAAAAAATACAAACAAAAATTTCTTAAAAAACTTGTAAAAAAATTAGAGAAATAAAAGTAAAAAAAAATTCTTATATCTTTCTTTTTATATCTAAATAAGAGATAGAAAATTATTTGAACAAAAGAAAATAACCTAAGAAAGCCTATTGAAAAGAAAAAAGTACCGCAACATACAGATCCTTTTCTTCCTTTATTATCCATGCATCCAAACAAACAAAAAATATTATATTATTATATATATTTTTTAATCCTATTTTCTGTCAACACCTTATTTTTACGGCATCCAATAGCATTTTCACTTTAGCAGTGACATGCTTATCTGGTCCTCATAAACCTTCCTCTCGTAAACCTTCCTCCAACAACACTACGATAAAGAAGTGGGTCCCTGTCAATTTCTGAAACATCGGCCCACGTGGGGCTCTTTTTACACCGCCACGTGTCTCACTTTAAGGAATCTTTAACCTCTAAGCCTAACCACCAATTGACGTGGCTTCTTCATTTATTGACCTCCTGTGGGTCCCAACTCTGCCTAGCCCCCAGTATGTCTGGTGGACCCCACCACACTCCTCCATCCAATCCCATCCCAAACGCAGCGAAACTTTTTCTGAATTTCCATTTTTTCCATTTCTTGACAAAAAATTATAAAACCCATTTTTAATAAATAAATAAACAGAAGGAAGAAAAACGCGTTTTCTCAAAAGACACAGTGAAGTTGAATCTTCTCTCTCTTCATTGCTGCTTGTTCTTTCTCTGTCTTCCCGGCAGCAATTTTAGGGTTAGGGTTTTCGAAAACCCTTTTTTCCTATTGTCTCTGCAACGACTTGAAGTTGAAGGAGGGGGAGTTTTGGGGTTTAATTTTTATTGGGTCTTGAAAGACCCTTCGAAAGGTTTGCGAGATGTTTTCTACTTCACTCATCAAATGGCGTTTCTTTTACAAATCCGTGTCTCCTGTGCTTCTTCTGAAATTCTGCTTCTTCTCATGGGCCCTCTTTATGTCTCAGACCGAAGTCGTTATCGCCGATTCAGACCAGTCTGTGCTTCTTCAGTTCAGGGACTCTGTGTCTGACCCATCGGGCTTGCTCTCGAGCTGGGTCAATTCTAAAAGTTACTGTTCTTGGTTCGGTGTCTCCTGCGATTCGAGTTCGAGGGTGGTGTCACTTAACATTACTGGAAATGGCGGGGGTGAAGGTAATCCAATTCAAAATCATAATCCTTTTTCGTGTTCAAGATTGGATGAATTTCCATTATATGGGTTTGGAATTAGGAGGAGTTGTGTGAGTAGTAAAGGAGCATTATTCGGAAAGTTGTCGCCTTCAATCAGTATGCTAACTGAGCTTAGGATTTTGTCACTTCCATTTAATGGGTTTGATGGTGAGGTTCCAAGTGGAATCTGGGATATGGAAAAGTTGGAGGTTCTTGATCTAGAGGGCAATTCCATTACTGGGTCGGTTCCTTCTCGGTTTGGTGGTTTGAGGAGTTTGCGAGTTCTTAATCTAGGGTTCAACAAGATTTTTGGAGAGATACCAGGCTCACTTGAGCGCCTTCCAAGTTTGGAAATTTTGAATTTAGCTTCTAATGGCTTAAATGGGTCCCTTCCCGGGTTTGTTGGTAAGCTGAGGGAGGTGTATTTGTTGTTTAATGAGCTTAGCGGACCTATTCCACCAGAAATTGGTGACAATTGTGGAATGCTTGAACATTTGGATTTGTCCGGCAATTTCTTGGGTCATGGAATTCCAGGGAGTTTGGGGAATTGTAGTCAATTGCGGACGCTTTTGTTGTATTCGAATTTGTTGGAAGAATCTATTCCAGCTGAACTTGGAAACCTTCAGAAGCTCGAAGTGTTGGACATTTCGAGGAATAGTCTCAGTGGCTCAATACCTCCACATCTTGGGAATTGTTCAGAGTTGGCTGTGCTTGTGCTATCAAATCTATTTGATCCACTTCCTCATGTCAGCAAATCGGAAAGGGACAATCAACAGGTGCAATTTGTTTCTATAAATGATGAATTTAATTATTTCGATTTTGTTCCAATGGAAGTTACATCTCTACCAAAGCTGCGAGTTTTATGGTCACCTAGGGCAAATTTCGAAGGCAGTTTTCCTGCCAATTGGGGTGCTTGTGAAGACTTGGAAATGGTTAATTTGGCACAGAATTACTTCTCTGGGGAATTTCCTAATATGCTTAGTCACTGCAAGAAACTTCATTTTCTTGATGTAAGCTCAAACAACCTTACTGGGGAGATTGGGGGAGAACTTTTTGTTCCCTGTATGACTGTGTTTGATGTTAGTCGGAACTTCTTAACTGGTTCAATTCCTAAATTCTCTAATAGCTCCTGTCCTGCAGTTCCTTCCTGGAATGGAGATCTGTTTGAACCTGGCAGTCTATCTGATCAGTACTTGTCATTCTTTGCATTAAAGGTTCGTGATGGAATCTTTTCACCATTTGTGGAGGAGAGTGATCTTTTCATTATCCACAACTTTGAGCACAACAGCTTTACTTCCATGCAGTCAATGCCTATAGCACCTGACAGACTTCAGAAGAAAACTGTTTATGCATTTCTTGTTGGTGAGAACAAACTTACTGGACAATTTCCTAGTATTGTATTTGAGAAATGTGATGGATTGGAGGCATTGATTTTGAATGTCAGTTATAATAGGTTCTCTGGTGATATTCTTTCCAAAATTGGTGGAATTTGCCAATCTTTAAAATTTTTGGATGCATCTGGGAATGGGATTATTGGACAAATTCCCTCTGGCCTGGGGGAGTTGGTGTCACTTGTTGCCCTGAACCTTAGTTGGAATCACCTACAAGGTCAGATTCCCAATAGCCTAGGCCAGATAAAACATCTGAAGTTTCTCTCTTTGGCTGGTAATAACTTGACAGGCTCTATCCCTGCCAGCCTCGAGCAGTTGTATTCTTTACAAGTCTTGGATCTTTCTAGCAACTCTCTGACTGGAGAGATTCCAAAGGGGTTTCAGAACTTGAGAAATCTTACTGGTCTTTTGCTCAATAACAACAAACTTTCTGGAGAAATTCCAGCTGATTTGGCTAATGCTACTATGCTATTGGCTTTTAATGTGTCCTTCAATAACTTATCTGGATCCTTGCCATCAAATAGCCACTTGATTAAATGCAGCACTGCTGTTGGGAATCCATTTCTTAGTTCTTGTCAGCATATGTTTAGCCTGACTGCACCATCTGCAGATCAGCAGGGGAGGGTTGGTGATTCCAGTTCTGATACTGCTCAACCACCAGAAGATAGTACATCAACCAGAAATAGTTTCAGTTCAATTGAAATAGCTGCAATTACCTCTGCCTCCGCCATTGTTTCTGTTCTTCTAGCCCTCATCGTTCTCTTCTTTTACACCCGGAAGTGGAACCCAAGGTCCCGGGTTGTTGGCTCGACAAGAAAAGAAGTTTCAGTTTTCGCAGACATTGGAGTTCCATTGACCTTTGACAATGTTGTCTGTGCCACAGGTAATTTCAATGCAAGCAACTGCATTGGGAATGGAGGATTTGGAGCTACCTACAAGGCAGAGATATCACCTGGAGTGCTATTGGCAATAAAGCGTCTGGCAGTTGGCCGATTCCAAGGTGTTCAACAATTTCACGCGGAGATCCAGACCCTTGGAAGGCTTCGTCACCCAAATCTTGTGACTTTGATTGGTTACCATGCCAGTGAAACAGAGATGTTTCTCATATACAATTATTTGCCGGGTGGTAATTTGGAGAAGTTTATCCAGGAGAGATCTGCAACGGCTGTGGATTGGAGAATTCTTCACAAGATTGCATTGGACATTGCCCGCGCACTTGCTTACTTGCATGATCACTGTGTACCTCGTGTCCTCCATCGCGATGTCAAGCCCAGCAATATTTTGTTGGATGACGATTATAATGCATATCTTTCTGATTTTGGCTTGGCAAGACTATTGGGAACTTCAGAAACCCATGCTACCACTGGTGTAGCAGGAACCTTTGGTTATGTTGCTCCTGAATATGCCATGACCTGTCGTGTTTCTGACAAGGCTGATGTATACAGCTATGGTGTGGTGCTTCTAGAGTTACTCTCGGACAAGAAGGCATTAGATCCTTCATTTTCTTCATTTGGGAATGGTTTCAACATAGTGGCATGGGCATGCATGCTACTGCGGCAAGGCCAAGCAAAAGATTTCTTCACTGCAGGATTATGGGATGCAGGGCCCGCTGATGATTTGGTGGAAGTGTTGCACTTGGCGGTTGTGTGTACAGTTGATTCCCTCTCCACGAGGCCATCAATGAAACATGTTGTGCGACGGCTTAAGCAACTTCAACCACCATCATGCTAGCCCCATCCGGTGAGGCTGCCTTAGTTAAAAGCAGTCATGTTAGAGAAGTGTCGCCTTGTAATTTATTATTCAGCAATGGATCCTTTTTTGTGGACTGCTCTTAGGTTGAGTTCTAAACTGTACTTAACCCATCCCTTGTAAATTGTAATATAGTGATGCCCCCAATTTTCGATGCCATTTTCCTGATTAGGGGGTTTGGTGATGAATCTGCAGAAGAATGCAGAAATTGATTCCCATGGCTTACATGTGTATTCCTGATCTGATTTGTTTAATAAAACCATAGAATAGAATCAGTTCCTTCAAATTTTATAGTTTTTGCCGTCCTTCCGGATCTGTGTATCTGGTGATGCTAGCAGATGAATACGCTCTTCAGGTGGCTCGCTGAAACTGCAAAAGAATGCAGAAATTGATTTTCGTGTTATATTCTTCTGTTCCTGTGCGGATTTGTTTAATGGAATCAATGATGGAGAATGGAATAGCAAGAGATTGATGAATTGAATGAGAGATCCTTAAAGGTGGAAATAAAAAAGCTAATGTAGACCTAAATACTGGAACACGTGAATAAGAGAAATTCTAATATCCTAATGTAGATTCTTGGTTCATTAGGAAAGAAATGTATGCATTGGGCTTCACTTTATGGAAGATTCATGTCAGTTTTATTTTAATTTTGTATCTATATTTTGTGTTTAGAGAGAAATGCTTGCGTAGGGTTTCACTTTTGAAGGACTCATATGTTGTTTTGCTTTAATTTTATATCCGTATCTCTCTTGATGAAATAAAAAATTCTCTTAATAAAATAAATTTTTATGATGTACATTAGAATTTTTTCCGTGAACAGAAATTAAAGAGCATGTACATATGGAAAAGGATATGATAAGGTTAGAAATATTTTCCAACAGTGATTAAAATCAAGGAACGTGATTTTAACCTTAGTAAGCACAGAGAATCATTTTGTGGAAAGAGATTTTAAGTGACAATGGAGCTACCAAGAATTTCATGTCCCAACTTGGCAATTAGTGAGAACAATAACCAGATAACAATAACGGGAGATGAATCGTTGAAATGTAGTTGATTTTAAGTAGTCGATGGTTGACATTGAAAATGATTAGATTTACTTTTATGTTTGTTAACTCTGAGGATTGATTTTACTAGAGAAATTGACTGATTCAATTATGGTTTATGAAGCTTCTAATGACCGTGATTTTAAAGACAATATTAATTTTGGAGAAGTTTTACTAAATTAGTCAATTAAAAGAATTGCAATCAATTCTATTATTATATACCACCATAAATGATTTAGGGATAAGGAAATAGAATTACTATTGATCAAGAATTATTATTGCCTTCAAAAGTAAGTTCATAGCGTAAGATACAATGTGGCAAACTGCTATAAAATTACTGTGCTTAGAAGCCCTTCGTGGAAGATGAAACAGTTTTTTTCTTGGGCCCAAAGTGATCCTAGATTCATATCTGACCTTTCTTTTAGGAAAAAAATCAAATCGGTACTGTTTATTGCAATTTATTGTAATGAACTATTCCAGGCGTACTTTCTTTCATTTAAGTGCATCCGTAAATAATAATTTATCATAATATCCATAAGATAAAACGATATACTTCAAGTCCGTTTCGAGAAGGAAAAAAACATCAAAACAAAAACTTTTTTTGTCACATATTAAAATTAAAAAATTTTTAATTTTATAAAAATTAAAAATTAAAAATTTATAAAAATTAAAATTGAAAATTTTTTAACTTTATAAAAATTAAATTAATATAAAATTTTAACTATAAATAAAAATAATAAAAATTCAATTTTTAGGGATTAAAATAAAATTTTAGTTAAGATATAAATAAAAATAAATAAGAATATAGAGGCACAAAACCTTTCATAGAGTTACAACTTAGTCTCTCTCTTTTACTTCTTTTTTAAAAAAAAAATAATTATCCTGGATAAATTATCATTACATTAAAAATTCAAACAATAACAAAGTAGCCTTTTTGGGAAAAAATAAAATGCAAATAGATATAAAAAATAATATATGGAAAAAAATTTATTTGTTTATTTATTTTGAGCTTTTTGTTGAGATTATTGTCTAGAGACTAAACAATAATATATTCTTCTTTAACAGTTTAGTTATTTATAAGATTTGATTTATCTATTTATTTTAAATTTTCAATCAATATTATTGTTTGGTCTCCAAATAATCCAATAATAACATTTTACTATTTAGAGATGAAATAGTAATATGTTTTTCTTTAGAAGTTTGGTTATTAATAAAATTTGATATTTTTTATTATTTAAGATTTTTTTATCAATATTACTATTTGAAAATCAAACAGTAACATCCAGATAATAATATGTACTTTTTAAGTAGTTTGGTTATTAATAAGATCTAATTTATCCATTTATTTTAAGTTTTTAATTGATGTTACTACTTGAAAATTAAATAGTAACATACTTTTATTTGGTAATTTGATTGTTAATGAAACTTGATTTATCTATTTATTTTAAATTTTTTATTGATGATATTATTTGGAGACAAAATAATAATGTGCTCTTCTTTGACAATTTAGTTATTTTTTATACTTAATATTTCACATTATTTGAGGTTTTTTATCAATGTTACTATATGAAAACTAAACAGTAACATGTTTTAAAAATGAAATAACATACTCTTTTTTGAAAGTTTGATTGTTAATTAGACATAATATTTTCTATTATTTAGGATTTTTTATCAATATTATTATTTTAAGACTAAATATTAACATACACTTCTTAGGTAGTTTGGTTGTTAATGAGACATAATTTATCCATTTATTTTAATTTTTTAATCAATGTTATTGTTTAGAAGCTAAATAGTGACATGTTACTGTCTAAAGATAAAACAATAACATACTTCTTCTTTGAAAATTTGGTTGTTTATAAGACTTGAGATTTCATATTATTTGAGATTTTTAGTTAATGTTATTGTCTAAAGACGAAACAATAACATACTCTTCTTTAGAAGTTTGGTTATTAATGAAACTTAATGTTTTTGATTATTTAGGATTTTTTTTATTGATGTTACTATTTGGAGACCAAATAGTAACATCCAAACAATAACATACACTTCTTATGTAGTTTGGTTGTTAATAAGACTTAATTTATCCATTTATTTTAGATTTTTAATTAATATTATTATTTAAAAATCAAATAGTAACATATTACTACTTGGAGACAAAATAGTAACATGCTCTTCTTTGACAGTTTAGTTGTTAATGGAACTTGATTTATCCTCTTATTTTGAATTTTTGGTCAATGTTATTGTCTGAAGACAAAATAGTCACATGTTATTATTTGGTCTGTAAATAGTAACAAATTATTCTTTAACAGTTTTATTATTAATGAGAATACATTTGTCTTATTATTTTAAGTTTTTAGTTAATATTATTATTTGAAAACTAACATATTCTTCTTTGTCAGTTTATTTGTTAATGAGACTTGATTTATTATTTTATTTTGAATTTTTTATCGATATTACTACTTGGAGACTAAAGAGTAACATGTTATTGTCTTGAGATCAAACAATAACATACTCTTCTTTAACAGTTTAGTTATTTATGTGACATGATATTTCATATTACTTAGGAATTCTAATCGATATTATTGTTTGGTGTCTTCAAACAGTAACATGCTCTTCTTTAGCAATTTCATTGTTAATGAGACTTGATTTATCGTTTTATTTTAAATTTTTTGTCGATGTTATTATTTGGAGATCAAACAATAATATGTTAGTGTTTCATTTACAAACAGTAATATATTATTCTTTAATAGTTTTATTATTAATAAAATTGTTATGGCACTACTAGATATTAAGAAAATTAAAGAGAAAAAATTTAATGTGAGATTTTAATAAATTTAAATTAAGAAAAATGAGGTCAAAGTTAAAAAAATAACAAAAAAGTTAAGAAAAATTAAAAAAATTCATTAAAAAAAGACTTTTTTTGCCAACCAAAATAGGCAAAAAGGTGTTTTGCAACCACGTAGATGTTAAAAAGCTTACATGAAATCAACATATAATTTGCCCCAATTGAATAACTTCATGATCGCATTTTTATGATTAAAAAAGGATATTTTGAAAATATAATAGTAATAATTCATAAAATTAGTACCTCTTTAAAATAAAGATTAGTACTATCACTTATTTAAAAAAAAGTTTGGGAAGTGATACTTCAATGTAATTTGCTATATTTTTATATTTAAATAATATTTTCATCTATTTTTCCTTTTTAGTAATTTTATTTAACACAATCAAACAAAGCAGCTTTTAAAAGAATTTTTAACATACTCAAATACCTAAATTATTAATTTACAAAAAATAAAATTATTTAGATATAATCTTAGAGATCGTTTGGTTCATTTTAATAGTGTGAAAAGTTTTATTTCTCAAGAAGTAAAAAATAAATGAATTGTTTAATTAGCTATCATCTTACAAATTTGAAAAAATAAAACTCCTTAGGAAGACCTATTTTTCACAAACTATGAAAAATTATTTACCTACCTTTCCCTCTAAAGAAGTTCTATTTCCCTATACTATTTATAAATAAAATAATAAAATTATTCTTATTAAATTTAATTAATGACAATTAAAATTTAATACTTTATATTATAATAATATTAGAATATAACAATTATTTTATTAATACTTCCTATAATCTTCAAAATTGAACCAAACAAGATATGAGAAATTATTTTCTAAAAAATTTCATTTCCTATATATCAATCAATCAATCTTGGGTACTTTACAAGGAAATTCACATTAAAACTTACTTCTTCAATTTCTTAAGAAAAGTTATTTCCTATTAGAATCAAACAAATCCTCAGTGAATTCACCATACCATAAACAAATCCTCAGTGAATTCACCATACCATGCATCTCCTTGTCAATCATGCAGAATTTTTTGGCGAGTAGAATCTGAAAATTCCATTTTATGCAACCAGATAATCGCAGTTAACTCCTCTCACTAAGAATTAAACATTTTTAATAGAGAAAGAATTAGTTGAGTAAAATGTTAAGAGTTTTTATTTTTCATTACAGCCGTTACTGAGATAATTTTTTGTTGTACTAGATTTCATGACCAGTCCTACAGGAAACTTGCCTCAATAATGGACATGCAATTAGAAGATGGGTTAAAAATAAAGAATTGATGGGTAAGTTATTAAGAATTTATACGAAATTTCTCTAAAAATATTCAAAAAAAAAAAAACATGGGAAATTTTTTTAATTTAGAAAAACCCGGGGACCTGTAACAGGCAGTACCTCTTGCATATGAAATAATCTTAAACCAAATAAACTAACTTAACTCAGATTAGATGGGTATAGCATTACTCGAAATAACACTGTCCCTTCACACAAGCCTCTAACATGGCTATCACATAATGAAAGTTTGCGTGATACGTTAAGATTTTAACATAACCCGAAGGACACATGGAACTTCCATGTCCATCTTACAAGTACCTTGATGAAACAAGCCTAGTATTTCAGATAACCAAGAGAGTAAAAATTGATTACTCATCATGGTTTCTTACGAATTTTAAGTTACAAAAAGCTCGGACTGACAATAATATGCTTCAATGGATGAGCAACATCGCCACCGCCAGCGTGCTTAACGAACTCGGCCGGCGTGAGAAAACTGCCGTGACAAACACACACTATCCTCACTTCCTCCCCTTTCCGATACCGGTAAAGAAACCCTTCTATTCTTTTCCCATTGGCACCCTCTC
Source organism: Sindora glabra (assembly GCA_020226215.1). Lineage (NCBI taxonomy): Eukaryota > Viridiplantae > Streptophyta > Magnoliopsida > Fabales > Fabaceae > Sindora > Sindora glabra. The sequence goes on from CM035233.1 coordinate 33,689,336, forward strand.
CTTTTGTGGACACACATGGCAAATCTTCCAGCAATTGTTTTTTCAGGATTTTTCTGGTAGCCGAGTTTTCGCGTGACATGAGTTTGTTAGGTTGATTTATCATTGTATCTGCAGCAATCTTGCTCGAGTTTTCGGCAGTTGTTGTCACCGAGGTGACTAGTGACCTCTGCTCCCCATCCGATGGCGAGTTAGCACCAACACAGCTTTTAACTTCAACAGATCTCATAGAGGTTTAGCAAATCATTCTAAGAAGATCATATCAACCGATATTGCACAAGGCTAGAGGATAACAAACTTATTCTATGATATATACAAACATTTTGTGATATCGGCCGACAAGACAATATTGCAGAGAGGCAAACAATAAGAAACAAGACATTTTCTGCTTTCGAGCTCTCAAACAAAAAATAAGAAAGTAACAATATACAACAAAATCTATTCAATGAAAATATAGTTTAACCATTCCCCACCGGAGTGAATCAAATTCTTAAACTCGCTCAATTTGGCTGACTTATCTTTTAAATTATTAGACCATGCAGTTGAATACTAAAATAGATTTCATCCGGAGGGAAATTAAACTACCTTCATATGTAGATAATTGAATTTTCAGGGGAAAGGGCAAGTGTAATATTTCTGATAAACCGAAGTTTAGACCACCTAATGCAAATGCCTTTGTTTTGGAGAAGCCTACGATGATTAGAATAATGAAACCCACGTTGGAGTTTATCATCAATGTAAGATAACCCCTTTTGTTCACACAATCACAGGATATTTGGTCCAGTTCACAATCCAAATAAAGAAACCCAAACAGGAAGGACCTTTCCTATTAGTGAGATACTCTTGGTAGGTGTAACAAGGAAAAATGACCCCTGAATTTTCTACTAGTTCTATGTCTCACCTTAATTGTAGTCTTCATACATTTTTAACAGAAAGAGGATTAAAATATGGATATCTAAGCCACTGCCATTCGCCCATTATAAATCTATACAAAGATAGACAAATACACCTAAGTAACATTACAGAACATCTTCATTTTGTTTGTTTCTGTATTTTTCCCGTTTCCATTTACCTGTTTCCCCTCCTTCAACCTGACCCATCTATCATCATTCAGAGATTTTCTCCAGAAATACTACTTACCAGGAATTACAGAGGGAGTCTAACTGTTTGTTTTTGGTGATAATGATAGATGGTTTCTACAAGCCCTAGAAAATTACATGCCTTCCAGTACATGGGAGAATGAAATTCACCTATCATAATAGTAATCCAGAAATACAGCTCACCAGAAGAAAAAAAAAAAGAAGTAAACAATTAGCCTCCATTTATTTTTTGGAAGATATTTTCCATAGGAAAAACTTATTTCTTTGTGTATAAATGAAGAAGTACCATTGACTCTATACCCTGTGATTAAAGGAAAATGATATGTATCATCATGCTAGTGGAGAAAAACAACCTCAGAGGAAGTTATCTTCCATGAAACTCCTTACATGTAACACTGGACATATCAATCATTTTTCACCATCTTGATATTTTATAACTCCATCTTATGGAAGACGTTTTCCCCAAGAAAAATGGAGCCTTAAACAATCACCCTGCTAATCATTCCAATCTTAAACCTTGGGATCATAAAAGGAACTCCAACTCTGAACAAGCAATTACAAGCCATCAAGACAACATTAGCAGATCAGCAGGATAAAAATGGAAAACCACAGGATTGACCATCTTTCCTAGCAATTTCTATACCTTGATTGATCTTTGCGATGTTAAACCACGTCTACATCAAAAAATATCAATGTTTTGGCTTCAGTTGTTAAAGAAAAATAATTGTATACATGGAATTTTAAGACAAAAAGGCAAACTTGCTTTTCCAGAGAGATATAGCCTAGACATTATGACATGGTCAAACAATCAAATTTAGTGGATTGAAGTAAGTAGTTTACGTAGATCAACATAAAAAACGATATTAATTCTTATTATTAAGAATCTATAGTTTGCATTGTTGGGATCAATGATCTTGTTGCTACTAAGCTCAATTAAGAATCTGAAAAAGTTGCCCTCAAAAGAAAATAAACAAATCTAACAAAATTCACAGCATCCATTAATAAAGCAATCTGCTGCATCCAGACAGAGCCCAAAATCCCATCTTGATCAGTTCATCAAACAAGTTATCTAACTACAACTTGAATCTATCACCCTCAGCCTATTCATAGTACTGACTCAAAACTTGGGAAAAAAAAAAGTCAAATAAAAAGAAGAAACCAAAAAAAGAGCAAACAAAGTAAGCAAAATTTCAATAAAAAATCACTAGAAACTAGAAAGAAAAAAGGTAGTAATACCTTGAGCTTGTTGGCACTCGGATTCTGAAATCCCAGAACACCCAGTCCCATTAGAAGAAGAACCACTTGAACCCTGTGAACATGGCGGCGGCGGCGGCGGCGGCGGCGGCAAACCACCCGAACCATCCAATCCAACCCGACATCCTCGGATGCTCAAGTCATTCATTGTTACCGGACTTTGTTCGGTCCGGTTATCTTCCTCACCAATTTCTTCAAAGAAACTACGATTTTTCTCCCTCACAGACTTTGAATTCCTCTGCTTCTCCAAACGCTTCCTCCGAGCTTCCATTCTCCTCAGTGTCTGCAACTCCTTCCTCTTCCTCCACTCCTCCTCCGTCTCCGTCGGAAGCGAACATGTTCTGATGAGCGGCGAAGCCGCCATTGGCACCACATAAGCCGTGTCCTCATCTCTCACTGGATTCACAAACTCCGGTATGGAAGCTGTGCGTTTTATCTTCTTGGCTCTTGGATCAAGCCCGAAGCGACCATTCAGTGAAAGCCCTAGGGTTAGCTCCAGCTCATCTTCTGCATCATCTTCTTCCTCTAGTTTTACAGGCAAGTGATTTGCAGATATGAATCTCTGCAACAGATCTCTGGGAAAATTGGCCATTGACGTCGAAATGTGCCTTTTCTTACTATCACCAACTTCTACTCGAGCCATGGCAAACTTTTCAAGCAAATTCAACGAACTCAGAGCAACCCAGACACTCAAACTTCACACAATGATGATATTCCGCAAAAATTCATGATAATTCACTCGAGATTAGCTCAGATGTTATAACTTTTGAAGGAAAATTAGCAATCCATCCGTTATATCCATTAGAATCACGAACAGAAAATCGACATTTCCTCGCTCGTCCTGGGCAAGGCCTTTCAAGCAACGGGCATTGCAATTTGCAGGCAGAGAGAGAGAGAGAGAGAGAGGGGGGGGAGGGGAAGAGAGAGAAAGAGAGAATCAAGGACGAAAAAAGAAAGAAAATAATCAGAAAGCCGAAACGATTAAAAAAATAAAAAATAAAAAATTCGGTAAAAAGAGGAGGAAAATAGCGTAAATATCGCATGACGTAAGTCGGATGAAGAATCGACACGTGGAGGATTGAGGCTGTGTAAGTGGCACGTGGCAGATAGAGCAGATTAAATGGTGATGACTCCCGAGGCGTCTTTACGTGTTTGTCATTTGGCAAAGGAAGACGGATGAGGTTCTTATGTACACGTGTCGTACAAGGATTAAGCAAAGGAGGACTACTCCCGCGTGATGTAATAGGAACGTGACACCTATGTTTAGAATATAACATCCGGACCGGCGTCTTTGGTTCTGTAACTTGTTTCTTTTATTGAAAATTATACAGCTCAGTAAATTTATGACAAAAATACGTGATTAATTGGTCGGACCTGGGAACAACTATAAAATTAGGATTCAAAGGCAACTTTCATTATTTATAAAAAATTTAGACCTTTTACCAAAAAAATAAAAAATTTATACCGTAATTTTAATAATAAGATTTGAGTTTTATAAAATTATAATTATAATTTGAAAAATTGATAAATTGATAAATGAATTTTTAACTTTTTGTTATTACGTGAACACTCATTTCAGGGACACAGAATGTAAATTTTTCTGGAAAGATAAATTTTCTAAGTAAATTTTTATTGTGAATTTTTCACAAAATTATTTCATTAATAGTAAAAAAAATTGACACTTCATGAAAATTAAATAATTATATTTTATTTAATTTAATTTTAAATTTTTAAAAAAATATTAACAAAATAATTATTATATACTTCAAAATTATAATACAAAAAATTAAAAATATTAATAAATTTTTATTATGTTCTATTCTTTTTCTTTGAAAGCATGTCTCCAATATTTGTTGTATGATAATTTTTTTGAACGTATAATTTTTATTTTTCAAAAAAATTAAAATTAGTTTAATAAATTACAAATAAAATATTAAAATAACTAATCTATTATATATTTCTTTCAAAATTCATGATGATTATATAAAATTAATCATGCTAATTTCAAATTATCTTTAAGGAAATATTTCTAAATCTATTAAAATCTTTCATTTTACATTTTGATCGATTAAATATTTTAACATTATAATTAAGTTAATATTAAAATTTAAGAAGTAATTAATTAATTAGTTGGTAATATTATAATAAAATTAAAAATATTATTATTTTTTGTTTTTTTCTACTATAATGCTCTTTGTCATCTAGCATTCTTACTTTAAATTAATGTACTCTCTTCATTCTTTTTTATCTAATGCAATTAATTAAATTTTTATATATTAAGAAAATTATTTAATTTATTTATTTTTAATAAATTTTTAAGACTATTTCTTATGTAGAAAGTTCAAATAGTTGAAAATAAATAAAGAAATATGATATTTAAATATAAGTGGGTTGAAAGTGTAAAATAATAAAATATTTGTTAATAAAAAAGAATAATAAATTTAAAAAAAGAATATTGAATACTTCATTAAAATTTTGAAATGATACATAAATAGAAATAATTTTTTTTCAAAATATGATTAATAAAAAAAAGCATGATATCAATTTTAAGGTAACAGACATGAAATATAAAATCTCTAAAGAAATTGATAATATGCCTTAACCTAATATTAAAATAAAAACAATTTATTTTATTTCCAAACATCAGTTAGAAAATTGACAAGGCATATTATCGTGGAAATAAACATTTGCAATCGGGAGGTTCTCTTTTTAAAATTTTGATTTATGTTCAATTTAAAAGGTTTAAAAAAATGTATGTGTAATCTACTTTTTTATAGATAACTTTTGCTCATGTTTATAGAATAAAATTTATAACATACACTTTAACGAAACATTTTAATCTTTTAAGCAAAAATTTAATATCGAGAAAAAGTAATGTGTCAACTATAAGAAGGTAATTAGATAAAAATAGCAAAGTAGATATTAATTAAATTTAAAAGAATAATTTTGTGTGTATATCTATAAAAAAAATAAAAAGTAGAACTTATTAAAAAAGAATATGAAAATATATTCATACTTTTTGAGAATGAGAATTTATTACAAAGCCATACTTCCCTAGTTTTGTTAAATAATTGCTAATTAAATAACTTTTTTTTATATTTTTCAAAGAATCATACTTCCATGTGACTCTTTCCAACCCAATGATTCTTAAATTTTAAATAAAACTACAATATTTCATTAAAATATTGAGAAAATATAAGATATTTTTATAAAATATAAATATTATAAATACTTCCAAAAACAAGTTAATATGAAATCCATCGTAATTCTATGAGAGGCACAGAAGTTATTTAGAGATTAATTATTTTAATTAATGAATAACTTTTTAAAAGTCTTTTTAATAATTTTTTTAAAAATCTTAAAGTCTATGAGTTAAATAAAACATAAATATCAACATAAAAGAAGTAATACAATAGTGAAAACACCCCTCAAATTAGCCTTCTTTAGAGTGTAAAATTGTATGTTAGAAAAATAAAGTAAAACATTGCAATCTTTAATATTAACATCAATGACTTAGAATTTGATAAATAATAATTAATTAAAAGATTTAAAATTTATAACTACTCACTTCCTTTATTCTCTCATTAGTATCTTACAATCTAAATTTTTTTTATTAAAAAATGACATCCTACACTTTAAAGAATCTCAATCAAAATGACTCAATCTCTTAGAATTCTCCTAAAAGTCAACCTTATGTTCGAAATTTTATGTTTCAAACCTTACATTAATTTATAAATAATTCATTAATGTTAATATTGTTTAGTACCTAAAATATAAGTGACAATAAAATTATGGATTTTATATGGTATTTAAGCCTTATATATTAATTGTGTATGAATTCTATGATAGGTAAGATTCATAACCTTATCTAATTAATTTTATAAAGGGATCCTTATCTCTAAAGACCCTATGAAGCTGCAATTTTTCCTATTAGACTATAGAAAAGGATTTTTATCTTTAAAGAATAGATAGTAAAGTTTCCATAAAAGGAATAAACCCATATCACCAATTTTCTATCTTATGTTATATTGAAGGGTTAATTTATGATTTTGAATCAAATGTGGATCATAGAAGTTGTTGATTTCATAAAGAGAAATCAAAAAGATCTAGAATGATTCAAGTAAAAGCCAAATAAATATTTTTCTCTTCCACCCATTCAATGTTGTTTTTATTTATTGTTAAATAAATCATGATATGATATACAATTAAAGATCCAAAAAATTTGTCTTTATATTATAACTTTCCAACAATGGCATCAAAGCCTAGCCAATTGTATGTCATAATTGATTTATTGATGCAAAATTGGTTAAAATTTTAACATTTGTAAGTGACTAATTCAACGATCCACAATGTTGTGCATTAAAATATAATGGTCTAAATCACTTATTCTACTTATGAGTGTAATATATAAGCTTATGTTCTTCATTTTTGCATGAATTTATTATGTGCCATATCCCATATGTTTTCTACTTGTATGGGAGTTTATTTTTGACAATTTTATTAACTTTGAATATGGAGATATAAAAATATCTAATGACCTTTTTGCATGAACCATTCATTTCACCATTGATTATTAAACTAGAAACCATCTAGTTGGAACTCTTGATAATCAAGAAGGTGTATATTTTTTCTCTAAAGTATAGATACATATGAAACCCTTTTAGTTACATAGTAAGGTGCTAGGAAAAGTGTGCATTGTGTATGTTTCATTTCAAATGTTTAATGTCGAACATATAATACATAGATATAAGCATATATCAATTCTGGCCACCATGCATTGTAAGAATGTTGCATGTACTTCTTGTAAAGCTTCTTATATTTCTTTGCACATATATACATCTCAAATTTTACCTTGATGTTAAATTAGTATATATACATTGTTCTAAGCAAATGTATTTTCATGGAGTGGTTGGTTGCATACATTTGATGAGTTCTACACCTTTAATGTTTTCTATTTTGTAGACTTACTACACTTAGCCATTATGATTGTTTCTGCCATTGTTAAATATAAGAGTATGTTGTTCTATTTTTCCTAGTTTATAAATTGTATACTTGTTTTGCTACTTAATATCAAGAGCTAGGTACATTTAACATATATATGTATTTACTGCGAAATAGTTTGTAGGATACATATATAATGTTGAATTATGTTTTAATTTTAGTTTAGCTGAAGCCATGTAACATGACATTAAACTTAAAAATTCAAGTTTTGAAATTCAACCAATGGTTGCTATGATTGTTTCATTCCAAAATGGCAGTGAACCTATCCCGATTATCCTATGATGTTTTAATGGATAATGGATGAATTGGTTAACGAGGAAACTTTAGGAACTTTTAAACAATTTTAAGTTCATTAGGATTTAAATCCAAATTTTAATGCATTTTATTGTTAAAGTGGATTGTGCTTATTTGAAAATTGTGTTTGCGAACTTTTAAGCTATTTAAAATAGAAAAACCACATCAAGTTTCCTGAAGAAATTCTTGGATGTTTCTTTCAAAATTCTAGTTTTTGGAACTAATTTTTAGGTGCGATTTTGATAAAAATATAAGTTAGTTGAGGAATTAAATTAGTAGTGATTTGGTGCAAAAATGGTACAAAAAATATAAGAAAATAGCTTAGGTTGCACCTAAGTCAAAATCGGGTCACTTATTTTTCAAGCAATTAGGTGAAAATAATAAATAGTGCTACTTATTTGAAGCCCATGCACATAAGCATTGCATGTGGCCCAGACACTACCCTTTAGGTGGCTTTTGACAACATTGGTTACATCATCATACTCTACTCTCCAAGCACATAATTATGGGCATTTTATCAAAATTTTTTGAAATTAAATTTTACCTATTTTATTTAAGTGAGCACTTGAATTTATTTTGAACCAAAAAAATTCCAAAGTAGTTCTCATTATGTGAGCTACCTTTTCTAATTTTGTAGCAATTTTTAGACATCATTTGGATGATGTGATAAATATTATTGTATTATATAGGAATTACTAATTACTCATATTATGTCATAAAATTTTGTGTAATTATGTATCTACATTTTTTTGGACTGGTTGTATGAAATTTTGTTCAAAAATTTTGGAAAAAAAATTATTTTAAAGTGTATAAAGGATATGTTATATTAGTAATATTAAATATATTTTAATATTGTATTATTAATATAATTCATTGATACTAATATAAGTGTAAAGTTGAGTATTATGTTTTTAAAAGTTTTAAACACCCTTTAAGTATCAAGTTTTAGAAGTGTAATATTTAATTCTTGTATTATATTATAAGATTTTAATACCCTTCGATACTAAATCTTATAATGTAATATTATATGAAATTATATAGATTATTTTAAGAGAAAAATGTAAATATGATTAAAGTCATTACAAGCATTAATAGGATAATGTATTTTTCTCAACTTTGTTGACTATGCAATTAATCTTAATAAAGATGCTATATGGGATAAGTTACAATGAACAAGGTCAAATTCTAAAAATTGTATTTAGCGACCATGAACAAGGTTATAGTGATCTTAGAAGTGGAACTCAATATTAGCATAAACTTGAGTGCAAGAACACATCATAAAATTTATCAAGTGTTATAAGGTTGCAAGCATGAAGGTTAATCTAATAGATAGTTTTTTGACTTAATGTGCACTAGAATTATTTCCCTTAGAATTTGATATCCTAAAGGTCTTGTATAATGCTCAAAAGTGCAAGTAGACAATTAATGAACTAATATCCATTATCAATCGAGCAGAGAAAGATATGAAAAGGTTTAAATAGTTAACTTTTTTTTCCTGTGATTTGACTTAAAAAAAACCATTTCAAGAATAATCATGAGAGATTCTCACTTGATAGGTAGAAAAGAAGGGTGATTTCTTTAATCATAAGAAATATGAGAAAGTACATTAGAGTTAAAGATGATATTTGCATTCGTGATTTAATTTGTATTAGAAATAGAATGTTTTGCATCTTTCACTGAGAAAACTTGTCATCATGTTTTGACAAATAAAATTTATTTTAAAGTTTTAGATAGTTAACTTTGTTTCCTATGATTTGACTTAGAAAAAAAACATTTCAAGAACAATCATGAGAGATTCTCACTTGATAGGTAGAAAAGAAGGGTGATCGCCTTAATCCTAAGAAATATGAGAAAGTGCATTAGAGTTAAAGATGATATTTGCATTCGTGATTTGATTTGTACTAGAAATAGAATGTTTTGCATCTTTCACTAAGAAAACTTGTCATCGTATTTTGACAAATAAAATTTATTTTAATATGTTTATTTTGGATACATGATTTAATAGGTTATATTGTTGTTTTACAAAAAATTCATTTAAGACTTAAGCTTAAAACCATCTCTACGCCTTAAACTAACCATCTATTTTTGAAGTTTTCTTGAATGTAGGAGTTATAAGATGTAATAAAAAGTAATAGTAAAAAACAAAGTGACTCAACTAAAAGTATAAGCTGACAAATATTCTTTTGTCATCCTATGGTTTAGTCTAGTATAATTAGTAGAGCCAAGTAATAAAATTGAATAATCATCAGTGAAAGTAACAAAATATTGATAATCATGTTTAAACACAATTGAACAAGAACCCTAACCATCAAAATAGACTAACTTTAAAGGATGCAACCTATTTATTAACTCTAGGAATATAAGACTAACAACATTATTTAGTAAATTGGTACAAGTCATAAGATAAATACAAAATAGAATTTAAATTGGAACATAATTTCTTTAAAGACATTAATGAGAGATGATCTAAAATGATAATGCAACTATGCAGAGTGAGGGTAGTATTAATAACAACAAGTTAAGGAACTTTTTCATTAAGCATATACAAGCCACCAAATTCATATCCTTTATAAGTATGTGTTTTTTTACCAATAAAAAGCAAATTGATAGGAATTTAGGAAAGCACAAAACATGGGATAAGTAAATATCAAAAGCAACATTTATTGCATCACTTCTTATAACAAAAGTGGTAAACTTATTGCTATAGTAACACGAAAAGAAGAATTAGATATCTAGGAACATAAGACTAGCAAGATTACAAGTTATAATACAAATTCAAAAAAGAATTTAAATTAGAACATAGTTTCTTTAAAAACACTAATGAGAAATGGCCCAAAATGACAATACAACTAATATAAAATTAAGGTAGTACCAATAACAAGCTGAGGAACTTTTTCATTAAGTACATACAACTCACCAAATTCATATCCTCTATAAGTATGTGTTATTTGACTAACAAAAAGCAAATTAAAAGGAATTTAGGAAAGCACAAACATAGGATAAGTAAATATCAAAAGTAACATTTATTGCATCACTTCCAATAATAGAAGTGGTAAACCTATTGCTATAGTAATATGAAAAGAAGAAAATGAAGTTTGGAAAGAAAACATGATACTTATGTCACTCATTATATGGTTAGTAGTCACTAAATCATTTACCTATCTAAACTTAGAATTTAAAATGCAATAAGATTACTTGTTTAAATTGTAGTTATAATGTACTGGGTAGGTGGTAATTGCTACAAAGCCTGAAGTTGAATATATCGAGTATAATTCTCTCCAATCATGGCTATGTTTTGGGTGAACTTAAACTCATATTTAAGATTATTAGTAATGGCATGTGTGCATTGTGATGGTGGTTTGTTCTTTTTAGTTAACGTTGGATAATATAACACTACTAGGCTCCTTATAATAATTGCAAATGTTAGTGGACTCACATTCTCTTTCTCTATTTCCTCTATAAATGCAAAGGACTTAGTTAGGTTTATAAATGACAAATCTTTAAATGGTCAGAAAATGTAAAAATAGGTAAATTTTTGTGTTAGTGACTTAGAACTAGATAAAATCGATTGCTTGGTAGGATTAAGTTAAAGAGGTAAAGCTAATAGGAAACACAAAGCATCGAATTGTTCTCATTAGGTGCATTGCCTTGATATCAATAATAATAAGAAAATGATTGTTCCATTATTAAAAAATAAGGTTAAACTTAGTATAAATCTAGGCCACATTTTTACCTTTCCTATTTGGTTGAAACAAAGACACACACAAGTTATAGATTTGATTTAGATTATCTTTTCCATAGTATAACGAGCTAGAAAATTGCCATAAACCTTTATTTGTTTTGTAGTGAATAAAATTATTTTTAACTTCTTTTTCTAGAATATTACTTAATAAGCTAAATAATCATCAATCTTTTATAATCCATTAAGCCTTTGTACCATTAGTTAGTGGATTATTAGTTAAGCTATTAAACTTGCCAATTCCTTTAAAAAAGTACTCAATATCTTTCTTTCATGCAATGTACTCCTTGCTTACTCTATCCAATTTTCAATCAATTATTTTTCTAATAGTCAAGATCAAATATGAGAAGAAAGACTTAATTTTTAATTCTTCTTATTTTTAGAGTTGTATTTTTATTATTTCTAATAGAATCAAAAGCCAAATTTGCTATGATAAAAAATTTCATAGAAAAATTGATTAAAAAATCCTAAAAAATTATCTAAAAATTAAAAAACCACAACAAGAAATGCCAAATCACATAATCAGCCTCACAAGGTGGTCCAAAAAGTGATGAAACTATTGTAAACACAAGTGCATTGCCAAAGAATTATATATGTGTCATGATGCACCTAAAGAAGCTTCTACTTGTAAGCTTCCCATGTTTATGTCTACCATCTTCTAATCTATACTTTAGTAAAGGTAGACCTTATCTTTAGTCATTAGATTCCATTGATCATCATACTAGATAAAATTGATTCTTATGCTATTTCATCATTGCCACTATAGAACATAAATACCAAGGCATGGGTTTTTGATAAATATGCAATTCTAAGTTGCCAAGAAAACTATCATGACTTAGTGACTTATAAAGGGGAAAAACAAAAGGAAGAAGAAGAAGATTTGAAGAAGTTTTACTAAGTTTGGAGAAAGAGATCTAGGCCTTAGAATTTAAGAGGTCTTGCTACTATTTTGAGAAAAGAAAAGAATTGTGAAGTCATGCTTTTAAATGAGTCAAACACCATATCTATATCTACCTCTAAAATTCTTTCACTTACAAATTTTCTTTTTAAAACAAAAAAAGTTTCCTTCCAAAATAATTTTAAAAAAATAATTCATATCAAAGAGCATTTAATGATATATCAGTCATTTTCATATTTTATTAGATTGATTTACTTACTTTTTAAATTTAATATATTATAATTATTTAATTTTCTATCCTATTTTGAATCTATATCTTCCTTTAAAATACTTCCACTTGTAAATTCTCCTCCTAAAATAATTTTCAAAAAATTCATATTAAAGAGCACTTAATGAAATGTGTATTATTTTTATATTTTATTTGATTAATTTACTTTCTTTTTAAATTTAAAATATTACAATTATTTAATTTTTTATCATTTTTTAAAAAAATGAAAAAAATTTATAATATGCCAATAAACCATATTTAGTATTTATCTTAAAAATATTATAATTATTTTTAAACTAATTTTAATCTATATTCTATATTCTATTCTATACATCTTTCAATAGAAGTCTTCCACTTGTAATTTTTTCTTATAAAAAAATCTCTCCTAAAACAACTTTTTAAAAAATTTATGTTAAAGAGCATTTAATGGAATATTTGTTATTTTTACATTTTATTAGAATAATTTACTTTCTTTCTAAATTTATTATATTATAATTATTTAATTTTTTATTCTCTTTTAAATAAATAAAAAATTTCACAATCTATTAATAAATTATATTTAATATTTATCTTAAAACCTTAAAAAAAAGATATAGAAAGAAAATGAAATAGGAAGAGAATTAATGATATATCACTTCATATTTTTTCAGAAATCTATATTCTATCTTTATCTATATCTATTTATTTTTTCCTCTAACTATATCTATATCTTTCTTTAAAATTCTTTTACCTACAAATTTTCTCTCAAAATAAAAAAAATTCTCCCAAAATAACATAAAAAATCATGTCAAAGAGCATTTAATTAAATGTCTACTTTTTCATATTTTATTAGATTAATTTACTTTATTTTTAAATTTAATATATTTAATTTTTTAATTCTCTTTTAAACAAATGAAAAATGTCATAATATGATAATAAATTATATTTTAAAAATATTATGATTATTATTTTTATTCAAATATATTTTATATTCTTAATAAATTATTTATATATGTCTACATTGTAAATTGTTATAATTTTTTTGGTATAAACCACCCAATATCCGAATACCACATTGGTAAATATATATATATATATATATATAATGCTCTTATATATTTACCTAATATTATTATAATTGTAATGCTCTTATAAGCATATATTTATATTTGTCGCCACTTTATTTTACTAAAATTAATTTAATTTATAGCAAATATATATTTAACTTTTATATTATAAATATATTTTTAAAATATTTTATTTATAATACTATCTTTTCATACTGTTAGCTAAATTTAATAATTATTACAATAAATTTTTCACTATATTTTAGATTATATTAAACTTTAAATTATTAATTTTATAAATTCACTAATATTCTTATTGGTTAATGTTTCAAATATACCAAATTTAAAATCATTTTTAGGTGGAATATTTATGTAATATAAAATAATTATTTTTATTTACATATATTTTATATTCTTAATAAATTATTTGTATATGCTAATATTATAAATTATTATAATACTTATGAATAATAACCTACAATATATTTATTGATAAAAGGAACAACTATTATACTTTTAAACTGATTTTAAAATAGTTAAGTTTAAAGAAATTGTGCATCTAATTTCTCAGGCTTTAATTTTTTTATTTAATTATTGATTTTAGTATTTTATATTAAATTTTTCATAAAATGGAATATTTTATAAAAAAATTAGAAAATGAGAGTAATGTATATATTTATATGTATGTATATTTTTATATTTTAAGTTTAATTCTTTTAACTATACAATTTACGTTAATTTTATAATAATTTTTTGATAATATTTATTTATGAAATATATATATTAATTTTGAATAAAAAAATCTCATACATCGCCTAAAAGTTGAGTTACTATTTATACTAAATAGATAAGGATGGGTACAATACGTATGCCCGTGACTCATAACTTTCTAACACATAACTTGTTTCCAAATTATCTTTCAACAATATTTAAGTAGCAAATAACTTATAAAAAATTAGAATATTTTATGAAATTATTTTATTTTTAAAAGAGATGATGAGCTGTTTATTTTTCACTCCATAAATTATTAATAGATCATTGTCCATATAGATTAATTACTAACTGAATCTAGGACAAAAATAATAAGATTTATCTAATTAGAAGGGAAAAACAAGTATGAAGATTCAATTTAAAACTTTAAAACCCGAGATTTAATTAAAAGTGAATAAAACTACATGGACATGGAGCAGCAAACTAACCTTGTTTATATTAATTTGATCTCTCAAATGTTAATTTAGTTATTAAATTATTCGACTACGACCTGTTAAATCTCCATATTAATATATCATTTAAAATTTAGATAAAATGGTTAATATAATAACTAATTTGCTTACATCACCAATTTGTTAAGTGTATCAGATAATTCAATGATTTAATTAATTTATAAAATTTTCTGCAAACGATGAAATTATATAAAATTTTGTCTTAAATTTGTACGGCCACATTAAATAAGTCAAGGAATTTACAAAAAATTGAAGGAGTACTATTGAAGAACTAAATGAATACAAAATTAATTAATGGGTAATGTTATGAACAACTTAACCTCTTAAGAAGTTAAGTATTTTATTATTAGATTGCCTTTTTTAAATTTTAAAATTACTAAATTAAAATTAAAAATATAACTTTCAATACATTAAATGCAATTTAATAGTAGAAATACTCAATCTCTTATAATATATTTGATTTAATGGAATGAAATGAAATAAAATAAAATGGGAATAAGAATAGGGAATGGAATAGAATGAACATTCCATAATTATATTTTAAGAAATGGAATTGGCATTTGATTCCATTTTTATGTTTGGCACAACAAAATTTTGATGGAATGGAATAAAAAATTATTAATGATAATAATACCCTTAAATTAAAAATAAAGAAAAGTGTAAAAACTAGTAATTTTTAGATGAAAAATGATAATCTTACTTTTATTTATTTATAATTCTTCTATGTTTAAACATATAGGTAAATTGGGTTAAATTCATTAATTTATATATATGTTAAATTATTAAAACAAATTTAATTTGATATTTTATTATATTCAATTAAAAATATTAATGGGTATTTTATATTCATTTATATTGCAATTGTATGTTGTTAAAAAAATTATACATTATTAAAAGAAAATTTGAATGACTTGATGTTTATTTTATATTGATTAACATTTTATGTTGTTAGAAAAAAATTAAATATGACATATTTAACAAGAAATTTGAAATATTTTCACACTTATAATAAAAGTAATAAATTTTTTTTAAAAATGTCTAAAGATTCAATTACATTATCATATGAAAAAGGATAATTTTAAAATTTTAAAAAATTTAATAAGAATAATATTATTAAAAATCCAAACCAAGAACAAGAAAATGGATCATTCTATTACTTTGTTATATAATAAATATTTCATTATATGGTGGAATAGTTATTCAATAAAGAATGAGGATTCTAATTCTATATTACCTATCAAATATACTTTTGAATATTTCCTTTCTCATTTTCATTCCTTCCTATTTTATTTAACCAAATGTGTTCTTAGTAGGTCTTTGGCACTATCCTTAATCAATGGGCAAGACTTCTACATTTTCCAAAACGTTAATAATGGCAATTTTTAATTAATATTGTCAAGTATTTAATGCTTTTGTTGATTAATGGATAAGTAGGCAAATTTATTCTTAAAAAATTAGATTAAGTTTTGATTTTTATTATCACATTAATTTAGTCTAGTTTCATTTAATTTAATATCAAATTGGTACTGTTAATATTACTATTAGATTGGCTCAAATCAATCCCAAAATATTATAATGATATTATTTTAGTCCTAACTTTTTGTTTTAACATCATATTACTTCTATTGTTAGTATTTTTGTTAGTAAATTTGAGTTGAAGTTAAATCTATCAAAATTAATTATGAATTAATTAAAAATACAAAATATAGAGTGGAGTTAAAAAATTAATTTTTAAGAAAAATATTATATTTTACCTTTAAAGAAAAGATCAAACTCTGAATATTTAACAATAATACTTATTTTAGAAAATCAACCAATGATAATGGATTAAGGATTTTATTTTAAATAGGTTTTCTTCTATGTTTAGTAATATAAATTAAGAATTTTGCTTTAGGTGAGAGTTTTTAACATTCCCATAATGTTTTAAGAGAATATCATATTCTCATATTTGGTTCAAAGTTTGAAAAAAAAAGTCTGGGAATGTTACATTTTCAGGAATCTTTTTAACCTAACATTTCTCCAAAATATTCCCATAGGGAGAGTTGAGTATCTCAGATTCTTATGTAATGGGAATGTGATATTAAAATATTCCCAAGAAAATTTATAGTGAACTAAACATAGGAATGTTATACTCCCGTTGATTAAATTCTCAGGAATCATATTCTCAAGAATGTACACTTTCTTAGGAATGTAAGATTTCATAAATCAAACGCCACATACGGACATTCTTTTAGATGGAAAATTTTCAGTTTCAAAATGTTTTGGATGGGAATTTATATCCTCAAATATGATTTTTATTGTTTTTTACTTTCAAATGAAAATTTTTATTTTAAATTTATGTAGGAACATACAGCGCCACCTAATTAAAATGAGATTAAATAAATTTTATCAAAGAAAACAAATGGTAATATTAATAGTGAAATCAATTTAATGTCAAATTAAATGGAATTAAATTAAATTGATGTCATAATAAAAATTATAATTAATTTGATATTAATATAATCTTTAAGAAATAAAGTTGTGTATTCAGTTTGGATTATATATAGAGTTTAAATTTGATCTACTATTAATATAAAATATTTTATATTACTAATAAATAAGAAAAAATATATGATTAAAAAATAATAATAATGAAGAATTTTTAGTAATATCAAAGAAGTTTTAATATTTTTATTAATATAATAATATATAAATAAGTGATAGTGTATAACTGTTTTATATTCACAATAAATCAATTCTAAATTCTTATATATATATACACACACGCGCACCTCTCTCTCTCTCTCTCTCTCTCTCTCTCTCTCTCTCTCTCTCTCTCTCTCTCTCTCTCTCTCTCTCTCTCTCTCTCTCTCTCTCTCTCTCTCTCTCGTGTGTTATGGCCATCAATATGCATTTCTTAGTTAACGGACAATAAAAAGTACCAAATTCAATTAATTCCAAAAAGGATTAATTTTTCTTTTTTCATTTCTAATCTATTTGAAGAAAAGAATTGCTTATACGCACCACTTAAAAATTTTATAAAAAAAATTAATTTCTTTTTCATAATGTTAGTTTTACAACACTTCAAATATAATCAATAGATAAAATATTACATTTTAATCAACCAAATTGTAATGTAAGAAATACGAATATCTTTTGACATTTTTTTTAAACTATAATTTTTATGTATTATAAGTATGTGAAAGTTGCAAATTGAGAAAATAATTACAATACTTTGAAAACAGGCATTAAATTATAATTTTTATGTGTGATAATTACACTGTTTTACCCTTTAATCGTTGTATTGTTGTTTTGAAAACATTGTAAAAAAAATATTAGCATCAAAATTGCAATTTGAGAAAAAATGTAGATATATGAAATAAAAATGTATTGAATATGATTTAATTAGTTAACCCAAGTATTAAATATTTGAAGAATATAAATTAAAATTTCTCATCAAGTAAAATCTTCATATCTAGAAATGTTCCGCGCACGGAAGTGTTGCCCTTAATTAAAGAAACAATAGGAGGTGTGTTTAGTCTTTCCGAACACCTCAATAATGCGTTGAAAGGCGAACCATTTGCGTATGTCGTGTAATTATCAACTTGCACATTTTCATCGGTTCAATCGAGAGCCTCCGCATGCAGGACACTAAATCATAATTCGCAATATTTTTTTTACAAAAAATTATAAGTGCGTGTTAAAAGGTCTCTAGGAAATTAATATTCGAGATGATATGGTAAAATATAGATCATTAAATAAAATTATAAAAATTTTAGTAATAATTTAATAATTTTATTCAATAACTTATATTTTACCACACCACTCTAGATATAAAATTTTTAAAAGTATCTTAGAATTCAATATTTATATAAAAATTTAAAAATATAAGCAATTTCTTTTATGTAATCTTAAATAAAGAGATTGCAATTTTTTATATGCTTGTTAGATATAAAATATTTACAATTAATTATTTTTAATAAAATTATAAAATTTTATATAACAAATATAAATTTTATAAATTTTCATATTAAATTTTTTACAAATCTCTCAAAATTTCCTGAAAGTTTTGTCGTTGAACATTTTTAATAAAAAATATTATTTTTACATGTAAATAAAGAAATAATATGTTAAATTATATATATTATGATTAAAATATAGTGTATAGTGTCATAACAATAAAAAAATAACTTCTAAAATATTTTTATTATATTTAATTTTTAAATAATAAAATATTTTTATATTTTAAAATTTTTAAAATTATAAATATAAATAATAAAAATTTTAATAATATATTATTAATATAATAATATATCAATACATAATTAAATTTAATTACTAATGTACAGTGATCTATTTTAAAATATTATTATTTTAATGTGTCAGTAACGCAGTACAGACTTTTCTTTTATATAAACTCGATTATTCGAAAGTTGTATATTTCTAAAAGAAACAGATGGGGTTACTTGTCTAATCATGGCTAGAATAGTTCAATCACAGTTCGAAACCTGGTCGATACTGCTACTTGCCTAGAGAGAGGATATAGCACTTTAGGTTCAAGGTTCAAAGTTCAAAGTTAGGCAGCCCCATAATATAAAAGCATATTTATTTTTATTCATTGATATTATTTTAAACATTTGACATTCCTATAGTATCAAGTTACATCGAACACTATCGAAATGATTTGATATGATTCTTCATACTTTATATTTAAAAATTTAAAAATAATCTCTATATAATATCAAAATAATTAGTCCGCTAATATTAAGTCAGATTGTATGACTGCACTTCTAAATTATAAAGTGGAATATTATAATTTTTTATAAAAATTTAGAATTAAAGTTTAATAAATAATAATTAATTAAAAATAATTTTTAAAATTTAAATTTATAAAAAATTCTAATGTCATTTTATTTCATTATGCAATTCTATCCTTTCAAATACTAGTTCATCTTCATAAATATATGAAAAGTCAACTTATGATATTTAAAGACATAAAAAATCATTAATTGTTAGTACCTCGGTCGTAACACCATAACGGACTTATTTGAATAATTTGCATATTCTTTTGTTAATACTTTAGTATAAGAGTGGTATTCGGTGATATTTTAAATATCTACTCCGACGTTACATTTGAAGTTTAAATTTAATATTTTATTTAGTTAATTAAAAATAAAATAAAATTTTATTTTTGAATAATTTTTTTAAAATAGTATTTGACTATAAGTAAAATAAAATTTCATTTCATTTCATTTATAATTCCTATTTTAATTATATTAGTATCATTATAAAAATTATCCAATTTAATAAAGACTTCATCAGAATTATTTCATTTGTTCTAAAAAAATTATATAAAAGATTTATTCTCTTTCTAATATTATATTTATTATGATATTATAAAATTTTATTTTTTAATTAAATTCCATACATTTATCAATACATTCCAAATAAAATAATTAATTTATAAATAAATTAAAATAATTATTTTGTCCAAAATTTCTAAATAATAGAATTCATTAATTAATAAATTAAAATATTTTTTATTAAAATAAAATAAAATTATTTTAAAAAAATTACATATGAAATGAAACCTAAAACTTTTTGCATATGCATTAAATAAATTTCTAGCCATATGGTTATAGAAAATATTGCATGTATTTTATGAAAAGATAATATTTAAGTGCTTTTATAAGTGCTTTTAGCGATGACACTAGGTGGGATTTAGGTAGACTTAATCTAAATTCAATCAGATCCAAACTCATTAATAATTCATTATTTTAGATTTATTAAAAAATTAAACCTACTAAGAACATCATAAAAAGATGATTAAAAGATCCAAAATGAATCCATTTGGATGGTTAATACAAATATAATTTGAAACATTTTTGATAAAAAAGTCATTCTTTTTTTTTAATAATAATTATATGTGATAATAATAAATCATATTCATTTTTTTCATTTATATCTATTTTTATTTTAACCCATTCATACTATTTATATTAGTTTAAAGTACATATGAGTTATATCACTGTTAACTTTATTAAATAGAAATTATATTGAATTAACTAATAGATAATTATTTATCTATTTATATTATAATTAAATACCTTTATAGTGTATAAAATTATTATAAAATAAAAAATATTTAAAATATTTTTATAATTTAATATAAATTTAAATTTTTTAAAATTATTTAGTCTAAATAAACTATTATAATATTTTCATATATGAATAATATTAATTTTTATATAATACTAAATTAATTATAAAATATATTATTCAAACAAATCTAAAAATATAATAACCTTAAAATTCATTGAATATTTATAAAAGATAAATTTATACATTGTATAAATTATTATCAATAGGCATTAAAAAAGATCTCAAAGCCTATTGAATATTAATGATAAGAACTTAACCTAAATCATTAAATAATGGACGTAATTTGAATAAAACTTCTACTGAATAAATATATATCAATTTAAGTAACATTCGTTAAATATGAATATTTTTGCCACTGGTAAGTGTAGTCCCCACTTTGATATGGGATCTCCCCGAAACAAGTGGAGGAAGTGCAGTCAAATATGTTCCGAAAAAGAAAGAAAAAACTAATATTTGTCAAGTTAGAGCTTCAACTAGCCATCTCATTGGCATTATCTTAATAATTAATTTATATGACAAGTTGATCTATTAGCTGGGCTAGAATGATTTATCGTATAGGTATCACAAGAAAAAAGAGGAAATATTTCAATTATTAAATGTTCAAGTACTAGAGTTTACAAGGAGGTAATAATTTCAAAATCGAGAATTTAAACTTAAAAGTTAAATCCCCTTTCTTGTTGAGAAATAACAAGATCATTACCGTGTTATGAACAAGGTTTTAATGCGAAAGTTTATGAAGTTTAAAACAAAATTAGTAATTTTATATAAAAAATTTTGTAAACTTTTTTGAAAAATTATAAATTTTACATGTAATAAATATATAAAAATTTATAATTTTATTGATTAAAATTGTATAAAATATTTTAATGCTTTTTATTTTTATATAAAAATTATAGCGTTTTGTATTTTTTTTTTTTGCAAAGGTATAATTCTTTTCACAAAATCATGTATCAATAGAAAACTTTAAGATAATCTACCCAAACATAACTATTAAAATTATTATTTAAGAAATAGGGTGACCAGGCGCACCAAGAACTCTAAGATCCTATATCAATGTCAACGTAATTGTGATTTTATATATATTTTATGAGCCACCTCATGAAAAATTTTAATTAAAATCTATCCTTGCTTATGAGCGTAGTGCTGTTGTATACGTGGAAATATCATTAAAACTAATCTTAACTAGTATTATTGAGGTGAGTTTTAAATTAATTCTTTGCACGTTAATATATAGTATAGTTTAGAGGCTTGAATTTAAGAGTTTAAATTTAATTCACTACTAATATACAATATTTTACACTATTTGACAATAGATCTCTTATCAGAGCCATTTCCTCTAGCTAAACACACATAGTATGACTACCCAACACAATAAGATTGGTGCATCTAGCTATATATACTACCCTAGCCCAATACCCATGAAGCCTCAAATGACTTAGCACTTCTTTAGCATCATGCCCAATATCCAAATAGATATACACATAAGTTCCTCTTGGATTATTACCAAAATATGTTAAGCTTCTAGAACTCATGATAGAGAACCTAAGACTACTTTTATTTTACTAAGGTAAATTGAAAACCCTAATTTTACTTGGTGTCTGTCACCAAGGACCTATTACTATACTAAATTACTATTGTTGCCATCCGTGGCCCTTTCATTGCCATTTCCAAGTGGGATCAAACCATCGTACCTAACCTACAGGCTAAGCAAAAGTCCTATTCGTTCATTGAAATCCTTGGAAGAAGCCATCAGATTGAATAACTTTGGTGAGAGACCTATCAAATAGAGATGGAACTTGAATGAGACACTTTGGTTGAAAAGGTGCATAAACTCCAGGAAGAAATCGAAACTTCATAAATCAACCTAATCAATCCATCTGCAAAGCCACCCTATCATCTGCTCATTAACCTATATTTCTTCTATATCCATAATATTTGGCCAAGTATTCACACCACCTAACACTAAAAATATACCAAATGCCCAAGAATTTATGAGCATTCATAATCATCATAATCACAACCAATATAACCTAACCAATTCAAAAATCTTTCCTTAAAATCACTAGGCAAACACTAATCAGTTACACCTATTCACCTAGGAAATTATGGAAATTTCATTACCTTTAACTTTTAAGGCCCCTCACACACCTCGACCTGTATGATAGATCAACAAATTCCTAAGAACACCTTGAAGCTTCTCAAGTAGCTATGTTACTCTTCAGAGCATCCAATGCAATTATGTATTGCACATTCTCCATTACACTAAAGAAAGCTGGACTAAGGTGGTTTAACAATCTCCCCCAGTCAATAAGTAAATTCAAGCAATTATTTAGTGTATTTGCTACTCATCTTGCCATAAGCCAAATCCTTAAAAAAAACCTCTGTTACTTTGATAAATTTCCAATAATAGTTGAACAAAACATTAAAGCAATACCTAGTAAGATTTAACTCTTTGGCACTAAAGATTTAATACCTTAATGAAGGAGTGGCTATGTACCACATTGTTGTAGGACTTTATTCAAGATATTTTTCACTATCCTTTGCTAAAAAATTGATCATAACAATGAGAGACCTTCTAGGTAGAATGAGAAATACACGAATGCAGAGGAATATGAACAAAAATGGATCAAAATGCAAGTAACTTTATTTATAACAATTGATCGATCAAATGAAGTTGAGACCACCCCAAACCCAAACAATATAATCTAAGGCATAGATTTAACACTTATGAACCATTGAGATCAAGAATCAGCATGATCATAGAGGATATCCATGCGCCAGAGTTCATAAGATTCCTGTCATTAATGAGACACAAATTCCCATAACTAATAAATCAAAATACTGTAAGTTTCACAAAGACTATAGTTATAATACTGACAATTGTATAACATTGAAAAATGAGATAGAATAACTAATTCGTAATAAACACTTGAGAAAATATTATTAAAACTCTAAAAATTTCAACAAGATAAGTAAAAATAGCAGTGCTCCCTTGAAAAGATGCCACCAGGAGCACCCTTTATTGAACAAACTCTAGTAGGAGTGGTTGATACGATTGTAAGAGGTTTCGTTAGTGGAAGGATCTCTAAAAAGACAAAGAAAAGGTATTAGCACCAAATCATGCTGATCAGATAAAAAAAGTAAAAATAGTATCATAAACCATTCTTTTTCATAGATAAAGATTATGATGATATCAACAGAAAACACAATACCCTAATGATCATTTCCACTATGATCCATAACTTCCTGGGAAAAGAATACTAATAGACTAGGGAAGTTCTATAAATATACTATATTCTTATGATATTGATAAATTGAATTTTCCTAAAACTATAATGAAACCTTACAATAAGGTGCTTGTTAGCCTTTTAGGTAAATAAACATAGATCAAATGGATAATGGTGCTAAAAGTAACCTTTGGAATAACTTTGAGAATGTAAAGCATCAAAGTAAATTTCTTAATTGTTTAATCAAATAAGAAAGCTTATAATGCCATTTTGGGTTAACCTTCTCTAAATCAAGTAGAGGTAATTATCTCAATGCTCCACCTCTTGATGAAATTTCCCACCAATACAGGCATTAAATAGGTTTGAACAGATTAAACAACTACTTGAAAACGTTATATGATAAGCCTAGAATGCCCAAATTAAATTTATCAAGCAAAAACCACACTCTAAAGTGTCACACTGAGGATTAAGCACGAATGTTAAATAGTGGATCTAACATTGCTAGGTGTCTAAGATATGAACCCTTAAAAACTAGAACCACTATCGAGCTTGGAAGAGGTCCATCTGTTTAGAGGGAATGATAAGCTAATAGTGCACATAATAAGTGACATGAATAATGGTGATAAGTTAAAATTAATTAGACATCTTGAAGAATATGTCAAGGTTTTGGCCTCAAAACCATCAAATATGCTGGGAGTAGACATTCATATTGCAAGCCACAAATTAGCAATAAACCTAAATGTTAAATATATCTAGCAAAAGAGAAGAAACTTTGAACCTAAATGAAGAAAGGTGATTAAAGAGAAGTCTCAAAATTGTTAAATGCTATATTCATTTGAGAAGTCAAACATATAACATAGCTATTAAACGTTATTTTAGTAAAAAAATGCAAACAAACAATGGAGGATATGTGTGGATTTCATTGATTTAAACAAGATTTTCCTAAAAGATACTTACCTATTGCCTAACATTGATTAACTAGTTGATAACGCATTGGGGTTTAGACACTTGAGCTTCAAGAATGCATTCTCTAACTACAAATAATGAAAGATGAATCTAGAAGATGATAATAAAATGACTTTTGTCACAAATAAAGGTATTTTCTGCTATAAGGTAATGTCCTTTAAACTAAAAAATGCTAGACCAACATACTAACACCTAATAGATAAAGTCTTCATTGAGCAAACTAAATGAAATGTCAAAGTCTATATGGACTACATATTAGTCAAATCCAAAGATAAAGCACAGCATTAGGAAGACCTAACAAAAGCTTTTAACATGCTTAGCACAACTTTATAAGATTAAAACTTGCAAAATGCACCTTCAACATCCAAGTAAGTAAATTCTTAGGATTTATGCTTATTGAACAAAGGATTGAAGCAAACTCATCAAAATGCCAAGTCATGATCAACATGACAAGCCCTAGTACAATAAAAGAAGTACAATTGTTGAACAAACACCTTGCAAAACTTACCCATTTTTTACCTAAGTCAAGTGATAAACTTGTCCCTTTTTATAAATTACTAGTTAATGCAGAAAAGATTTTTCCTTGGGATATTTCTTGTGAAAAAGCATTTATCCGACTTAAAAATTATTTAGCCTCATCACCAGTCTTTTCAAGACTTTAAGAAAATGAACCTTTATACATTTACTTCACAACATTTAAAGAAGTAGTAAGTTTTGTAGTTGTTATAAAACACAATAACTAATGAAAACCTATGTATTTTGTTAGCAAAGTCTTACATAGTGCTGAAAAGTAGTATTAAAAATTGAAAAACTAGCTCCAACCATATTTTTAGAATCATAAAATTATAGTTTGAATAGACTAACGAATCTGTTAGATACTACAAAAACTAAATTTGGCCAAATGACTAGTATCATGGGCAATTAAGTTGTCAGAATATAACATAACATTTGAAGCAAGAAAAGCCATTAAAGCACAAGTTCTAGTGGATTTTGTAGTCGAACTAACAAAAAAAGGAAATGAATTAACTTTAAATTAATGAGTTACAAGGATAGGTCTTCTAACAAAAAAAGGAGTGGAACGAGTATTATCTTAGAAGGACCATAGGGAGTGACAAATATGCATTGGAATTTAACTTCCATACCACTAACAATAAGGTTAAGTACAAAGCTTTGATAGCTAGACTACAACTTGCCAAAGAAGTAGGAGTAGAAAGGATATAGATACTAAGTGATTCCTAGCTAGGTGTGAGATAGATTAACTAGGAGTATGAAGTAAAGGAAGCTATGATGAAGCAATATGTTGAAAAAAACAAAGAACTTGTTAAGAATATTTCATTTTGATGTAAAAGGAATACTAAGAGAACAAAATGGCAAAGTGGATTCACTTAAAAAACTTACCAGCACAAAAGTAGCAATAAATAACCAAGCAGTTATTTAAGAAACTTTAATCGAACTAAGTATCCTAAAAGGAAATGTAGCAATAATAATAACATAACAATTCTAGATGCCTTCTATTATGCAATATTTATCCAAGGGGTTATTACCAATAAATACCATTAAGGCAAAAAAGATTGTTATGAGAGTTTCTCATTTTTAATCCATAATAATGAACTCTATAAAAAAGGCTTCTCATTTCCTTTGCTTAGATGTTTAGGACCAATCAAATTAGACTACATTGTTAAAGAGTTACACGAAGGCATATATCAACCTGCCCCTATATTAAAGTCATCTGTTTAGGATATTATTAGCCCATAATGAAGATAAATGCTTTCCAAATGGTGAAAAAGTTTAATACATGCTAGAACAATGAAAGAGTGCTAAGGAAATTTCCTGAAACCTAACATTTGCTCACCACAGTATGGTTATTCACTCAATAAAGCCTAGATTTTCTTGACCTATTCCCAAAAGTGATCAGACAAAGATGCTTCCTTATAATAGCAATAGACCATTTCACAAAATGGATCAAAATGGAACTTTTACCCATAATTATAGCCCAAATTCATGAAAATTCTTATGGAAATCCATAATATTTAGGTATGCAAGGTTGCAATCACCTGTTGATAAAACTAACACTTTTTTACACTTACCTTCCATAATATGCAAGTTTGGACTATTAAAAGCCATAATTATAAATAATGGCACTCGGTTTACAAGTAAAGAGTTCATAAATTTTTGTAAAACGTATATTTTATGAGAGTATTATCAAAACATCAATATGGTCCCTTACTAATAAAATTTTCTAAATAAAAAAAATAGCTTAGGCATAAGATAGAAATTTTGCTCAATGTAACATCCATAAATGAATTGATAAGCAAAACTAGCTAATTAGATAATATTGGATAGACCTAAAAAATGGATTAACAAAGCAAAAGGAACTTGTTTAGGAGAACTTTCTAGTGTACTTTGGTCCTATTAGACAACCCCTCAAATAGCAATGGAAGAATTACCATTTTGACTGATATATGGAATGAAGGTAATGACACAAGTAGAATTGGGAAAGATATCTGAATGGCATAAATCATACTAAAAAGAGAAAATAAGGAAGGAAAAAAGAAGAGTTAGACTTAATTGATGAGATTTCATCGAAATCATTGTTGAAGATGAATGAGCAAAAGAATAAGGTGGAAAAATTTTGTAATAGAAGACTACAAAAAAGAACTCTTAAGAAAGGTGATTTAGTCTTAAGAAAAATAAAAGGTAATAGAATGGATAATCAAGCTAGAAAACTGACAGCTGCTTAGGAAAGACTATGTACAATTAAAGATGCTCTATAAAATGGCATATACCAATTGGAAACTCAAAAAGAAAAACTCCTACCAAGAACTTAGAACATTTCTCATCTAAAGTACTATTTCATATCAATTTAAAGTTATAAATAAATTACTTTCCTATTGCTATAGATCCCTAGACCCAAATAGATATATTTAAAAGATGAACTCTCCAATTAAGTAGGATTCCTTCAATAAACTAAGCAAATAGCTTAAAAACTAAAGCTTGGTAAGGACTGCCTCACCAAGTGAACTAGTCCATTGATATAATAAGTTTGGAAGGTAATCCTTAGACTTGAGCAAGATTCCTTTGAAAATAGATGAAATAGCTTAAAATTAAAACTCGAGTGAGACCTTTTTAGCATCTAAACTAGATTTTCAAACAAAGCCCAAAATGATTTATCTTGCATGTAATCTAAGAGATAATCTCTCCAACTCAAGCGAGATTCCTTCAATCAACTAAGCAAAAAGCTGAAACTAAAGCTTGTGTGGGACTCCACTAACATCCGAACAAACTCTTCAAATAGAAGTACATCAAAACCACTTCTCATTAAACCAAGAAACTAGCTCGAGGATTATAACATAGTAAAAGTAAATGAACGATAGTTTAAACAAATCGAATCAAACCAAACGTTCAATTAACACAAAAAAAACCCATTGGAAGCTACCACCACAACAAAAAGACTATAAGTAATGTAAATATTAAGTAAAACCATACAAAACAAATTACCATAAAATATCCAAACAAACATTCATATATAAACAAAAGAAAAGTAAAACATTAAACTTTTAGAGTATCTTCATCCTTTTTGTCTAGTATGATGTTAATATCTATGGACAATTTAGAAAAGTCAATTGATAAGTCTCAGAAAAAATGCCTAATTAAGCCTTCACCTTTTTAAAGCCTTTCAAGTATATGGCATATGAAATAGCATTGTTCTTTTTGATCTCCTACTATATTTTTTGTTATGTTACTTAGCAGCCTTATAGTTCTAATTCTTAATCAGTCAATCTTTTCTTTAACTCCTCTACCTTTAATTTTTTCTTCTTTGGCTTAATGTTTAAAAGGTTTTCCTTTAACCTTATCCAATCAAACTTAGATTGTACTTGTAACTTCTATTCAAGAATCTTAATAATATTTTTTTTTTATTAAGTAACTTCGACTAGATTCTTTCTAGCTTCTTTTGACAAGACTTTAGCTCCTTATGAGCCCTATCCAAATGACCCTGCAAATTTGTTGTAGTCTTAATACCATTAAACTTCAACTATTGGGATCAGAAGCTAAATAGTTACAACAAAATTTAACCAATCTCAGCTAAGGATCCATGTGAAATGATTAGATTAGGACAATGATTTAGTTACTACCTTTTGTAAACATTTCAATGGCTTAATCATTGATCACCTTTTCAACTTACTTTTGGTAAAAAATTTTGAGGTATCCATACGAATCTGTAAATCATCAGTGAACGTCCTATGGCCATTGATTGGAATTCTCTTCCTTTGCTTCACAGTGCTAGCTATGCCCCTTCTAAGGTTATGGTTAAGGATGATTGCTAGGGTTTTCTATGTTGGGATGCATGAATGAATATTGAATTGACACATAACAAGCCTATTTAAATAAGTGCATAGAAAATCCTAACTAATTGAGCTTTATTCCATGTATAATTATAAGCTTATAACTAGGCTTTATAATTATAACATGAAATTCCCATATACTAGGCACAAACAATTTAGTTTATTAATTCTAAATCTATTAGGTTTTAAGTGTACAACCTTACAGGCCTCATTACATTGGCAATGATAATAAATCATATTAATGATTATAAACAATGAGTGGTATATAACAATATATCATTATTATCCAAGTAATGAGAAAGTCAGTGATTCAATTAAATCTATATATGTGATTATCATCTATAACCTTTTTGTCCTAGACATCTAGATTGAGCATGAGATATAGACTGTGACATTTCTATACAACCCAATTCAAAAATTTTTTAATTCTTAAGTAAGTTAATTAAAGAAAATATAATTAACATATCATGTCAATCTATTTGAGCATAGTCATGCATTTTTCTCAGTCTTACTTAATTAAGAGGCCCACAGATATCACTCCTATTATATAAGAGGGATAAATTTCATCTTGATCATGCAAATCATTTTACATAATATGTGATACATCTAATAACTATCCTTATATTCACTCAACCATTAGTAATATAAAGTAGTATCAAAATATGGAACTCATATGTAAGTAACATTCACGATCTCAAGTTAAAGGACTATATTAATGATGATCACTAAGAATTACTCATGACACTTATATAACGACCCATGTAGTGTTCTTAGGATGGGTTAATCTAGTACATAAGTTTTCTAATTTGTACTTATATGTGAACTTAATATCTCATATAAGTCACTACACATGCTAGTTTTAACATATCAACACAAGCCAATCTACAATGATATATGACTAGGGACATTTAAGAATATAATTATTCTAGGGTTATTATCATAATTAAATATACTAAGGAGATAATATATATATATATATATATGATAATTAGAATTGCCTTTAAAATAACATGATTTAAATTTACAATCATCTATATGATTGATTTTAGGGTATATACACTAACATTAACAACATTCTCATTATATTCATACATGGTAACCAGTGATAACACACTTGATAGATTCCAAGCCAAATCAATAGCAACTATTAGCTTAAATTTTCCTCCACCTACTTCCTGAGCAATAAAAAAAATTATAATCATGATCCTTTAGAAATAACACTTGATCAATAAGGAAAAAGCCAAGTCCATATCTTTGTACCATAAATTATCAAGATTTTTTAAGGTTATATCGAACTTATCACCAAACCATTTAACTAGTTACTAATTCTTAACCCTTTAATTCTAAAAATAAGATATGTTTTCTTTCTCTTCTCCTTTGGTTACTCAGACGACACAATCATCTTTTTTTTTATTTTGAGAAGGAGCTTAGCTTAAGCTTCTAAAATTATATCTATGATCTTATCTATATAGATGTTAACTTCCTCAAAATTATCTACAATAAAATCTAGCACAAATAATAGATTGTATTATGGTTTTACCTAATTTGATAAAGTATTTGGCAACTTCTTCTTGGTTTATTTAGACTAAGCTATAATATAAGAACTTTCAACCCCCTTTAAAATAAGGGTCTTTTTCTTTGAATGATACTCCTCCAAACATTGAAACTTTGCCTTATCAATGCACACTATTTTAGTAGTAAATTTCTTAACTTCTAGCTAAATATCTAATTGAATAAAATAAATCAATCAACAAGCCAATTCTAAATCATGAATAAAAAATAAAGTGAAAATTATTTAAAAATACTTATAAGCATTTAAGTATCGAGCTTGTTTATACTTAACCACCAAAGAATTAATTCTTGCTCACTAGATGAATAATTATTAAGATACCAAACTTGGGTGGTTTATTTTTTCCTTCCATTAGATAGGATGAAGGAACACCATGATTGTCCAACTAAAATGAATAGACATCTTGCTATATAGTTATTTTGAAGAATAAATCCTTTTAATATTTAAAACCTGTACCAATCACTCTTAAATTTGTCTGACTAAATCTTTATAAGAAATGTGTTCACCTATCACACTTTAAACTTGAAAATGAGAAGAAAAACAAAAAAAAAAGTATTCTAGGATAGGACACATTCAAGCTTATAGGACATGATGTCAAAGCAAATGATAAATATCCATGCTTGAGGAGTTAGTTGATTAGGATATACATTCAAACTCCATAAAACTTCACATGTCAAAGCAAATGATAAATATCCAGACCTAACCGAACAACAAAATTACCATAGAACATAAAAAATGACACAAGGTTATAGCTACAAAATTGCTTATCAAATTGAATGCTACAAATCTAATCAATGCCCATTCAAATTCATTCTTATAACAAATGTTTTGCAAAAAAACTAAACATGCCTAGTTAGTCCATTTATAAGAAGCCATTTGATTTCTTACATTTGCATGAATCCAAGAAAATTCTCTATAAGCACTATGAAGTTGTCTAGCCTTATCCACTCCTCCTGAATCACTTGACCAATCAAGCATTATCGCTATAATAGGAAATGGGCAAAAATGTGCATGAAAATAAACCCAAATGAATTCAAGGTCTACTTCTAAATCCAATAAAGTTTCATTGTCATCCATTCACTCGAAGTCATATAGTTCGAACCATAATGGTTCATTAAAAATGGAAACCAAGACACCTTCAAGGATAAAAGAAGGAGAATTAGAATGAACATAATGGAGGGACAGGTGGCTGGTGAATAGAAAAGGGAGGACTTTAAAAAGGCAAAATGGTAATCCAAAAATCGAAACTAATAGAAAAATTGGCGAAGTCCAAATTATAAAAGTTTAACAAGTTAAACATATATGTAAAGATATCAAAATAGGTTGGGTTTAATGAGCTGACTTAAAAATAGTATAATTTTATCTAGCTTGGGATTATGATTAGTATGAAAAATGATAATAGTGGTCCGACTTAATAAAAGAATGGAATTGATTAGCCCAACCTGGTAAACAACCAGAACTAGTAAATATCAATCCATCAAGTTATTGGATCAATATATTAGTTTAATAATAGTAGTAAGTAATAAATAATTAATTTATTATATATTTAATTTTTATATATATTAAAATAATAACTTTGGAATATTAAAATTATACTTAAATATATATAATATTAAAATTATATATATAAGCAATATTAAATAATTTTTTATATTAAAATTAATAAATCTGTATATTTAATATTATTAATATATATTATATAAATTTATTAAAATAAATAATTATATTAAAATTTAAATAAGTAATTTTATATTAAATTTTTAAATCATTTAAAAAATTTAAATAAATAATTTTGATATTAATTTTAAATATATTATATACTCATATAATATAAAATATATTATATGAAACATATTATACTATGAAAAAATAAAATTTAATACATTATTAAAAATAATTATAATTAAAATTTTTGATAATAATAAAAATTTAATAATTTTTATTAATATAATAATATACAAATAAATAATAATATAAAATTAATTTACATAATTTATTGAATTAGTATTGTAATGATATCTAATATTACCTTAAAAATTTTATTTTTTTCCAATCATAAATTCAAATGCTTAATATTATATATATATATATATATATATATATATATATATATATATATATATATATATATATTATGAATTATTATCTATATAATTAAAAAAAATTCTCTTTTTTCATACTAACAGGAGGAGTTATAGAATCAACTCTAAAATATAATAGCTTTTTATATTTCTATTTTAAAAAATTTTATGATGTAATAATAATATAATAAAATATTAATATATTATTAAATTTAATTATTAATTTATTATATAATATATTACATTTAATTTTTAAAAAATAAATTTAATACATAATAAGATTTAATAATAACCACTATATCAATAATATACAATAATCTATTTTTCTTATTTTACTTTAATTTTACTTTTACATATATTCCTAGAATGTTGAAAAAATTATAAAAATATAGGTGGGCCCCTGTCAGGTTGCCAAAAAGAACTACAACCATCTTTATCTTATCAAAAGCTATCTACTCCACTTTCTTGGTTATTTAAGAACTTATCTGCCTTTTCATCCTACAACCACTAACCACCTAAACTAAATTAAAATTTGTTAGTTCTCTTACTACTTTGGAAAATTTCTTGTACGGCAACAGCTCTTCAGCTGTTGCTTCAACAAATAAATAAATTTTTATTAATATTTTATATATTTTATACTACTATAGATATTCATCTCAATTAAACTCAATTTACTTGATAAATATTCATTCTTTCTCTTTTCAATCTCATTATCATAATTTTTACAATTGTGATACATTTTTATTTCTTTACAAGTATTGAAGAGTAAAAGTAGAGGTGATGCATAAAGTTATAAAGCAATGAAATTTTTACTTCAAAAAAAATATTAGTGATATTCTTCAACTTTTTTTAATCTCTATTTTTATATTTTTTTATCAAGTTTTATATATTTCAATTTTTATAGTATTTTAGTTAATTCAATAGTTATTATTCTTGTTAAATTTAATATTAGTAATTTTATTTTTATATTATTAATAAATTTTAATTATGAATTTGAATGATCTTAATAATGTATAAAATTATTTTGATAATAACATTTTTTTAGAAAATGTAGCTATTAAATTTCTAAGTAACAATTTTATAAATACCTTTTGAAGCACAGCTGAATTTACATCATCTCCTCTTCCTTCCCAACATCTATCTTCACAATGTGCTCGTAAATATTCTTGCATCCTCATCCAATTTAGTAAAAAGATTAAAAAATTTTCAAAATATGGAATCATTTTGATTTAAAAAATGTAGATGGTACAATTAAAGCATTTTACAAATATTGTCTATAAAATTATAATTATGATAGTTATAGTGGTACTAGTATAATAAAATATCATTATTTTTCTAAACATGTGAATATTATAAATATTTCAAGTAAAAATTTTAACATGCCTAGTCAAGATAGTTGTAAGTATGAATTATGTAAATTGATTTGTCATGTTAAAATACTTTTTAGTGTAGCTAGTTCTCCAAAATTAAATATCTTTCTTTTACACTTTAATCTTTAATAGCACAGTGTGAGTAAAAGTACTAATATAAATAGATTGAATAAAATTTTTGAAGGTCAGAAAATAATTTTAGTCAAATTTTTTAAAAATTTAAAGATAGAGTTATACTAACATCCAATATTTAGACATCATCTCAAATGAACTATGTTTGTATGATTGCCCATTATATTGATAATAATTTTATTTTACATAAAAGAATTATTTGTTTTAAACTAATTCTGCCACCACATGATATATTTACTTTTGCTTTTTATATAATAAATACTTGTAGTGAGTGCATAATATCGAATAAAATATTTTCAATTAACTTTGATAATATATCTATTAATATTAGTATTATTAAAATTTTAATTCTAGCTTTAAATCCTGTTCTTGAAGCTCAATTTTTTCATCTTATATGTACATGCCATATTTTAAATTTAGTTATTCAAGATGCATTAAAAGTTATTTTTATACTTATACAAAAGCTTAAAAGTATAGTTTTATATATTAATAAAACTTCCTCAATTAATAATGAATTAAGTTTTTACTTATTTACACCTAGTTGTAACTAATATGCTAAATTTTGCTATTTTAGAATGGTAAAAAATACAAAAGACACAATATCCTATACTTTTTCTTATGGTACATGATATACTAACCTTTTCAATATTTTTAGTAGTATCAAAAAGTATATTTTTTTGTGAGTGAATTTTAGATGGCAAACATTTATCTATGAATAATCAGAATTTAGAGATATCTATTTGTTTAAAGGATTAGTTTGATATAGAAGATAAACAATAAAATAATTTGTATGAAAATGGATCATCATCAGGTGAAAGAGATAATTAGAAATAGTAACATATTCATATGTTGTAAATTTAGTTAGTAAAATATTTATACTCATTTTATTTAATAGTAAAACTTTTTAGACTAAATCCCATAATTTTTACCTTTCTTAATAGGGATTTTTCGTATTAAATATATCTTAATTTATTTCTTTATTATTTTTAGTTCTATTAAACAATAATAATAACAATAATAATAATTTTTAAGTGATAATAATAAAATATAATTATATTTTATAATAATAAGAGTAATTATAACAATAATAATATATAATAATCATAAAAAGGAATTTTAATCTAAAATTTAAAATTTCTTACCACTAATTAATCACCTAAATTTTTTAATATATGATTTCGGTTATAAGTTTTATTATACCTCAAATTAAAACTTCACTTATTTAAATTAAATAATTTTTTATAAATAATTTTTTACTAGTGGTCAAATTATTTTTTTGTCAATATTTTCTTTCGCATATTAAAGATGACAAGATTTTAATTTAAATTTTAATATATTAAAAAGTTATCAGTATATCCTAAGAAATTAGGAAAAAAATATATTAATTTTTAAAAATTTCTTGCATTTTTTAAAGAATTCATATTTAATCTCTTTAGAATTTAAAAAATATATAATTTTTATTTCAATTATCCTAATAAATTTATCTTAATTTTATCCATTTAATAAAATTTTAAGTAATAATAATAAAATATAATTATATTTAATAATAATATATTTTAATTAATTAATGATGTAAAATTAATAATAAATAAATAATATGATAATAATAATAAAATATAATATATTATAAAACCTACCGGAACCCGCTTAGTAAATTTCAACCTATGATTGGGATTGAGACTAATACTGTAGCAACTCAATCTAAATTCGACTTGGTAAAAAGTAATCTAGTCTGAAATTAGCCCGACATATAATTTTTGTACATTAGGTTATCTTAGTAGAGTTAGGTTAGCCTGTTTTAACAAGTTTATATATATAACATTAATCTAAGATTAAAAGAAATTAAAGCAATATTCAAACTATAAAATGCATTCAACATCACAAGCAATTTGCAAAAATACAAAAACTAATGATTCAAACTATAAAAACTAAAAAATATAGACTTTGGTGCTTACTAGAAATAAGAAAATAATGAAAGCAAGCTACTAAGACTGTTACCTCAAGTGTTACCATTTTGGAACATCTTGTAAAGGGTTTCGATGTCACTGAAAGGGAGGAAGGTGGAGAGAGAACAAGAAAACCAAAGAAATGGAGAAAGGACAAAAATAGATGAAGCAACACTCAAACATATAGGAAAATGCCAAATCAAATGGTTGAAATAAAAACTCTAATAGTACACACTTAACAGAAAATTGAAATCATTATAACTACTAGAAGAAATTAAAGAGTTTTGATATGCGCATCGAGGTAGTAAAAAGATAAAGGGGCAAGTGACAGTAGATACCATTTAGATCTATCTTACCTTACTGGACACACATAGTTTGACTAGGTAGCACAATAAGATCGACACATCTAACCATATTGACTTGCCTAGCCTAAAACGCAAAGAGCATCAAATGAGCTAGTACTCCTTCAGCATCAAGCCCAATATCTAAACAAATATACACATGAAATCCCCTTAGATGATCACTAGAATGTGCTAGAAGCTTCCAAAACTCACAATAAAAGGCCTTCACAACCTATATATAAAGACCGCTTTTATTTTACCAAGGTAGATTGAAAACACTAATCCTACTTAGCCTTTGTTTTGCTAGAGGTAAAGTTGGAGGGAGAAGTAAATAGAGGTGAAAGGAAATGGAGGAGAAAGAAATTGAAAGTGAAGGAGTTTTTCTTTATGGTGTTTGGAATGGGTGAAAATAAGAGAGGAAGAAGATAGGAGTGAAAGAAATATCTTTTATTTGGAATAGGTGAAAATTAGGGAAAAAGAAAATTTATAAATATCAAATGACTATTATGCCCTTATTGTTTATTATGTAGAGAGGGATATAACATTAATTCAACAAATAAAAATTAAAAATTAATAATATATTGATAAAAATTTACACAATAAAGGAGTAGATTTTTATTTAATATTATAAAATAACAATATTGAATTTTTATTAAATATTTTCGTTACATATTTTTATTAAATATTGAATTTTAATTTTTATTAATCAGTTTAAAATTATTTTTTATTTTTGCTATCCAAGAATGTTTAATTTTTCTATTCCTACCCTGGAGGAGGCACCGTAGGTTTGGAGGGGAATGCTTCTAAGCATTCGAATGAAGGCACACAACCCCTGGCATAGTAAGGGCAACTTTTGGAAAGTAGTAAAATTGATCCCTTTTCACCTGAAATTCATCTCATTTATAGGGGGTTTCAATTTCAGTAGGTCCCACCACTTTTTCACTGTTCCCATTTACATCCCCCTTATATTCACTTGTAGCCAAACAAGTAAAAATTCTAATTTCATCGCCCTTTTCACCACACCCATTTCCCCCTTTCACATTTCACCCATTCCAAATACACTATTAGTGTCTACTACCAAGGACCTAGTACTATACTGAATTACCATTATTAGTAAAAGAGAAGAAGAGACATCATTAAAAAAATAAAAATAATTAAGAAATTTTCATCATAATAAAGGAATTTTAACAAATTTTTAATAATATGATAACATATAAGTAGGAAATAGTGTAAAAATGATTTACACTGATAGTGAATTAAATTTAAATCTTAAATATAATTTCCACACCACTAAATCATATTTAGTATTTTTTAAATAAAATATTTAAACCTTAAAAATACATGTACTCATATAGTAAGAAAATTGAGTCTTTTTCTTATTGTACTTAAGTTCAAATATAATAGGAAACTTTTGTAGGTATTAAAACAAATTTATATGGTATGATAAATTTAGGAGCTGTTTATTTTACATAAAGAGTAAAAGTTAAATTTTTTAAGAAATAAATTTTTTATAATTTTTTTTGAAAATTACTCAAATTTGTTGAATTGATAAAAAGGAATTCACACTTTATAAGAATTCACTTTTGTAATTTTTTTGTTTAACTTTGAATTTCATAAAAAGTATTATAAAAATAATTATTATACTCTTCAAAACTCTAATACCAAATATTAGGAATATCAATGAATTTGAATTAAGACAATTTTTTTAGGCTTATAATTTCTTTTTTAATTTATCAAAAAATTAAAATTTTTATATAAAAACATAAGATGGCTAACATTTATATAGCTCATAGTAATGATAAAAGGGTATAGTGATCATTAATTACATTGAATAATGGTAATTTTATATTTTTATTAATAAATGATAAAGATGCTCTATTCATCAGAAAGAGGTTGGGAAGAAGAGCCTTAGCTGCTTCAAATCGCACGAGTCTTCTGTCTGTATGCGCAACTTTTCATATATCATAATAAATTTTATTTTAACATTAAATAATCAACTAAATAATTCATTTATTCCTGACGAGAAGTCACGAATTTTATATAATTTCCGGCGAATTATTCTTCCTCTCTGTATAATTAAATTCACGGACAAAAATCACAGAATTCGGCAACCTTTATTTTATTATAAACAAAAAGTGCTGGAAAGTTGAATAATGCATGTTCTTCTATTGCATAAAAGTAAGACTCGAAAGAATTTGGCGCCGCGGCGCGTGAAGTGCAGCGTCAAGTCGCCAACAAGAATGCAATGAAGACTTTGGGGGGATTAATGATTTTTGCACATGTTGTGCGATAGAAGGTTGGTCTACCATTTCACGTGAACTCTCCATTGATTAGACATGAAATATCTCAACTAAAATGAGTGACAACACTCCCCTATCCCCTATTAGGGATATGCGTCAGCTGGCTAGAAATTTACACGTTTGTTTTCCACGGACATCCCATCAAAAGTTGTATAATCGGTATAAAAAAAATTATAATGTTTTACATGTGACATTAGTTTCCAATAAAAAAATTAGCATGAAATGTTTGTAGGATATTTTTTAATGTTAGTTTTTGACATATTTACTAGAATGTTCAATAAAAATTAAATAAATTTAAATAAAAAGTATGTATTTTAAATTCAAGGCTAAAATTTTGTACTCAATTATTTGTTTGAAATAATTTTATATAATTATTAAGATTTATCAATTGGAATCGTAAAACATAGTTATTTTCATAAACTTATTTTCATCATTGTTTGGCCAATTTCAAAATTTTTTGTAATATTTTATTAAATATATAATAGGTATTTAAAATTGATATACAATCTCAAAAATTATATAAATGAACCACAAATAAAATTTTTTTAAAAAAAATTATATAAAAAATCAAAGAAATAGAAGTGGCAAAAATATGACAAATAGAACTAAGAAAGGCATTTGAGATGACTTTGAACTCCGTTACAATTTTTTTTAAGCATATAATAAGTATCTAAAATTTAGATATAATCTCATAACTTATATAAATGGAATACAAATGAAAATTTCTTTAAAAACCTAAAACAAAATAAAGAAATAAAAGAGGTGAAGATCTGATAAATAAAGAAAGATACCTTTTATGTTTTGAACCTGTGACCTAGAATAAGGTATTTTCTTCATATTTAATGTTTGTTGAAGAAGTATTAGTAACTCACTCATATATGGTGGAAGATGGAGTGATATTTAAGATTTTATATAGGGAACTAGACAAAGATGGAAACAAATAAAATAAAGAGTGGCAGTGATAATGGAAAAAAAAAGATATGTTTTATTTATAGCATGAAAATATCACTATCTTATGATATTAAATGTCAATTATTTTGGGAATTGATATCTAAAATTTAACGAGAAGAAAATAGGTTATTTATTAACACAATTGATGTCTTATCTATCATTATTTTCCAAATAACCAATGATTGTCATACTATTAAATATTGGTTAAGTACAAAATTGATTTATTTATTTTTTATATTTTGCAACAAGTCATTAGAAATACTTTTAGATGATATCTTGTACAAAATTGATGTCCTAAGTTTATGTAATTTCCTAATAACCCTGTAAATGTTGTCACTTTAAACATTAGTTTATTTTAAAACTAACATATTTACCAAACTTTTGCAATACCTCTAGACATCAGTTGATTTTAAAATTGATGTGTTAATTTTTTTAACAGCCTTTAAATTATACATTTTGACATTGGTTTAGTAAAAAATTAATATTTTAAGTTTCACAATAATTTTAAAAATGTCATCGTGTTTAAATAAATATTGATAAATTTTAAAACTAACATTTTTTTTATTTTTTAACAACCTTTAAATATTATACATTTTGATGTTGGTTAAATAAAAATTCAATATCTTTAAATTTCTAATAATCTTAAAAATATCATTGTATTTAAATAAATATTGGTTGATTTTAAAATTAACATATTAAGTTTTTTTTATTTTTAATGCCTTATATTATGATATTAGTTAAGTAAAAAATTGATATCTTAATTTTTTTTAATAATTTTAGAAATATCATTACATTCAAATAGATAATTATATTTATGACCCATTATCTTAATTGTCTAAATGAGTAGCATCCATTTATTGACATATATTTGCAATTTTATACTAGTGATGAAGTTTTGAAAATTATTATCATGAGGCATTGTTTCAATAAAAACTATATTATTTCAAATGGAGTTTATTTACTAAAGAATAGGAGTTGGAATCTCAAAAATGACTTTTGCTAAGAAGAGAAAAATTTATTATTGTCCTGCTTTTGAAAATGATTGTCTCACTTAATAATTTAAAAAAAATTATATTCACTTATCTTTAAAGTTCGATTTCAAAATTTTATTGTGTGTGAATCTAGTAGTTTTGAAAATGATTGTCCCACTTGATGAATTGAATTGTGGAGACTAGTCACAAGATTGTAATCTAGTAGTTTTGAAAAACAGTTGTGCGAAAACTCATCCTTATACTCGTTTAATTAAGCATGAAAAAATGCTTGTTAATTAGGATCGAGATATTAGAATCTCTCATGTTTATAGAAAGTGTAATTGTGTGGCTAATTGCTCGGCATCATTCATATGCTTCATCCTTGTCAATCGAGTTTCATATTTTTATGTCTCCACTTGATGAATGTGGCTATTTGGGCCTTCGAGATATAATGGGTGTTTCTTTTTGTAAAATGACTCGGTTGTAATTTGATTTCTGCTCTTGAATTTCAAATGTGCATGCATATACACATATACACACTTACCTTTTAAGTTTGATTTCAAGATTTTATTGTGTGAATCTAGTAATTTTGCATTTTATCATTACCGAAAAAATCATCTCAACCAAAAAATATATTTTGTGCAATTGTTGTCAATAAAAAATTATATTTAAATGCATAAAAAATCAATAAATTTAAATGATCGAATTAATTTATTTTATATTTTATTAATTTGCGTCAATTTATGATAAATAAATTAGTGTCACAATTGGCTTTTTCTTAGAACGTGTTAAATAAAATTTTTTGTAATAAAGGTAGGTTGTCTGCATAAGGTTTAGTTCAATAGATAAATTGTACAAACGCAAATAAAAAAATTATAAATTCAAGTTTATGACCATCATTTTTACTGTAGGTATTTATTAATTAAAAAAATAATGCATGTTCCATCCACAATTTTATTGTATAATATATATCAGTTATTATTGATTCATAAAATTTATATATCAAATAGTCAATAAAATCTGCATATAATGTAGCGATTATAAAATTACTTAAAAGTATACAAAATTAATGTAAATATAAATAGTAGAAATAATAATATTCATTTATATATTATAAAATACTTAAAACTTTATTTGATTATAAAAATCCAATTTAACAAATGAAATTAAATATTTTAGCAAATAAAAAATTGAATTGAAAATTTTAGATTAGACATAATGGTAATGAGAATAATTTGATGTTTAAATATTAATTATAAAACTTAAGGCCTTAAAATTTGATAAATAATAATTAATAAAAATTATTTTTAAATTTATAATTATTCGCTCTCTTTATTTTTTTTATCAAGGACTTTGGTATTCACTTTACCTTTTACTCTTTGCTTGGTTATTGAAAAAAAAAAAAGAAAGAAAAGAAGATGAGAAGAAAGAAATAATAAAAGAAAATTCTCCTTTCTTATTTGGTTGAAAAGAAAATAAGAAGAGGAAAAATGAGAAAAAATATTTTCTTTATATGTTTGAATAGAAAAATAAATTCCATTTCTTTCAATGGAAAATATTTTCTATAATATATAGTTATCAAATGTCAAGATATATAAGGAAAAATATTTTATTTATATTAAATATGAAAAACTTGAAGAAAAGAACACGAATTTATTTTTTTATTATTAAGATTTTAAGTATAATTTTTAACCACATATACAAGTGCTATGCCATTCTTTTACTAATATAGTAACAAATGAAATTTGTTATAAAAATATTTTTCAACAAAAGAAGTGATACCTAATGAAAAAAGAAAGTTAAGTTTTGTTGAAAGATAATGTTATCCATAAATTATTATAAAAATATTTTTCAACAAGAGAAATGATACCTAATGAAAAAAGAAAGTGAAATTTTGTTGAAAGATAATATTATTCATAAATTTAATTAAAAAAATAAAGTGATAAAAGAGATATGATGGATATTTAAAGCAAAACTACAAATTATCATTTTTAGTCCATTTTCCTCACAAGTTTTAAAAGGAAACAAACTTGGTAAATTCTTAACTTTCTTACTCATTTTCTCTTGTAGTCTTTTGCTACTCTACAATAAAGTAAAAGAAAATCTTATTTCCTATTATTTTTTCTTTCTTAGTTTTTCATCTTCGTATTCTCCATAAAATCAAGGGGGAAAACAAACCAAAAGGCAAAGTGCATCTCACAGTAGGGATGATAATGGGGCGAAATATCGGCCCCATGCTACCTCGTCTCCAAAATCTTGTCATTTGACTTGAATCTGTGCTGTCTCCCTTACAATGCAATCTGGGGCACTATCTCCAATCCATAAGGCACTAGCGCCTCATTGAAAAATTTAAAAAAAAAAAAAAATTTGGTAAAAATTTTAAAAGTTTATATTTAAAATTCACATATATAAACAATACATAATATTTAACATAATATTACAATATAAATTTAAAATACACATGATTTGTTCAATAATATCAAACTACAACATAACTTCTTTACTTTTATTTAATACTTTTTTTCCAATTTAGATCTAATAATCAAATTTAAAGACTAAAATAAAATTTTTTAAAAAGCATTTTCAATAATTAAATTCCTGAAAAAATTATATATATTAATATATACATGCATCAATTATATAACAAAAATATAGTTTTAAAATTATGAAACTTTGCGAAACAAATCAATCTAATATTATCCCGTTTTCAAAATTTACTTCAAATTAAAAATTTGTCTTACACATTGCCTTGTGAGATAGATTTTAATACAGCATCCATCCATGCGGGAAAAGTTCACAGGGCAATTTCTTAATCTAAAATTTTGTTATTCCTACCTTGCAGCGCAATCCATGCTTATGTGCACATTAGAATGTTATAAAGTCAAGTTTATAACAATTTTAATTATGGTGGTTATTTGTTGCTTATATTTGCAATATGTCAAATTCATTTTCTTGAAAAAAAAAATGAAATATCTCATTTCTAAAATGATTCGCTAGCCCATAAAAAACTATCAAATGGTAATTTCTTTTCCGTTCATACTTCATCAAATTCATTAATTATGTAAAAATTGATATATTAGGGAGAAAGAAGCTACTTCCTCGCGTGTGTAGCTGCACGCTCTGTTTGAGGCGTGAAATTAATATTTTTTTCAATGATCAAAACTTTTGGACAATTATTGTAAGTCATATCATTAAATTGAATGATATGTTAAAAAAATAGGTGAAATAAAAAAATCAAGAGTCATTTATCAAATTTTAATTTATCATGTTGAAGGCTAGCTTTTCTTTATATATATGTATGTATGTATAATTCAACTCATTCCTCTTAAAATTAAAAAAATAAAACAACTAGACAAAAAAAAATCTTATCAGAATATTGAGTTTTTAATATTAATTCTACATATATTTATTTTAATAAGTAGAATGTTTTGAAATCACAATGAAATGAATGTCAAAATTTTAAAAATATTTTTTTGTCCAAATA
Organism: Sindora glabra; assembly: GCA_020226215.1. Classification (NCBI taxonomy): domain Eukaryota; kingdom Viridiplantae; phylum Streptophyta; class Magnoliopsida; order Fabales; family Fabaceae; genus Sindora; species Sindora glabra. Next base: position 33,733,979 of record CM035233.1, read on the forward strand.
CAACAATCAATAATAAAAAAATTTGTGTCACCGTGAAAAAAAAAACTGCATAGGAGGAGCTTCCTAAATTTTTTTTTATACCTATGTATTCTTATATATACTTTATTAATTATGAAATTAATCCCTTATTCACAGTTCCGTAAATCTATGATAATTCTACACTTATTTTTATTAGATATTAGGTATAATAATGAGATGAATGAAAAGGGAATAGTAAACTTCACCCAACAAAGTATTCTAAAAAAATTGAATTCAAATTCTTTTTGGCATGAATAAAAATAAAAATTTATTTTATTTTTAAATATTTTTAATATGACATTTGGTTTTAAATAAAAATTTTATTTCATTTATAATTCTTATTTTAATTATATAATTATTTTATTAGAATTTATTTTATTTAATTTAAAATGTATTTAATATAAAATATTTATCTTCTTTTTAATATTGTATTTATTATAATATTATCAAAATTTATTTTTTAATTAAATTCTTTATATTTTTCAATATATTATAAAATATTCATTTGCAAAAAAATTAAAATTAGTATTTTTTAATAAAATTTATTTATAAATAAATTAAAATTGAAATTATTTTTATGAAAATAAATCAATTCTGAAAATTTGTAATATGGATCCTTCGTTGGCGCTCCGTGGAAAATTTCTGGATGTTTTATTGTTTTCCTTCCGCAAGGCACTTCGCTTTCATCAAGTTGTCTGACACAAAATGGAAAGTCTAAAACGTCAACCGTACGTCTAAACAACATCATTCAGATCCAACGGCCCAGATCTCATTCAGATGCAGAGAATCTCCGGACAACACGCCAGCAAAAGATCGGGATACCAGATCCTCCGCGGGCCCACACCTCCTCAACTTGCACCCAACTTGCACTTTTTAATGCCCAATTGTTCTCCCGAAAGCGCTGGGCTCTCGCCACGCGTCCCACGTACGGTTGGATTGTTGACGTGTCGATATATCGTGGTGCGAGGACAGCTCAGATGGCGAACAACTTGCGACGTGGCTGACGTGTCCATCAGCGGAACAGAGAAGGTTTAGTTGAAGGAAAAGGAAAAGTAGTGTGTGTCGTACGTTCGCACGTGTCATGTCAGAGTGACAGAGACGGGATGCGTGGCGATTTCTGATTGGCTCATCGGCTTTCAAAAGTATATCGATGATGATAGGTTTTGCAACTTGTTGTGTAGGTCTCACTCTTGCTTTGACACGTGTCCCTCGAACGTCGCATATATTCTTTTCTTTTCGTTATTTCAATTCAATATTGAAAATTATAATGAGACATTGTTAACCAAGTTTGAAGCTTTCAAAACCTCGGCTCAGTGTGAGGATAACAAAAAACTGATCTGATCGGACACACTTTTTTTTTTTAAATCTTCCTTTGTCGGATGTTGATCATTCTTAAACCAATTAGGATATTATTAATCAATTACAATGCATTTGTTGTATTTAAATTACAATGCTATTCTTTATTTAGTTAATTATTAATCGATACCATTGGAATTCTCCTTATTATAATTTTTAATGGTTAAGAACAAATTGGATTGTGAAAAAGCTCCAAATTCAAGTGAAATCCAATTTTTTTTTAATTTCTGATGCAATTTGTGTTTAATCTCAATTATTTATGCGCGTGTATATAATGAATGAATCTTTCTTATAAAAAATAATCAAATTGGGCTGATGGATATTGATTTAAATACTTTAATCAAGCAGCTACAGACGACAGTTGTTCGATCTAATGCTTTGTTAGCAGTTTCTCAATCAATTTTTCATAGATAGAACTGGTTTAACTTTGCGATGAGTCATGTCTAATTTATATAATTGTGAGAAGGAGCTAATATCATTAAGAAGTTGAAAAAAGGATCCACCTTTTATTGTTTTCAACTCCTGGCTCAAACAAAAATTAATTTTATACTCGCTAAAGGAAATACTTGTGTAAAATAAAATCAGTTAAGAAGTTGGAAAACTAACAATTATGCCATATCAATCAAGTGCGAATGCAATCGAAGATAGGATTAAAAATTTATTTTAATTTCTACAAGATTAAATTTTTATCAATTTTATTTTTAATTAAAAAATATGTATTAATTTGGTTCGTATAAATTTAATAATCTTCAAATTTAATTTCTTTGTATATAAGATAAAATTACTAAGTTGCTATATAGAGGAATATAAATTTGAAAAATTTTAATTTAAAAAAATTAAATTAATATGAACTTTTAATCCCCGGCTTCTAGTCCTCAATTAGGTGGTAGCCTAATTTTTTTTATTTTTTTAAATACATTTTTTATCATAAATTTATATTGGGTACTATAAAAAAATATAGTACCAATTGAGTGATATTTGGGTCCTATAAGAAAAACGTAGTATTAATATAACCATTTGTAACCTTTTTTATTCCTAAAACTTTGTATTTTTTTAATAAAAATTGACAACTTTTTTTCATAATTTATTCCACCATAACTAATGGAATTACAAAAAGTTGCTACCTCGAACTTTAAACACTTACAACTTCTCATTATATAAAAAAGTTGTTAATTTTTATGAAAAAATTATAATATCTTTGTAAGAACATACAAAATTTTTAAAGTCATATTAAAGTAAAACCTTAGGGACCTTTACTTTTTATTATTTATATAAATTATACTATTAATTTAATAATAATAAAATAATAAAAGATATTACAATCAATTTAACACCATTACAGAAAGTTACTATCTAAAACTTTAAACACTTACAACCTCTTATTATATAAAAAATTGTTAATTTTTATAAAAAAATTATAATTTCTTTGTAAAAGCATACAAAAATTTCACAGTTGTGTTAAAGCAAAACTTTAACAACCTTCACTTTTTTAATTTGGACAAAGTATGTTGCTATTTTAATGATAATAACATAATAAAGAATATTATAATGATTTTATCAATAATTTTTTAATTTAATAAGTATATTTATTATAGAGATGAGTGAAAATATGTAAAGTTAACTTAAACATTTTAAATTGATATTTACTCATTGAAATTACTCAAATATAGAGGATTATTAACCTTCACATTCATATGTAAAAGATAGTAACATTTACTTTTTCATTTAGATGAAAAAATCATACTACTAATTTAATATTCCATCCATTCATTTTTAAGTATCATTTAAAGTTAATGCATAAAGATTAAGAATAATAATAAATAAATTTAATTTTAAAAGATGAGTTGTAAGGAGTCAAATATTCTACATCAATTAGAAAGTAAAGTTATTGAGTATTTATTTAGATATTATAAGTAATATTTAAAAGAAAATAATAAATACAACCTTGATTTCTTAAAATAAAATATAAAGAGAAATTAAATTTTTCTTTAAAATGATACTTAAAAAGGTATAAAGGGAGTAGCAATAAAATAATAAAAGATATTTAAGTAATTTTAGTAGAGAAGTATTAATTTAAAATATTAAGTCAATTTTATTTATTCTCTCATTTTCATAATAAATGTACTCATCAATTAAAATAATTTTTAATAGTAATAAATTAATTTTAATATTTTTTATTATTTTATTATTATTAAATTAATAGTATAATTTTTTTTATTCAAACAAAAGAGTAGAAGTTACTAATTTCTATATATAGATATGAAAGTTAATAATCTAATGGAGATTAATAAGAATTATTAACCTTTACTCTTTCATTTAAACAAAAAAATTATACTACTAACTTAATAATAATAAAATAATAAAAAATATTATAATTAATTTTTGATAACTACTTTTAATTAATAAGTATATTTATCATAGAAATAAAAAATGAGTGCAGTTGAGTTAAAATTTTTACATTAATATTTTTCTATGAAAATAAGTTAAGTGCCTTTATTATTTTATTATTAATAAATTATTTGTATGATTTTTTTTCATTTTAATAAAAGATCAGAAGTTGTTAATTTTCGTGTGTGTGCCCCCCACACAAATATATATATATATATAAGAAATATATTAAATGAGAAAAGTATTTTTATGCGAGAGATAAAATGAATGAATATTAATTATTAGATCTTGAATTGATAATTGGATTATATCATTAATAAATATTATATGACTATTTAAAATGATCATATAATCATTTAAAAAAATATATGATTTTTATCTTTTTAATCTTTACTTTTTAATATTCAATTTGATAGTCACGATTTACTCCTCTTACTTTTATATAAAAATACTTTTCTTATTAAGTGAGGGGAGTATTTCAATCATTTCAAATTGTTTAACCTTGTCACAGATATTAGTTAAAGCGTAAGCCAATTACCATATTTCCTACAAAGCTAGTAGTTTCAAAAATCGCTAATACTCTTATCTAACACAAATTGATGTTTTGGGTGTGTGTGTGTAACTTATAAAAATCGCTCAGTAACTTACATCTTACACAAACTGATGCTTTGTGTGCGCGCGCGCGCTGATGTTAGTTATAATCCCTGATCTAATAATCTGGTAATATTATGCTGAGCCACTGTAATAATAATTCTCCGCTTCCCACTTTGTTTGTTAGTTGAGCCGGATGGATGCGAGTCATCATTGTTCTAAAATTCGTTATAGATTTCCAAAATATTTTGTTATATTTGTCTGCTAAAAAGTAAGTTTGTGTTAATTAAGAATATCTTAAAAGTATGATTATTTTAAAGGGCAACTCTAATTTGATGATCCTCGTTGATTGCATTTGGTTTTGTAATTTGAAAAAATAAAAAAGTATATGCTTTTGGTCCAATAAGACTGCTTATTAATAATATTTAGCCCAGTAAGTCTATTATAACAAATCAATACCGTGAACGCACGATTCTCGATAAGCAGCATATTCTGAAAACTTTTTGCTTCACTAGTATTCAAGTTTAAATTTTGTTTTATAGATGATGACAAATTTGCTTTAAAAAAAATTTGAGGTAAGTTTTGGGAGCGTTGGTGAAAAAGTGTCTGCTTCATATCAACAAACCAAAAGAAAATAGATAATTAAAACTGGGGGTGTTCGATATTTTCAATAAAATAATTATTTACATATATATTAATACAATTTTGTTATTCCACTTATATATATAAATAAAATAATACTATAATATCATGATAGAGAAGAATTTTTTTTTCTAAAAATAATTTAAATTGTTTTACAGCACACTTTCTAAGACAAGCAGAATATAATTTCGTGAGAAATTTTATATATAAATCAAATTATAAATAAATTAAAATTTCATTTTTTTTTTCATAATTCCCAACAAATGATCAATGTCTTGGATTCAGACGTAAACCTCGATCGATGTGTTCATGAACAACTGTACACATTAACACTCCGAAACGAACAGAGGTTAATTTCATAAACAAATTTACACATGAATCGGATTAAAAATGAACTAAATTTTCATTTAAAAAAAATTCCAGAGATAAAGTCAGTATCCTGGATTCAAACATAAACCTCGTGTCCAGTGACTTATGACTCTTCCTATAGAAAAAAAATGGCTTTTATTGCATCATCCTCTCATCTTCAACCCAAGTCAGAATAACGAGTAATATGTAAAAAATCAAATGTAAATAATGACTACATTTTGATCTCATCATCATTATTTCATGTCAATCATGGTTAGATCGCTTTTGCTCTTCACCCTCGATCTTTTCATTTTCATTTTCATACCTAACAAAGTAAGCCCCCCCAGGGTTACTTTGCAAAATGTCTTATCTTATGGACAGGCAGAACCACAAAAATATAAATTAGCAATTAATTCAAAATTTACAGGCAAAACTAAAAGATAATAGACACTACCAGAACGCATGACATATTTAACATATATATATATATAAAAAAAAAAAGGAAAACCCTCAAATAACCTATAGGATTTTGCATTATAGAAAAATTCAATGCAGTGAGAAGGCTTAATTTAACATCAAATCTAGACAAAATTGATCAATCCTAGAAGCAACAAATCGATATAATATCTGTCCTGAGACTACGACTAAGCAACTAGGATCATCGGATTACAACTACAAATGCTACAACTATTCAAGTTTCAAATAAACAGAAGCTTTTGATGGAGCCTGTGGTTGGCATGAAGATTGAAAGCTTCATGCCTTAACCTGCCAAAAAAAGAGGAAAGCCCCAGAACAACCTTGTAAAGAATGTCACTAAAATTCATCTGGTTCTTCAGGTGGAAAAAGCGTTTTGTCTTTGTCCATTCAAACGGCCACCTCTCCCTCTCCCTTGCTGATGATATCCTTCGCCACGAACCCCAGGCCCCCGACCTCTCCCAGAAAAGTCACCCCGATTTCCATAATCATTTCGACCAAACCCCCGCCCACTACCATAGTTACCATGGCCCCTAAAGCTGTCACTTCGAAAGCCACCTCTTCCAGGAGGAAACCTGTTCCTTCCAGAACTACTGGGGCCAACTGCAAGAACCAGCACATGGTGAAATCATCAATTACAATGAGGGTTGGTGTTTCAAATGGTATATTTCTGGAAGATATTGTGTCAAATGCTTTTCATTTTATCTTTTTCTGAAAGTAGGTGAATTTGCGTAACCCCAGAGAAAAAGGGGGAGAGCCATGCACTTCTAGAGGTTGGCTTCTCGTACCTCGTGTAGTGGTCCTCTTAATCTCAACAACAGCTTGACGCCCCCCAACGGTAATTGGTGAAGCCTGCAAGAATGAACTTTTATTAGCAATGAACAAGGGAAATGAAGATCTTTGAATCATGTTTTAACATGGAAAGACAGACAAAAATGACAAAGGCCGTAAGTTTAACCAAACACTAAATAACACCCTACAGTAACAAAATTGGCTTCCAGCCTTCTACCAACTACAATGTGGCGGTCCAAATTGACAACAAAATAAAGCCAAATGCTTTACCAGGCCTGATGCCATTGAGCTTTGGGCCTGATATGGCACTCTTTCCCTTTCAATGGAAGAGTTGTAGAGAAAACCACAAATCTATAACCATGAAATGTGAGACTATGTACAGAAAATGACCATCACAACATGGTCAACAGGTCAATGTATAACAGGTCACTACATTACAATACCAAAGAAAAATCACTTTGTCAAGGCAGATGCAATCTAATTAGAAAAACAATTCAAACTACACATAGACATTGGATTTAGATGTAGCTGACCCCCATTTTAGTAGAGACAACACACAAAACAGATATGGTGGGGATTAATTGACACTACTATTAATCAAAATAATACTTGTAATGACATCAATGCAGAACTTTTTATTGAATAAATCTCTCCCAGAACCAATAATTTGTCAGTAGACAAAAAACCCAGCCACTCCAAAAGAAACTAAACCCTAAATGATATTTAAGTCATTTTAAAAATAGTAAGGTTTTAATTCTTAAATCATCATCCTCCCTCTTCTCTCCCCTCTCCATCTCACCCTCACTCCCTTACCTGGTTCTTTCTCCATTCAACAACAAAGTTTCTATCACCAAACATATTGATCTCCATAAGGTTTAAATTTACATTTTTTATCATAAGAGAAACTTTCCTGCCCACTTCATGTCAAATTGAAGTAGAATGCGTATTGCAGCAGTGACTTGAAGGAAATCCTGCTCTTGACCAAGAAAAATATCTAAGCAACAAGAAAATCCCTTGTCCGGTCCTCATTTTGGGTTTCAACACTTGATTTTATTTTGCTCATACCACCATAAAATTCTTTTTTGATAGGAAAAGATTTCAAATTTAGAGGATAAGCCATCCTCAAAAGAAACAAAATCTAAAAGACTAAAATTTACGAAGAAAACAACCAATCAAATTCTAAAACAGATTCCCCATTCCTTTGCAGATCACTCAAACGTTATTACTTTAAAATAAAAAATTATGAGATTTAAGCCAAACTGAAGCAACAAACATTATCTTATTTGATACTGCCATAAAATCTCTATGTACATAATACATATTGCGCTGTTCTTGATGCATAACTAGTCTATACGAGAAGTTCATTTTTCAAGCAGTATTTATTTCTGAGATATTGAAAATGCAAAGAGATGGGTGATTTTGGGAACACAATAATCTTTCTTGGAATTTTATGAAATTAAGAATTGTTACAAATGCTCTTAAATAGTACAAGTGCTTTCAAAAATGTCAATGATTCAATTGTCCATTGAAACAAGCAGACAATGCTAACCCCCACATAAAGATGTAAGGGTTAGCATTTATATATCATGAGTGCATGAAGAAACATCACTTTTATTCCAAATAGAATAAGGCTAATGTCATCATAAATTACTTATATGTCCAAACAGCCAAGTTCGCACTTACAAAAGAAGGACCTTAATAGACTGAAATTTCTACAATGATTTGGTAAAAAGAAACGTTACATCCCACTAGTCACGAGGAATTATATCTAGCTTTTTGGTTTTCCCAAAAGGTTGCCATCGAAATGAATGGGGAAGTTCATAGACTATATATCTGTTTCCAATTTAAAGTTACTCTCAAAAGTCAAAAAGAGCTTTAATGAAACATATAGAACTATATGATATTAATATATACATACACACACACACACACACACACACACACACACACACACACACACACACATATATATACACCAAAATTCAAAGTATATAAACTGTCCATTGACAAGGACATACCTGAATCGCACTATTCATGGAACTTATGGTGTGGAATTCAACAAAGCCAAAACAGTATCCCTGCTGCTGCAAAGAGGAAAAAAATATGGTTTGAAAATATTGCATTATGTCTGCATAAAAGGTGAAGCATAGTATTTCCAAATTTACAATGCAAGATTCATTTGATAACTACCTTGTTATTTCTTACTTGGATGCCTTCTTGCTTGATGGGTCCAAATTTCTTGAATATCACCTCCAACTGAGCAGGCGTCACATTTAAAGGCAAATTTCGAATGTAAATGGAATGCCCCTCAGCTGTTGAGGGTGGAACACATTTATTAGAAACAGAAATAAGTTAGATAGTTCTTTTTTGCTAAAGTAAAAAAGCAGCCAAAAATGTGATTCAAAAAAGCTACTCAGCTTGAATCCACATCTTTCACTGAAATTAGTAGTAATTGATGTGAGGAGACATGGCCACGAGCCAAACATGGGAATCATAGTGTGGGTATAGCACTGCTACATATGACCCTATAAAGTTGACATTTGCCTTGAAAAGGAAAAGCCTAAGCAAATCATATATAATGCACAGGAACATGTACCTTCTTCAGGTATATCATTACTGTCTGGGTTACTAACATCATTTGGCACAGCTTCAGGCACTGCAGCAGGGACTACTGACTCAGCTGACTGATTCTCAGGCTGGCTAGGCGTTGCCTTTACAATATTAGTTGGTACATAAATTTTGGTTGATCCTGAACTCCCTCTGGGGACTTTCACCTACAGGAAATCTAAGAAACATCAAGATATGATCAAATGCTTAATTTGATAGAACACATATATTTAAGCACTCACAATTGACGCATAGGACTTCTTTGGAGCATCCTCAGGAGCTGAAGAGGAAGCCACTTCCACTTCAGTGGCCTGAGAATCATCATTCACATCTGACTGAGAATGGGGTTCCACAGCACCCTCATTTTCATTAAGTAAATGTGTTTCATGATTAGATTCCTCACGAGTATTGTCTGCAATGTTTTGATCCTCATCTATGTGAGAATTTGCAGGATCTGGCGCATGAGGATCAGAGACATAAACAGGGTCTGTATAGAGATGTGAAGAAAAAAAAAATTAATATATAGTTCCCAGATAAATATCATAGTAAAAGTGATAAAAACAGTTTTCCTGAATAATCTTGCCTGGGTCTTGGGTAACGGGAATATCGGCTGCATCAACTCCATTAACCATAGGCTGTTCCAATGGTTCGCTATCTTCAACATATCTAAAAACATCATTCAAGACAAAATAACCAGTGTCTTGTGGAGCAAGAAAGAATGACTGCACAAATTTTCTTCTCAAGTTATTCCTGTCAGTCAAACATCCAGTCACTAGCACAGTTACTCCCTCCTGGTAAGACTTCTGTGCATCTGCAGTCTTTATCTCTGCTTTAAAGTCCTTAAAATTTAATGAGAGAATCTTCTCGTTGATACCCTGCAGCACAAAAGACATTGATCTCCTTTGAATCAGGGATGTCCTGAGATTGTCTTCATACTTTGAAGATGCAACAGTGGAACATAAATGGATAAGGGCGCACCAGTTTTGAATCAGGAAACTTACTTGCATGGTAGTCACTGATGTCATTACCCCATTGGCATCAGGTCGGGTTAACACACTAGAATCCTGGTAAAATCGATAGACCAATTCTGGTGATCGGTGAAGAATATGATAATACTGCTCAACAAATGCATTTCCAACAATCTGGGCACTGGGTGTTGGACGATCAGCAGTTTCCAAGGCCATTCTGCTAAAGAGTCACCAATACAAAATTTAGAAACTTGAGGACATTTAAAAAAGCATACAAGACTAATAATTACGCATCCAGTTCCAATTGATAGAAATATAGAACACAGATTAATTCTGTTAAAAAAATATAGTTACATTAATACAACTACAACAAGCACGCATAAAAGAGGAGGAAACCATAATTTTTTGGATAGAAAGAGAAATTTTATTAAGAGAAGAAAGGAGAGTACAACAGAAAAGAATAAGATATCCTCAAGAAAAAGAAACAGAAAAGATAAATACACACACACACATACAGGAAAAAGAAAACCACAAGACTACTCAATCAAAGATCTAAAACAAGAAACCAAACCCCTAGCATATCAGACAAATTTATCCCTCAAAAAAAAAATCCATGATCTTCTAGCCTGAAACTTCTGAAAAAAGAGGACAAGAAAGCAACCCAAATAGACCTGATAAAACCCAAAAGACATCACCCCAACGACTTCTAAGAACCTCATCTTAACTCCACTTGTATGAACTCCCAAAGGCCAAAACCATTCACAATTCAAACTAACAGTCTTCATGTGACGACTTTTTTCCCCTTCTGCCTATAAAGTCACCATAATTGATAGTGGTGGTCAATTTCTCTAGCTTTATTTTCGCATTCCTTCTTTTCCTAGCATAGGTTTTGGGAGGAAACCATATTACCACAAAATGTTCATCCATTCTTTCCCTGCAGTGACTGCTGGAGCAAGGGAGACAAGAAGAATCTAGATTTGGAAAGGCATGGGCCAGAATTCAAAGAATAAGCCTACCTTATCAAACCCATGCTAATTTGAATAAAGCTGAGGCCACTTTCAATAGAAGTGCAAGCAGTCCCTGAGTACAAGGTTTATATTTTACCATATAAAATTAGTATTGACAACCTTAAAAGCCCCTTGGTATTACACTTTGTAAGCTTTAATGGCTCTAACCCATAACTTGGAATCTCAGGAACTCTTGAAAAACTAATAGAAACAGCATTGAAATACAAAATGCGAGTTTTGCACAGTACAATGCATGAGAAGCAAGATGCTCAATGCAGTCGATGAAACAAGAAGTTTGTGTCAAGTGTCACTAACAATGAATTGAAAAATTCACTCACCTACCTACAAAAATCAGTGGAAGAGAAGGAATAGATGAGAAGACCTTAAAAAGAATTAAAAAAAAAAAAGACAAAAAGACAGAAGTGAGCAAAATACAAACAAAATAGCCACATTCTCAAAAATGAAGTGCAACGAGTTTGATATATTACTCAACTACCTTTTACAAAGCTCTAAGCTTTAATATTATACTAGGACAAAAAGCACAAAGCCTATGCCACAGAAGTCTTTATCTTCACAAGCACACAACACAGAACATTCAGAAGCAACTCACAATTGAAATTACGGTTATATGGAATTTCTTCAATGAAAGTGGCGTCAGTTCATTTTCCAGATCCAAAAAGATTAAAACTCAAACCTAAACCCTAAACCGACCACATAGTGCGAAATAAATAACACACATTCTGAGCTCCGGCTTGAAGCAAAATAATCAAGCACTATCAATGAAGAAGATTCGCACTTTACAGACAGTGCCTCATAGATTGACATAATTCAACTAATACCCACGATCTCCCAGATGCCGAAATGACCCTAAACAGCATCTGATCGTAAAAAACCATCATTTCCCCGATTAGTAAACAAACAGAATCCTAACGTAAGATGGGCATTGCTATATAAACAAAGACAAAGCAATTGGTAAAGAGATGTGTGCAAAATTATAAATGGATAACATCAAAAGACATTCCTTACAACAACCCCAAAAAGTGAATGTGCAGAGTCTAGTAGTACCTGTTTGATGGGAATGTCTGATATAGCTTGTGAAATAGCAGCTCGGGGACGGTGAGATTGTACAGTGACTTTCAAAACACCGGAGAGTGCAGAGAAGGAAGAGACGAACGGTTATCGAACAAGGACAAGTAGTGTACGAAAGCTACCTGCGAACTGTGAAAGTAATTTTCTTATTTCGGCTTATGCCGTTGGGTCAGGTTTCATCTATACGGTTCGCGAGCTTCATCACCTGTGCAAGCGACCCAAATGCTGTATTATAAGTAAATTCTTCTTTTAGCCCAAAGCTCCAAATGGTTTCATTTTCATACTAGAAAAAGAGGCTCACGTGAAGAATGGAATAGACAGTGGTCGGTCAACCTATTTGAAAAAGGCCCAACATGTGAAGAATAATATAAAGTGAGAAATTATTAGATATGTTAAATTGATTACAAGTCTTTAGTTGTTTGACATATGTATTAATAAATAAATTATTTTTTAAAATTATCCACCATTGATGTAAAGTTTATTGATTTGGCATTTAAAAATTATTTTAAATAATTTAATATACTTGTACATTTTTTAATTTTTTTGTGTGATAGAAAATACACCAATGCATTTGATTGGAAGATTTTAAGAGGTTGCGAATGAAATAAGAAATTGATCCTTTTATTGAGTATTTGATTCATATATAATAGAATCTATTACCTTTATTTGCCTTTAATAAATTTCACCTATTTACATGTAGTGATATCATACTATATTATTTAGTGGGAGACAAAACACGTTTCTTTTGTAATCGTTACTATTATTATTGCTGCTATTATCATCACCACATTACTATTACCACCGTTGCCATCCTACTTGCTACCACTAACATTACTATCATTACTACTATTACCATCATCACTAATGCTACCTCACATTATCATCACCATCATCTCATAACCTACCCCTAAGTCGTGATTCACGTGAAGCTCATGATATGCTCAACTTCACAACCCTATATAATATTTGCGTACTTACCCTACTATATGATTTGAATATTACCTTAAGAGAAATAAGAAACTTGCAATCTTATTTACATATCACAAAATGTCATACGTAAATGTACTTATGAATTACTATTTTACTTATTTCCCATATATCTATAACTTAAATGTCTACATTTGTGTTTAACAAGTAAAGCAAAATAATTATACCCATTCATAACATAGTTTTTATATTTACAAGTTATGGTACAAGATTTGTCTTTGACTTTATCTAGCCTTAAGTTCTTAAAAGTCATATATCTAGGCCTTTTATGAACTTAATATCCATATTATATGATATCTTGCACCTGATAGGATTAAAGAATGCTAAATTAAATATTTGAATGATGTATATCCCAAAAGGACTTTTTACAACGACAATCCATAAATCAACTATAAAGATTTATATAAAGGTGGTCATCATGTATACATATATATGCTAAAACTTCATTTGAGAATTCAAAAAACAATCCATGGAAAAGTGAGTTCAACTACTCAATGAGATATAATTTATTTATTTGATGGTTTTCTTAGTGGCTTTTAAGACAAGTATCAAGTAAATATGAGAAATATCAATGCATTTTTGCTATTCATGCACTTAACATTAAAAGAGACTATCATGTATTTTTCAAATCATTTGTAATGCTAGTATTGACAACACCAAATAAATCTATAAGGTTCTTTTATCATGGAAAAATGGGTAACCTAACTATTAATTCATAAAAGATTATTATACAAATAGTAGAAAAGATTAAACAAATTGAACGATAATTCATAATTGAGTAAGTATGCAAATAACATATCAATTTTCCTTTGACTTTAGGTTAACCTTATGCCTACATTCCTCTAACCTTGTTCCTCTAAGATCATTCTTATGCTTACACTCCTTTTAAGTGCCCATGCCCTATTCATTATATATTAACATCAACCTATTCTAAAATGCACATCAAAGATACATAACAAATCTAGATGTCAAATCATAAGCAATTGAATGAATCATAACCATGCAAATGTGAAAAATCAACATTTAACATTTTAGTTAAAGTTTGATCTAATGGTTTTCTTTTCCCTTTTTTCTCCTCTTTATTTAACCAAAAGAAAAATGAGAATTTTTTATCCTTAGTCTATATAAAAAAAATCATGAAAGCTAAAAAGTTACTTTTAGCTTTTTTAATGGAAATAAAAAGAATGAGGCTATAAAAACTTCATTTCATAAATTTGAGTGCATGTGTTGGTGGAGAGAGAATGCTTTAATTTAATTTTTTTTATCCTTGTAATATGCATTTTGTTTGCATTTGGTCCCCTAAAATGTAAAATGTGATTTTGATCCCTTTAATACTAAAATTAGTTCATTTTCAATATAAAAAGTTTATGCTTACTAGATTGCCAAAACAAAAATTGATAAGCCATTTTTCCATAAATGTGACATTAGAGAATAAGTCATTCCATTTTTAGCATGGAATTTTTTTTTTCATTTCTTTTTCTTCCTTGATCTCATAAAACCTCTAGACCTTACTCATGCCTTTCCTATCAATTATCATCCTTTACCTTAGCTAGAATCCATCAAGTCCTCACCCTACCACCAATCCCTTTTGACTTTTTGCTTTTTTGTATGATTTTTATGTTGGCATTATCATTTGGAAACATTTGAAAATATCACTCTTTGCAAACTTTATAAGTTAAATTTTTTCCATGATTCCTTTCTTCAAATTTCATTCTTTATTTATCTATCGCTTTGTTTTTTAGAATTCTTAAGAAGAATCACTAATATTTACCTAATGTATTTTTTATTACTTTCTTTATTTTATATTTCTAACTTATCTAGTTTTCTTCCTGTAAATGGTTAATTTCTATTGAATATTTTGTTTGAATATTATATATTTGGATTTTTCTTAAGCTTGAATAAGAATTATAATTTTTTTAATTTTCTTGATATACACAATATTAAGAATGCATTAAAGTGTTCAATTGTATTATAACCATTGAAAATGGGATCTAAGCATTACTATAGAACAATTTATTAACATCAAGTATTTAGGAAATTGTACATTAGAAAATGATTAATGTATACTTCAGCATTGTGGTGTATGTGATTTTCATATTAGTTAGTAAAATATCGTAAAATATGAAAATAATATTGGTTTTATTTTGAAAAAATCAATGTTATTTATGTTTTTATTATTTTAAGAAACAATATTAAATGTCATTTACTTTTTAAAAATTAATGTCTAATACCCATCATACCACTCAATTTATTTAAATAATTGATATTGTATATTTACCTACATTATCAACTTAAGCCCTAACCTTCAATTACTTACTCCCCCATCCTAAACCTAAACCTTATCCTTATTCCTTAGTCCTTAATTTTTCACTTCCTCATTCCAAACCCTAACCCTATCCTCATATTTCTCAATCCCCTATCCTCCCTATTTCTCTTATTTTCCTAACAAGATAAAGAAAACTAACATGATAAACTTAATAAAAAATATTGAAAATAATAAAAGGTTATATATAATACCATAATCAAATATGAGTGCTTTGTTAAATCTATATTGATATCTATTGCTCAATATGTGAAGTTTACACTTCCCAAAAAAAGCCTTTTGAATACAATACTTACAAATTTAATGAGTATTCATGAAAAATTGGTGTATTGCACATTTTTATATAAATAAATAATAGGGAATATGAAATAATGCCAAAGAAGATGAATAAGATTAAATTTCTTACTTGTACAAAACTATAAAAATTGTATCAAAATCATAAGCAATAAAATAGGATTAATTAGGAAACTGAAAACTAAATTTCAAGAACAAATACAAGAAAAAAATCTAACATTTATATTTTGCACTTTTTTAAGAAGTACTAAACCTCATATATTTAGCTACATGCTAATTAAGCTTTTAGTTTTGCAAAATAATTAGTATGTAAAAGTACAAAATCAAAGAAAATCATTTTAAGGTTAAAAGAAGAACATACCTTATTAGAAAAAGAATCATTTTAAGATTGAAAAAGTTTTAAGATAAAATTTACAAATAGTAATATACTTCAATTTTTTTATTTTCAACTCACGTTATGCTTTATTCTTTTCATTTTCAATTCATGCTCATGGCTTAAGTTTCTATATTAGTTATTACAAAAAAAATGATGTATAAAATTTATATTATAGGTTAGTTTAGAAAATTTATCATTGTCTTTAATACAATACTCTTGTCCTATTGAGTAATGTTTAATGTTAGTTACAATAAAAAATTGACATCATAATAAATGAATGTCTTTTATTAAAAATTAATTTCTTTTCTTCTTACTTTAGTAACTTTTTTCATAACCAATTCTAGAACAATCCTAGAACTTTTTTAGAATGGCTAGATACAATAAACATGTATATCAGAATAAAATTGATTCAATTATACATATCATATGCATTAAAATTTATAATTTGTATATCTATCACACACACAAACATATATCTAACTAGTATCCAAAACACAAATTATTGTAAGTGGAATCAATAACATTAAAATTCTTTTTTATATTATGATATTCTTATTATAAAATTAAATAGAGCAGTAATAAATTAAATTTAAATACAATAAATGAGAAATGAGATAATTTATTATAAAGATATATTCTTCCATTTTATTTGTTTTCATATCAGTATATGAACATATACAATGAAAAAAATTATTATTTGCAATGAACAAAGGACTTTATATTTATAATAAATATACATGACATCCTTATAAAAATTAAAAGGAGAAGTGGTTATCCCTTACTTGTAATTCCTTCATACTGCTTAATAGTTTTTAAGGTACTTGATTGTATTAATTTTGTATTCATTATTCTTAAGGTGCTTGATTACTTAATTAGCTATAAACCTTTTAAGATTCTTATATTTTAATGCAAAAATGGGCATGGTTCTTACTTTATATGTATTAAAGTTTGACATAATTCTTACTTTATATGTATTAAAGTTTGACATAATTCTTACTTTATATGTATTAAAGTTTGACATAACATATAAAACAAGTAACATGTTAATTTTCAGATTGAAACATAAGAAATATGAGAGGTTCATATCAAATGAAACAATCAAGCACATCAAAGTTAATTTGATAATAACATACATGCTATCAATGTTGCATAATTAAAAATGCTTCAAATTTTATAATCATGACAATTATATTAAACCACAAATATCTTATGCTTATGACCATTAATTTAGTGTAGAAGATAATTGTGATTTGATATAATACTCATAACCATAAAAACTAACTTCTAAGATTGAAATGAAGGGTGTAAATTATAATATTCAATATTAAAAAAGAATTAAAATCTCCCTAAGTTCTTTTAATTAAAGGACTTTGGTAATGAACATAAATATTCTACAAAAAGCTTGGAAGGATACTTGTTCAAAGTCCATTCAAATGCTTTGTAGAGTTCTTATGTTAAAGGTTAAAGTATGGATATAGTTTCTTGGAAGGAACTTTGATTGATTCTAAAGCCTTCTAAAAGCACTAGTTTCTAGAATTTATTAATAAAGAAAGCTCTTGAGATGAAGGGTAAAGATCATAATATTAACATTACTTAGCCTATTAAGAAAATCCAAGAATCTTTTAAGGTTTCTTCCTAGGTGTGGATATAAGACCTTCCAAATAGCCATGGTACTACTGAATATCTAGACTTATATCGCTAACTTAGAAGCTTTCTTTTTTATGGAAGGAGATCTATCATGAAAGTGTTAGTGTGTGTCCTAAGAGCCAATCATAAGATGATTGTAATAACACACAATGTATTAGATTTTATTTTAAGCAATATAATTATTATATTTTATTTTATTTTTCTACAATTTATAACTTAAATATAATAATTATCCATGCAATAGTTTTGCTATTCCTAAAATGTCCGTAGTCAAATATTATTGTAGAAGAGATAATAATAATACATTGAGACTATCATATATAGTGACTAATGATTATAAATTATGGATATATAATATTAAGTCAATACATAGGTACATTATTAGTGAACAGATGTACTGGACTGACTTGCTGTGAGAATACTACATAGATAGACATGTGTCATTAGCTATTCTCATATGACCACAATGCATGTAGTTTTTTAACCTAAAGTTATTATGGTTCCTTACATGAGGGGTCACACACTTTGATGTTATCCTGTGTCACCTTTAATCGAGATGATGTGTAGGTCATTAATTGGGTGTGTTATGAATCATGCAGAGAGATGTAAGTGGTGTAGATGAGATTTTGTTACTCTTGTATAAAGGAAAGATATCCTTGAAGCTCTTAATTAAGTGAGACTTAGAAATGCATAACCATGCTCAACTAGATCAATATGTGATATTGATCATTTATTTTAATCTACTTAGTATCAAAAAATATAAATTGAATATTAGCGAAGATGACACACTCTATATCTCCAGTTCAATTTGGATATCATTATAGAAGGGATTGTAATGCAAAGCGTTAATCACACATTAGGTGGATGTTGAATCACAAACATTCTTATTACTTAGGTGATAGTGATATATTATTAAATACTGCTCACGATCTATAGTCCAATGATAGGTTATTGCCAATGTAATAAGAACCTATGAGATCATACAAAAGGAGTAAGAATGAGACAGTAATTAATTAGTTTTTAATTATACTAAAAACTTATTAATTAGGCTTGTTATTTTATATATATTATCAAAGTAATAATGTATATATATTATTCATGTAATATATATTTTATATTATATTATATGATATTATCTGATATTAAAGTAATATCAAATTATTATACAATTTGATATTAGATAAATATATTATGAGATAATGTTATTATCTAATAATATTTAGTTATTAATATTAAAGTAATATTAAATAATTAATGAATAAGCCTTATCTCTCCTCACATGTTAGAGATAAGGTGTTAGTGGTTGAGTAGGATTAAGATTAGTTGCAGTTATCCTACTAGGACTAGGAAAGATGCATGCCTTTAAGTTTATAAAAAAGGCATAAAGGTGTCATTGTTCATGCATGAAAACAAGAAAATTTTCCATCATCAAAACCACACAAAACATCTTATAAAACTGCACTAAACCTTTCCCTCTTTGCGTGAGAGATGAATCCTAGTAGATTCATAGATGTTAATAAGTCACTATTCACTCCGAGTGGATATTGTAGATGCACCATCACCTAATTATGCTCGTGATTCAGATCTACACTCCAAGAGATAATCTTTGATTCTTGATTTATATCCCTGGACATTGATCTATGGAAAGGTTTCACATTACATGATTTTGAAAAATCTACTTTGCGTTATATTACATAATATATGTGAAACCTAATAGAAAGATCATACATGTATTTATAGGAATTTCTATTTATATGCTGGGGTAAAATAATTAAACATTGATCATTAATTAAAAATTAATATTATAAGTTTGGCTATATGTACAATTGTAATGACTTAAAATATTAATCAAGTATTAAAACGATGTGTAAACTATTAATAAATTATTACAATAATTGATATGGACTTATATGATGATCACCAAAACAAACTGACATTGTAATTTTTAATTATTAACCTATTACCATGATTGAAATAGACTTATATAGTGATTATCATAAAAACCTAACATTTTAAGTTCATTTATTATAAGTCATATTTATTTCTATTCATTTAGACTTCTTCAATTTCATTCATTTAAACTTCTTCATAATTTCATTCATTTAGATCTTTTCAATTTCATTCATTTAAACTTATTTATAAATGGCATTTATTTAAACATACTCAGATTTCGAGAAAATATCATTATATTAAACATCAGTAATCTAAAAACCGACATCTTTATGTTTATCATTCCTTCAATAAAGGCCTTTTGATTATTAGAGATTTCTATTATATGAATTGAAATGAAATGAAAGTTATTTTTGAACCAATTTAACATAAAACTTTATATTTGTTTTGATATATCTTCTTTGATTATTGCATATTGTTGTTATGTAAACAATAAAATTTAAAAAGAAAGTTATTTTTAAACTAATTTAGTGTAGAATGTTATATTTGTTTTAATATGTTTTCTCTTTGTTAATCTATGTAATCAAAATGCTTATTATATAATTTTAAGTAAAAATAACATATAGATAAGTAAAAAAAATAATTCTATAAATTAAAATCATAATTATTATTGCTCTATTCATAATAAAAGTATAAATAGATGAATAAAGAAAAATAATATCTTTGTAAATATATACAAAAAAATTACACTATATCATTAATAAATAAAAAATATATATTTATATGAATACATAAAAACAACGGAATAACCACTATGTATGAAAATTTTCATCCTTGATGCAAAATCTAGTATTCTTGCTTAAAATTTTCAAGTTTATATACTCTAGGGATATGAAAGTAGAGTAAGAACATATAAGAATCACTTGTCAAATTATCATTTACTTGAACATAGAAGAATCACTTATCAAATTATCATTCATTAACTCTTTCATTCTACTTTTACTATACAGGAAATGAGAAAATATATAATAGGAAAGAACCTAAGGCTAAAGTTCTTTCATGATACACTCTTTTAATGACAGTGAAATGAATGATTAGCAACTCTTCCATTTATAAGCTTTGTCCATTCTACTTTTATTTCATGGTAAATGAAAGAGTATACAATAGAAAAGAAATGAAAGTTAAGATCCTTCTATTGTATACTCTCTTGATGAAAGTGTAATAAATGATTAACAGTATATAATGTATTAAACTTGAAAGGATATTGGAGTGGGAAATGTTAAAAAAGTTCATATGGAAAGATAAAGTTAGAAAAGATTTATAAGATTATTAAACAAAATTGATGTCTTATACTTGTGTAGTATCCAATGAGGCTTTTTAAATTGTCTTTTAAATGATAGTTAAGTAAAAATTCAATATTCTAAGTTTTTGCATAAGATTAGACATTGGTTATATTCTTGTTTATCATCTTAAATTTTTATATAATTTTAAAAATCTCATTGCATTAAAATAAACATTGGTTATATTGTAAATAACATGTATTGACTAACATAAATCATTAATTTTGGAGTAGTGGAAATTGGATTTGGAATGCAAATTGAAGATTGTCATTAAATACAGAATGAAAACCCAAATTTGTAAAGTTCAATCCAATAAATATAAAAGATTCAAAACTCAATTTTAGATTTATATTTAGTACCTATAGTACTTTTGTAAAGGGTTACAATTTATAACAAGTTTCACCTAAATAACTCTATTGAATTTTAGAATTTTCTAACTTTACATTTAAAACTTTATCTAATTCTTTTTCTTGGATATAATTATCATAAAACCTTTAACTCTTTTTGTTCAAATAACCATTTCATTTATAATTTATTTCCCTTTAAGGAAGATTTTGATATGTGTAAATTGGATTTTTTATATTCTAATTTTGATATTTTATTGTACTTTTAGTTTTATTTTTCTTTCTTCAAGTTGTGGGCCTCTGTTATGCCCTCTTGAAAACATAACAATGTGGGATTTATTTTACAATGAGGATAATTGAAATAACTAATATGCCATTGTTTAAAATAAAGCTTGTATGCATATAGGAAATTTTTTGGTGAATAAATATGAATAAGTTATTAAGAAAAATAATATTTAATAGTTTAGTAAGATGAGAAATAGAAATTGGTAAGAAATAAATGAGGAAAATAAATACAATAGTAAAGTTTCAAGTTAATATAAGTAAGCATATAAGTATAGAGAAAATTTTAAAAATATTTTCAAAAATACCCCTATACATTATTCCTCATTTTTAAGATCACCCATCATCTTTTTCTCTCATTTTCCTAACCTTCCCAAATCCCCCTTCCTTTCTCGATATTTCTTGATCTTTTCTTTTTCAAATTAAAGCAAGAAAGCATTAAATTTCTTTAATTTCTCCATCTAAATCTATGTAAGGTAAAAAAAAATCTTTACTATTAAGATTTTTTTCTTATCCTTCTTTTTGGTTTAATGGAATTTAAGAAATTTTGATTCCAATAAACATTTCAAAGCCTAACTTAAGAAATCCTTAATTTTAGGTTTGATTAGGGTTAAGTACATTCCTCCATACTAAGTAAGTAAATATTCTAGTTTAAATTGATAAATTTTAAGATGAATAGGTTTTGAGTTTTATAATTGGTTATTCTTGATTTTTGAGTATGATTGCTTAAATAATATGTTGATTAATGGAATAGGATAGAGTACACGATGACATTGTCATAAATGAGATGATAAGAGGCTATATTTATGATTAGATGAGATACAAATGAGTAATAAATACATTTGAGGTTGTTTTTCTTTAATAAATAGTAAAAAAATTGAAAAAATTTGAAAAAAATGCAAAACTCTAAGATATAGTCAGTTATGCCTTAGAACTTATGCAATCTAGGTAAGCATAGTTGACTACAAGGTAAACAATTGCCCTTTAGATGTTAATAGTTAACTATATACATAGCTATATTTAAGATGTATGCCATTGGCCATCATAATGTGATGTGATTATGATGAAATGACTATGGTTGAGCCTTATTGGCTTTTTGAGATTAAATTGATTAGTTCATGTTTTATGTGATAAGTTTTACATGAAGGTAGTCCGGTTGGTAAGTTTATATATATATATATATATATATATATATATATATATATATATATGGTTATATTTGCCTACATTAGAGTATTTACTCATTGAACCTAAACTCGCTCCTTTATATTTAATTTTGCAAATTTATAGGTTGAGCCTCCATCACCACTTTCTCAGAGGTAGTTATGTTGGAGGCTATTTCTTAATGGTTTTTAATAACATGAACATTTGCTAGATAGATATTATTTGGGCCTTATTCTATATAAGTAGAAAGGATAGAGGGATTATTGATCTAAATTCTCCTTAAGTTAGTTAGGTTAGCTTATCATTAAGTTAAAAAGATTATAAGTAACCCTAATTTTTTTATATTTTATAAACTTAATGATTTTTAATGAAATGTCCTTTCTTTCCTCCTATTGCTTTCCTTCCTTTCCATGCATTTTAAGTAAATAATCAAGATAGTGTTGAATAAATGGGATTAGACTAGTGTAAATCAAATAATGAATTTTGCACTGATCATGATTAGATTTAGTTTTATAACAACCTCCCTATTTTTATCTCAAATTTTTGGATTATTTAGTTTAAAACCTTGTATTTCCTTGCTCAAATCATGAGATTTTAGTTTTTCTATGTGTATTCTCTTGATCCTTGAGTCCATACTTCTTTTCTATTTTTGAAATTCCATTAATGGTTTGAAGAAAAGGAAAAAATTAGAATGTATTTGAAAATGTTTTTATTTTTTATTTTAAAAAATATTATCAAAAGTTATTTTTATTTTTTAAAAATTAATTTTGAATTTGAGAAAAATAAAAAATAAAAAATGGTTAAGTATGCTTATAAGGAAAATTTTCATTTAATTACCAAATTGTCATTAAGAATAAAAAAAATTAAGAACATATTTATAGGTTATTTTTATTTTCTATTTTTAAGTCATATATACAAAGTTATATCTTTTAAAATAGATTATATAAATAGGTACCAAGCAAAAACTTTTATTTTAAAAATTTATAAACAAAAAATTATTTTTAAAAATAATAAACAAATATATCTTTAAGTGCTATGTAAATACCTTCATCTTTAATTCGACAGAAAATGTTCAAAGGAGACTTGGTTCACATAATTTTGATAATTACAGACCAAAATAAAATTTCAATATTTAGAGGGATTGAATGCAGTGAAAATTAATACTAAGGGCCATAATTGTAATTAAACCAAAGATAAAATAGTGAATAAATCCTAATGATTTAATTTTTTTAACAATTATATTTTTTAATTAAAGATAATTTGATAATTAAATTAAAAATTAACATAGAACATTCATAAATACCAAAACCAAAATAAAAAAACATTGATTCAATATAAAAATATTACTGTTTTAACATTAATTTAAATTTTTTACATCAAATCATTTATCCGAAATAAACTATAGATTATAACAATATCCTTATATGATAATATTAATTCTATTTTTAAAAAATAAAATCAAATTCCTTATATTAATCTTACTCATACATTATATAAATTAAATTTAAAAATAATGTTTCTTAGTTATTTATATAAGTGTTACTAATTAAAGTAAAAACATATAATTTATTTCATGTTCTTTGATGCAAGGAATAATATACGTAACCTTGTAATTACCAAAAATATACATAAATTTGTAATAACTTTTGAAAAAACATTGGATTCTCCACTTATATATATCTTATTAATTTATATATTTTATAATATAATAATTTTATTTATGGTTACTTTCAACTTTTAAACATAAATTAATGCATTTTTAAATCATTTTTAATAATATACAAGTAAAACATTGATAAATTAATATTTGGGACCTTGAAAATTTATTAATTAATCAAGATATTATTTCATCAATAAATTAAAATTTTATTAATTCTTTATTTTTTTTGGAAACATTGAACTTTGAGAGTAAATGAATATATTGTACTTTTTATTGTAAAAGTTTGAGAAGTGTAAGGAGACAAAAATTTCAAGAAGAAACAAGTAACGTTGAAGTCATCTTTTACAAAAGCTTCCTAATTGAATTATGCCTGCATACAATTTTGATGTATAGGGACATTATTAATTCATATAATAAGTGATATTTATATTTTTTTTTATAAATGTAACATCTTATAAATTTGGTGAATTATTAATTTACCATATTAGGCCCAATTTAGGACTATCCAAAAATATTATTTATTTATATATATATATATATATATATATATATATATATATATATATATATCAAATTATGATTTATCAAATATATATATATATATATATATCAAAATTATTGATTTATCAAAGTTATACAGTACTTTCCATGCTTTTTGAAATTTATTTTACAATATTTAGTCATTTAAGAATTTTTTTATTTAGTAAGCATCCTAAAAAAATTGAATTGACTATAAATATATAAAATTAAATAAAAAATAATAAAATAAGAATTGATTATCAGTAGTTAATGTATGTCCTTAACACCAAAATTATAACTGAACTTATTCTAATTAGTACTAAGTGTGAATTCAAGTTGAATCCAATAGATTAGGGTTAATTTTGGCAACATAAAATATAAAATAGGAGGTTTTAGTTGTAAATTATAAAATAATTGAATGCAAACATGAAAAAGAAATTGTGATGAGAAAAAGGTTCCAATTCAAAGTAATTCTATACATAAATTCAATTGTTGATCCTTAACAACTAATGCATTATCCTAGAATTGATTACATAGTTATAAATTGCTTGAAATCCTTAGAATAATTATAAATTATTCCTAAATTCAATTAATTTGAAAATTGTCTAGTTAATTCTTCATTATTAAATCCAATTTAAGAATTATTTGAAATCCTTGTAATGGCCCCTAAATCTATTTAGTAATAGCACTAAGACCTAATTAAGATTAAATCAATAACTTGTAATCGCAAATTATCAACCCATCTTGTATTTTCTTTATATTACTAATAATTCACTTAAACATTAAATCATTGAAATTTCATTACCAATGATAGCAGTCAATTGTAACAATTCACAATTGCAAACTAATCATAACTAATTGTATAGCATTAGACTAAAATAGATAATGAATTAACTAGTTACATATAGCAAATTATCCAAACAATCATTCATAATAAAAATGGAGAAACAAGGGATTACCAAATAGAGAATATATTATCAAGTTTTATAATCTACATGACTTTAAGTATGAAAAAATCTTGAACTAGAAAGAAAAAAATCATTACTTATGACACTTGGAAACAAAGAGAGAAAAGAGAAAGTTGTTGTCTTGTGTATAAGTATTGCCTTCAAAGGCATAAATCCCTATTAAATTTGATCTCTCATTTGAAAAATCCTATTAGGCTAAGTTGGGTTAACTTTTAGGATTACAATAAATTAGGCTTTGCTCAATTTAGAAGCTTTTAACCAAATTTACAAATAAAAATACCATAATGGTTTACCACAATAAATCATATAATTCACCTTTCTAGCCATTAAAATGATATACTTTCATTAATGTAAGTCTTGAAATATGTTAGTTTAGATCTTAGGTAACCTTAGGCTTTTGCTTAATACCATTTGGACTCTTAGAGCTCCATTTATACTCGAATTATTAATGTTGGGTCAAATTGGATAGCAACACTTGCCATGATCCTCCCTAGGCCATGATTATCATGGAACTTTATCAATTAGTTTCTACTAGCCTAACTAATTTTTCCTTATTTATGTACACATGCATGCACAAGATAATGAAGAAAATTATCAAGGAAGACTATATTAAGAAGTGCAATAATTATAATTATCAAAATAGTCCTATAATAAAGATAAGTTTAACCTATTTATAATTCATTCTAATTAAAGGATAATTGAGCCTAGCTAGCTTTAGTTGAGAAAATTCATAATTTTTCTACCTTTTTTTCCCTGTATAATTCAAAGCATGAAAACATCTATTTACAAATCAAATGTCTATTATTGTTAGTTGCTAATTGCCATACTATGAGAGCTCCTAAGGGATCTATCCTTGTGGTAGTGGTGGAAGAGATAACTAAACCTTAGAACTTGAAAAATAAAATACAAAAGTGTAAGTTTAGGGCTTAATGAGTAAGCATTCTAATAAATACAAGCATGAGAAAATCTATTTAAACTCTTGTTAACTGAATTTAACTTTCTTAAGTTTAAATACTCTTATCACATAATTCATAACATAATCTTATTAATATTATTGCAACAATCATATAAATGCATATATCCATTTGTACAATTTCTCAAATTAATGTAAGTCACATCCAAATCACATGAGAAGAGTAAAAAATAAAATAATGAAAGCAAATAGATCTTTTTGTAACTCCTATCCATCTTTATCTCTCACAAGCCCATCCTTATTCTTCTAAGTCAACCTTATCTGTTACAAGTTGATATTGGATTCGTTGTTTAAAGATAATATCAATATGCCCCTATCTCAATCTTTACAAGTATCAATATAAGTCAAACTCAATTGTTATAAAATAAGCACATCATAACATATTAGTATATATTAACACTACCATGCCTTTTTTTATGGCCTTAAATATTCCATCAACATTATTTATCCTATTTGTATCCATTTCTAACAAATTTGTAAGGTGTAAGTGCATTTTATGTGTTTATAAGGGATAAAATTTCCATTATCATGTTCACATTTAATTTCATACATACATATACACTAATATAGCCAATTATATTTAATATTGCAAGAAGTCTTAAATCAATTTAAGTTAAAAATTTTAATTATGGAAATAGGGAATCAATTTTGGAATTGATTCAGTACAAGGAAATTGCTTCTGTGACCTAATGAATCAATTCTGGAATTGATTTCACTCCCTCAAGTTTGCATCTAGAAGTGGTGAATCAGTTTTGGATTGGATTACCTACTATAATTTCTATATTTTAGGTGTAAGCAATCAATTCACACATGAGTGTTCTACATTTTCCTAAAAAATTACTATTCATTCATGGGAAATTTACTTAAATAAAAAACTAAAGTAATATAACTTAATCCAATCACTGCCAAAAGCAAAAATAATATCATAACTATTAATTTTAGCATTTAATCTAAGCTAAACACCATTATATAGTGATTTACCTCAAATCATTCAATATCAAATAAAGCTAACTCAATTTATTAAAATCCTTCAAGAATAAGTAAATACTAGAAAATAGAGGAGATGATGGGCATTGAATTTAAAGATGGAAATGCTCCTAAACATAAAAATTCAAAAGTTAAAGTCTAAGGTTCCTAACTTCCTAATCTATTCAAACTTCTAACCTTTCATTACTTGAAATAAGAAATAAGAATGATGAAATGCATGGATTAAAGAGTAAAATCACTTATCTTGCTTGGTTATAAAGACCGAAGGATTGAGGATGGTAAAGGTTTGATTAAGAGATTAAAAGAGGAGAAAGATGAGTTTGTATGTAGAGAAAATAAGAAAAATGGGAATTGGATTTGGGGAGAAAAGTTTAAATGTGATTGCTTAAAAAGCAAAATGGGAAATATCTCTTATTATCTGTTCCTCACTCTTTATTTATTTTTAACCACACTTAACCTTAAATTACTCTCATTTATTCAT
The DNA here is from genome assembly GCA_020226215.1 of Sindora glabra. Classification (NCBI taxonomy): domain Eukaryota; kingdom Viridiplantae; phylum Streptophyta; class Magnoliopsida; order Fabales; family Fabaceae; genus Sindora; species Sindora glabra. Next base: position 33,762,494 of record CM035233.1, read on the forward strand.
AATTTAAGTCTTTAAAAATAAATTTAATTTCCTACTATATCTCTTAATTATTTACTTTTAAACAAAACATTTTATATTTTTTATGGGTGTAACAATATTCTTTCCTTACAAAAGAATTTGTTCTAAATTCTTAAGATGCAAATTAATCTTATAAACATGTAAGGAAACAAATTTGCATAACTCTTAAAGGCTTACCAAATTGATAAGGATACTTTAGCTATATATCTAATTTAAGCTCCTAAGTTGCTTGCTTGATTCTATGTCATTCCTAGCAAATTTTTATGAAAGACACTTTCTTAGATCTTAACTTTTAAATTTGATGATCTAAGATCTTAACTAATTACTCTTTATATGATAACTTAAGGTCCAGTTGCAATGATTCATCTTAGATCACATAGGATATGTTTGGTATATATTTTTAGAACAAAGAAATATGGAACATCATATATATAACATGCAAGCTATCTAATAATCTTAAATGATATGCCATAGCTTTTATGCATTTAATAATTACAATGATAAAATAAGGTGCTAATTTTCTTTTCTTTTTAAATCGCATCACACCTTTCGTTGGTGAGATCTTGAGAAAAATCATATCTCTTTCCCAAGATTTTACTTCTCTTTTCCCCTTGTCTACATTGGATTTCTATCAATCTTGAGCCATTTTCAATCAGTCTTTAATAATTTGAATTTTCTCTTATACATCTGCCACTAAGTCCAATTCTAAGAGCTTTGTTTCTCCTAGTCTAAACTATCCCATAAGAATTCTATACTTTTTGTCATAAAGTGCTTTATATAGAGCTATTTTAATGCTTGATTGATAGTTATTGTTATAAGTAAACTCTATCAATAACAAATATTTCTTCTAATTCACTTTAAACTTAAAGGTGCATGCCCTATGCATATCTTTTAAAATTTGAATAATTTGTTCTAATTGCCCATTTGTTTAATGATGAAAAGCCATAATGAACCCCAACTAAGTACCTAATGCTTGCTAGAATAATTGCCAAAAGTGAGTTATAAACTACATACCTTATTCATAGATAATGGCGATCGAATCCCTTGCAATGGCATCATCTTGTTAAGATAATGGTGATTACCAACTTAGTCAATTGGTCCATAATGGCCTATATAAAACTATACCTTTTATGAGATTTTAGCAATCTCGTTAGAAAATTCATTGTTATATATTCCCATTTTCATTTTGGAATTAGAAGTAATTGGTGCCTTTTGGTTAGTCACCAATGCTCTATTTTCACTTATTGACATGTGAGAAATTTTAATATATAATTGAGCATGTCTCTTTTCATCCTTTTTTACCATAAAATTTTGTGTAGATCATAATACTTCTTAGCTATGTATAAGATAAGTTGTGAGCTAGTGTATTAAATCATTCCACTCATTACATGGAACCTAAATTTTCCCTTGATTTCAAATTATTACCCTCTCATCAATAATTAATTTAGCTTTCAGATTATTAATTGGACCCTTCACCATTTTTGAATATTCTAAATCACCCTTATAGGTTTCTTTAATTATTTCCATTAAGATAAACTAAATTGCTACTTTGGTCATAAATACTCCTTATTCCTTAAAAGGTGTTTCTATTGCCTTTCCTATGGGTTTTCTACTTAATGCATACTAGGATGATAGAGAATTGGATAATCATAATCTTTTATAAGCTTCATCCACCTTTTTTACCTTAAATTCAAATTTTTTCTCAAAGATATACTTTGAGCTTTTGTGATCTATGTAAATCTAAAAAATTTCTCAATATAAATAATGCTTCAAAATCTTTAAGGCAGAAATTATTGCTATCGTCTCTAAATCATAGGTCTAGTAATTCTAGTCATGTTGCTTCTACTATCATGAAACACATACAATCACCTTATTATGTTGCATCAAAACATGCCCAAGGCTAATCTTTAAAGCGTCATAAATACTATGTATCTACTTACTAGAAGTAAGGCTAAAACTAGTTTGGTTGTCAAACATGTCTTCAATTTTTGGAAGTTATTTTCACAAGCGTTTATCTATACAAACTTAACTTCTTTTTATGTCTATTTAGCTAACAATGTAGCTATTTTGGGAAAGTTCATGATGAATCTCTCATAATATCCTAACAAATTTAGGAAACTTTAGATTTTAATGATCATTGTGGGCTTGGGCTAATTCTCCACAACTTCTATTTTCTAAAGATGTACTCAAACCCCTTCTTATGACATATATCCTAAGAACTTGATACTGGTCATTCAAAACTTATATTTTGAAAATTTAACATATAATTGATACTCTTATAGGCTTTGCAACATAGTTTTAAGATATTAAACGTGCTCTTTTTCACTTTTTGAATACATTAAGATGTTACTGATGGATATAATTATAAACTTGTCCAAAAATAGCTTAAACACCTAATTCATGAGATCCATAAAAGTAGTTAAGGCATTAGCTAATATGAAAAACATGACCAAGAACTCATAATGAGTCTTGGGAATACATATTTAAAAAGTTTCAGCTTATGAAAGCTTAAATGTAAATTTATCTTTGAGAAAGTATTTTACTCCTTATAGTTGATCAAACAAATAATCTATATAGGGAAGTGGAAGCTTATTCTTAATTGTGACTTTGTTTAATTAACGATAGTCCATATATAGTTGTAAAGATTTATCCTTCTTTTTAATGAAGAAAATTAAAGGTATTTAAGGTGAAAAGCATGGTTAAATAAAACCTTTATCTATTAAATCCTATAATTATTCATTTAATTCCTTCAATTCAATTAGTGCCATATAATAAGAAGATCACTTTAGTTTCAAGCACTATATCAACATAAAATTCTACTTCTTGGTCAAGTGGCAATCTAAGTAATTCTTTCAGAAATACATCCAGAAAGTCTTAAATCATTGGAACATGGCTTAGCTTTATAATAGAATGGTTTAAATCTTAAATCATAGCTACATAAGTTATATATCCTTTCCTAATAAGTCTTTGCACTTTGATACTAGATATCAAGCTAACAATTTTTGCTAACTTCTCTTTCTAAAACTTAACTGGTAGGAACCCATTTATGGAAAACGTAACAGATTTATCAAAATAGTTTACACAAACATGATATTTAGATAACCACTCATTTTTAGAATTACATCATAATCTACCATTTCTATCAAAATTAAGTTAGTAAGCATTACATACAATATATATATATATATGTATATAGGATATGCTCTTATTATATGGGTGGCTAGCAAGGATTTTTCAACTAAAGTCATAACAATCAAGGGAGTGCTTATAACTTTAGAGATTTCATTGAGATAAATAATAAATTTTTTAAAAATAAAAAAATTTATGGCATTAAGGTCAAACAAATCTCTAATAAGAACAATATTAATTTTTAAGATATTTATCACAAGAGCATTGGAGGCTTGGGCCTTTTAGCTTTTCAATGTAGAAACCCTTGCTTGATTTCCACTAATTTCTCTCTCTCAGTTACTTGTATTAACACTTCTAGAATGTGTTAGCAAATTTCTTGTACAATTTACTAGTAAAGGTAGTAGAATATCCCTCTAAGACATAAAATAGTTGGTGCCTTGGTTAATAGAATTCTCTAAGTACTCTTTAGCTTTGTGCCATTTATAATCGCATTTGAAGCGCACCTTAACAAACTAACTACATCAGCCATTATGATAAAAGCAGTATTGAAAGCACTATAGCACCCTAAATCTCATATTTCTATTGGTAGAAAAGTAATTTTATTAATAACTTGAAAGAAAGTTCAAATGACTTCCTTAGTTTTTTGAATTCCTTTTAAAGAAAGGCTTATTTTAGGCATTATAAAATGTTGTTGTTGGCCTTAAAGTGGGACTATCCCTCTCTCTACTAGCAACCATTTGGGAAAGCATAACTCTAGAAGGTTGCATCTAACTTGGTCTTTTGGCCTAAATTTTTTCTTGTTACAAATAAGCAAATCTCACTTTTATTTCTCTTTTATTTTAAACTTAAGCCTTAATGCTTAATCCAACACTTGTTAATAGCTTATGGCATCATTTACATGGATTTGCTTGAAATAGAAATCACAAAGGCTATGAACAAATCTCTTAACCTTAGCCCTACTACTAGGGATTAGGAAAGCCATATACCTAAATAGTTGAGTAAATTAAGTATCATACTCAATGATTGAAAGATTCTCTTATTTTAAGTACTCAGGCTCTCAAACTTTGGCTAGATACATACTTAGAGGTAAGAAATAATTAATGAAATTTTCCTAAAAAATTGCTTAAATTAAAAGCTCTACTTAAGGATTGCTTTTCTTTATATTACTCATAAACTAATAATAAGTAACATTAGCTCATTAGTACCCTACTATCTCTACTAACATTGATTTTGAATTTTGTAGCATTTTACAAAATCGCTCATTCTGGTCTAGAAATTGGCAAAGATCTGCCATCGAATTGATAGTAGAATATTGAGATAACTTAAATTTCAAGAACTTGTGCACCATATGAAACTTATTTTTGGCACCTTTTTTAAAAAGGATATGCTTACATTTATGTTTAGTTTTATGGTCTTAATTCCTATTACAATTACCTTACTCTCTATATTGATCTTGTCTTTGACTTTGATTGAAAGCTTTAGTCACTTAACTCATAACTTGCTATATCGAGTTCGTAGATAAAGGAGGAAAATGTTATTCATTTTCTTCCTTATTATGTCTATTACTTTGAGCTTGTAAACCTATAGAGGACTCTTCATTAGCATTCACCATTTACTAAATTCATAAGGTTTTCCAAACACTTAGATAGCAATCAAATCAAGTCAATATTAAGAATTTTACTAAAAGTAAACTCCACCACCAACATTGATGAGCGTCATAGGGTTCAATGAAATGGTGCTAGTAATATGTGATTTTAGGTGAACACATACCACTAAAATGTTTTAATTAACATTTATTTAAGCAATATATAAATATGACCTAACTAACCAAATCCTAAGGCCTTATCCCACTAGAAAAGTACTAAACCATGCTCAGATATCACCTTTATCATGACTATCCCTACACTATAACTAACATGGAACTAAATCAATTGATTTCCAGTAAAATTTTAAAGAGCAAATGCAATTCATGTGTTTATAAGGGAAAAAATCTCCACTATCATGTTCACAACTCATTTTATACATAGACATACATTAAAATAATCAGTTATATTTAATTCTAAAAGAAAAACATGAATTTTAACAAGGGGAGATCAATTTTGGAATCAATTCAAGACCTTTAGTAACTTTCTATAAGTCATGATAAAGTCTTGAATGGATTTAGTTCAATTCTAGAAGTGGTGAATTGATTCTATGTAAGGTGGTTGCTCTTTATCACCTTATGAATTGATTTCATTCCCTTAAGTTTGCTTTTAAAAAGAGTGAATCAATTCTAGAATCAATTCCTAACTACAATTTTTGCATTTTAACCCTAAGAAATCAATTCTAAAATTGATTCACACATGAATGTTTTGCATTTTCATGAAAAGTTACTATTTATTCTTAGGAAAATTACTTAAATCTCATAAACAAAGCAATATAACTCAATTCAATTACCACCAAATGCAAAAACAACATTATAACTATTGATTCTAGCATTTAATCTAAGTTAAACACTATTTATAGTGATTTAGCTCAAATAATTCAATATCAAATAAAACCTAGCTAAACCTATTCAAAGATTTTTCAAAATAAGTAAAGACTCGAAGAATGCTCACTCATTAGTTGTGAAGGAGATATTAAGCAATAAATTTGAGGGTGGAAATGCTCCTAAACATAAAAGTTCAAGAGTTAGATTTGAAGGCTCCTAAATCCATAATTTATTCAAACTCCTAACCTCTCATTACCTAAAATATGAAATAGAAGTGATGAAATGCATGGATTAGAGAGCAAAATTGCTCACCTTGCTTGGTTATGAAGATTGGAAAACTAAAGATAGTGAAAGTTGGATTGAAAGATTTAAAGAGAAGGAAAGTTAATTCAAACTCCTAACTTCTAGATATTATTTTCTAATTTTCATATATTTAGGGATAATAAGAAAGTTAGTCAATAGAAAGTTAATTCTATTCAATACAAAATTATAGTGTATTTAAGGAAAGCAATTTTCTCTTTTAATTAAAGAAAATTATTTTTCTATCACAAAAAAAAATAAAATCATTTTTCTAAATTACTTTACCATATATAATCTCAATCTCCTTCTTTACTTTCCATCTTTTTTCTCCTTTATCCCTCCCACTTTTCTTTCTCTACCTTTTTTTACTTCTCTTTTTACCATTTCTCCCATCTTTCTCTCTTTTCTGTTCTCTTTCTTCTCACTTTTCTATTTTTCCCTCCTTTTTTTCCTACCCATTTCTTTCATCTTTTTTTTTCTTCTTTCCCTCTTTTTATTTGCTAGCTCTTCGTTCATCTCTTTTTTTATCACTCATTTTCTATCTCTTATCACTCTTATGTTATTCCTATGAATATATTAAAAATTTTATTGGAAAAATATTTTAATAATTATAAAAATTAACAAATGTGGTTATTAAATTTTAAATAAATCTAATGAATATGAAAAAATGATGATGCTAAAAAATATTTAAATATTCTTCTTTAGATTTAAATTATTTTTCATATTTTTATATAATATAAAAACATAAAAGTAGTTTTTCTATGTTTTCATATTATATAAATATTATACTTATCCCACATTCATTTCCACGTTTATAGAGAAAGAGATCAACATGCACTTTAAATTAAATTTAGAAATTTCACTCACCTATTTGAGCTCTTTTTTGTTAGCTCAAACTTTCTTTGTCTTCTAAAATTGTGTGATAAATTTTTCAAGCTTCCTGAACATTAAGAATGATAAAACATAATTATTTTAATAATAAATTATCTTACCCCATCTCAACTTAAAATGTTTCCAACCTTAAATGATTTCCTTTTAGCTTTAATTTTAGGGCTTTTTGACCAGAATACTACAACAGAAAAAGGAATTTCCTCAATTGAAGTGCATCAAAAAGTATTTATCGAAATGCTTAAATTTTATTAATTACGGGAAAGGGGGACCCCTGATCAATACTGGTCACAGGTGAGCCCTTTCCATGATCAAGCTCTTTTTTATTTATTTTTATTAATAAGTTTTTTTCTATTCTTTTATTTAATTTGCACTGAAATTTTTTTATTTTAATTTGGATCCAATTTTTTTAAATTTTTAATCATGTTTAATTTGGAACCTTTTCTTTATTTTATTTTTAATTTTTATTAATTTGTATTTGATTTAATTTTTTATATATTAAATGTTTAGTTAATACTAATTAATTAATTTTCTAAATAATAACCAATAATATTATCAACTCTTATAAAATTATACAATATATATATATATATATATATATATATATATATATATATATATATATATATAATGAAATTAGTAATTATCATAGGATCGTTGGAATAATTATTATTACAATAAATATAAATTTTTACATATTCTTTTATAAACTTATTAGTTGAAAGATTTAAGTCATAAAAATAAAATTTTAAATAATGTTTTACCATACTATAATATATATATCTAAAAAAATCCTTAACGAAACAAGAAATAAAAAATAATATGCATCAAGAAAATAACTATTTTATTAGTAAACTATTGGAATCCATAATATGATATTACATATAGATAATAATTTTTTAAGAAAATTTTAAAGGAAAAATGTTATATTATAATACATTATTTAATTATCACTCTATTACATGTAACGATCATGTTATATTAATAATAAAAATAAATTATTCATAAAAAAATTTAATTTAATACTTAAAAATAAAATGCTGAATTATGTGTTAAAAATTATAAAAATTAATATATTATAATGTTATAATTCTTATTTAAAAATAAAAAAATTACATCATTTGATAAAATATTTAATTAACTAGGGTAGTGAAATATTAAGTATAAGTTTAGTAAAATTCAATTTATAAGTTTCAATTTTCTAGAATTTAACGGAGTAAAATATAAGTATTTTATGGTAAGTTGAAGCTGGTATTTAATTTTAACATCCAAAAAATAATAACTAAAACAATTTTAGATTAATAATTGAGGCTCTACTTATTTTATTAGATAATAGTTTCCATAGAAAAAAATCATAGATATATATTGATAAAGGAGTAACATGATACTTATATCCGGGATTATTAAAAATGGTGCATAAGATTATAATAATAAAAGAAAATAAATTCCTTTATAATAGGCCAAATAATAAGTTATTTTGTCAGATTATTTATATTTAATATCAAATTAATAAAATATTCTCTTTTATGCCTTTATTTTATAACTTTGTTCTATAAAAAGTATTTTATAAAATTATTATTTAATTATATTTAATTTAATGTTAAGCTTAATCATTCACATATATTTATTCATCTCAAGTAACTATTTAGTCATTATACATCATTATTTTATACGTTAAGTAGATATACGCAAATTTCTAAGTAGTTTTAATCATTCCAGTGATTTCGAAGAATAAATTTTTAGTAATAGATGCATTTAAAGTTTTAAAATTTTTAAACTATGATTTATTTCATTATACTAATATTTTACTATATAATTTATTCTTAATATAATTAATTAATGTGATTTTCATAATAAAGTAAACCTTATTAAATATTATAGAGTAAGACTGCTTGATACATTGGATAAATTATAATATTGGATGATGTTTTACTTTAACCACTGGATAAATTATAAAACAAACCTAACTGGATGATATTTTACTAGTTTTAGTTATTATTTTTTGGATGTTAAATTTAAATACCAGCTTCAACTTACCATAAAATAATTATATTTTGCTCCGTTAAATTCTAGAAAATTGAAATTTACGGATTGAATTTTACTAAACTTATACTTAATATTTCGCTACTAGTTAATTAAACATTTTATGATGTAATTTTTTTATTTTTAAATAAGAATTATAAATTATAATATATTAATTTTTTATAATTTTTTAGCACATAATTCAACATTTTATTTTTAAGTATTAAATTAAAATTTTTTATGAATAATTTATTTTTATTATTAATATAACATGATCGTTACATGTAATATACTGATAATTAAATAATGTATTATAATATAACAATTTTTCTTTAAAATTTTCTTAAAAGATTATTATCTGTATGTAGTATCATATTATGGATTACCATAGTTTACTAATAAAATAGTTATTTTCTTGATGCATATTATTTTTTTATTTCTTGTTTAGTTAAGAATTTTTATAGATATATATATTACAGCATGATAAAATATTATTTAAAAATTTATTTTTATGACTTAAATCTTTCAACTAATAAGTTTATCAGAGAATATGTAAAAATTTATATTTATTGTAATAATAATTATTCCAACAATCATACGATAGTTACTAATTTCATTGTATTATATATATTGTATAATTTTATAAGAGTTAATAATATTATAGGTTATTATTTAGAATATTGATTAATTAATATCAAATAAATATTGAAAACATAAAAAATTAAATCAAATACAAATTAATAAAAATTAAAAATAAAATAAAGAAAAGGTCCCAAATTAAACATGATTAAAAATTTTAAAAAATTGAATCCAAATTGAAATAAAAAAATTTTAGTGCAAATTAAATGAAAGAATAAAAAAAATTGATCAATAAAAAAAATAAAAAAATGAACTGATCATAGGAGCGGCCCACCCATAACTAGTACTAATCACGGGTCCCCCTTTCTCGTGATCAGTAAAATTTCAACATTCCAGTAAATATTTTTTGATGCATAACAATATAGGAAATTCTTTTTTCTACTACAGTATTATGGTAAAAAAGCCCTAGTTTTAGTATCCTTTATTACAAGTACAATTTATTTACATGGATAATGTATTACTAACTAATACCCTACTTCACTATAAATAATTTCAATGGTATTTAATTTATAAAATTAAATATTTTTAAGAATTTTAATATTTGAAAATATAATTTTCAATAATTTAATTCATAAAAATATGATATTCTCATATTTGATTTAATTAGAAATATTTCTAAAAATGTTATAATATTATGTTTTATTTTTTAATATTTTTAAAAATATTATTTGATAATTAAAAATATTCTTATTAAAAATTAAGTGATTATTAGTAGTGTATGGTCATGAATAATAGTCATTATCGATAAGTGGTAGTGGTGGTGATAGTGATAGTAGACTATGATAATTGATGATGGATAGTTGTTAGCAATGGTTAATGACGATAGATGATGCCTAGTGATGGTTATTGGAATAGATGGTGGGCAATGATAATCACTGACAATGGGTGATGGTTTGTTATAGTCACTAACAATGGGTGGTAATGAGTGATAATGGATGCTAATAATTGGTGGTGAATAATAATGAATCACAATAATTAGTAATGGATGATGACCGATAATGGTTCGCAGTAATTAATGGTGATTAACAGTGGGCATTAATGATAGGTGGTAGTAAATGATAATCATTGACGTCGATCATGGTGAACAATAGTCATTATTGGTGAGTCATAATTGATAATGGTCATTGGTAATGGGTGATAATAGATAGTGATCACTAATAGTAAGTAGTAGTCAATAATAATTATTAGAAATAATAATGGCTAATAATGAGTGGTGATAGGTAAGGTTCACTAATAGTGTGTAGTGATTGATCGTGATAGAATATGCAAAATATTTTGGAAAAAATATTAGGTGGAAATATTTTTCCAAAATTTGAATTAAATATGAAAATGTTAATTTCCTAAAACATTTCTAAAAATATAAAAAAATTTGCAAAATGCTATCTCTTAGCCATGATCATTATGGTTATTAAATGCTTACGACTTCATAGCTTGATTCTATATTATCCTTACATTTCCAATAGCCAAAATTGCAATTCATAAGTCCTTTATCTATTTTGTTTCCTTTATAAATTTATATATAAAATGGATTATTGGAAGGTTTATCTTCGGCAACTAACACTATTGCATTCAACTATAGCAATTGATAATAGAAATAGCAACATGGCAAAGCAAGTAGCATTTATAGTATTTGGTATTGCTATGATAGAGGCTTACAATGGTTAGAAGATATAGCAGCATCAACTAAAGCTCTCGAGGGTTCATAGTGGGAGAGGAAGCTAGGTTTTGAGGTGTGTAACATCAATGGTCATTTATAAAAGAGGTAAAATAAAGGAGGCTATATTCATTCATTAACTTCTTTCCATGCTTATCTATGAATAACAACAAGTGGTGACAGTAAGGCATGATGCTAGAAGGAGACATAGATTTTGGTGAAACTACGGTATTAAAGATATGTTACTATCAAAGAAGATTCATGGTGGTGGTTTAAAGAGAAAAGGAACCTTAAAAAAAAAACAAGATGGATAAATAATGGTATGGTAGAAAGGAAAGAGCTACTGAGGAATTTCTTGTTCAATGGCTAAGAAACGTGCATCTTTGTTATGCTTATAAAGACAAAGAGGTAGCTTATGGGGGAGGGTAGCTTTATGGTATGAAGAAGAAAAGAAAAACTTACTAGAAAAATATAAAAAAGGTTTCAATAAAATCTGAGTTGTATGATGAGTGATGTAAAAAGAAGTGAGGGAGAAAGCTTCAAATAATATATAATGAAGGCAAGAATATGAAAAATAAAAGGTAGGTGTTATTATATTAAAATATAAGCAACTAACTACTAAATTTGATTGCAAATATTACTTGATCTTGGCTTCCATATTATAGCATGAGAAATTCATTAATCAATTACAAATAGATGATAATATAAGATGACATACCTGGTTCACCTAAATCCATCTCTTGGTATCATAAGTTAGCATAGGGGATTACCTCTTTTACTAATCTCTTTATCTATGCAACAAGTTAAATTGATGGAATATGGAACCTTACACCATGAGAGATATGAGGGAGGGAACTAATATTTATAAACTAATTCAGATTATAGATTTTATCTATCATAGAATCCATACTTGTTTTATTAGTGTTGGGTCTAAGTATTCAATTACCCATTAATTATGTTACATAGGGCCTAATTAACAATAATCCCTTCTTATTAATAAATTATTTAGAGTTTATAAATTATTAATAATCTCCCATTTGGACATACTTGATTTATTAATAGTGGTCACAAAAAGGTTAATGTTAATATAGAAATAGTACATTTACACCCATAAGTCCAATTAAGATCATAGGTATTTAATAACATAAAATGCTATATCTGAAGAGTTATTAGCATCAAAACATATTAAATACCCATGTCTCATTGACCAACACTACTAGTATGTGGAGAATAATACTTGCATAACTTGATGTGACTACATATAAGTCTATGCACAATGGATCCTAACATCCATTTAGGATGCATGATGAGAATAAAACTCTTAACAATAATAAGACAAGATCTAAATATCTCTAATTATATGCCATACCCCTAGAATATGCACAAAATGCATGGTGATAATATGAATATCTCATTGTGAGTATTTTGTTTAAACATATTATAAGATATTAATGAACTCATATCAATAAAAATCCCACTAACACTAGACACATGATCATGCTTTATATTTATCATTAACCTTTTGGTTAGTGGCTTCGCGAGCATACAAATCATGGAAAATAAATAATATGTTTATATATTTTCTCTCTCACAAATAGGTGCTTTAATTTAAAATTCTTTATATGAGTAAAGTTGTCATTATTAAGAAATAATCCCTTGGCAGTAGTATTATCATGATATAAATTTGGTCAAGGCTAGAAAATCTTTAACTTGTTAACTTGATAAGGAATTTATAACACATGACATGCCTTATCCTTTAATAAAGGTGGCTATGATTGATTGCAAGTACCCACAATATAGCACCTCTTAACACATATCTAGTCACAATTTTATGTTTACCTAGACAACTAATAAAAAAAGTCTGAGTAACTTATATACTGAGATCTCCTAATCTTATAAAAGTTAATGTGTAACTAATTTTACCACCTAGATAGAAGACTATTTATAATCTATAACCACTAACCTAAATTAATAACAAGCTACATATGATTGACATATAAGGGGTAACTTTTATCATTTAGAAAACACTTGAGCCTAATAAATTTCGATCCTATCAACTTGACAGACATAAGAGCATACTAACTTCTTAGACTCCTTTAGAACTAGAATGAGATGAGCTAAATGTCCTTGAGACCTTTATGTCATGGGACCACCATAAAATGATTTTTTTGGCCCATCATACTTTTATTCCCAAGCCTTATAACTAAATTTAATTTAACACTTATTTATCTTAATTAACATATGCATGTGCATCATATAGATCTAAAATTACCAAAATATAGATATATTCTAGTTTATTTTGCTTTCTTAATTTTTGAGAAAAGAAAAGAAATAATAATTTTTCACCAAATCATAAGAGTAAATGCGATACTCACCCTTCTTAGTAATTATCTGATTATTTCACATATATTGTATATTATTTTGTTAAGTTATAAAACTATACTTTCCTTTGATAACCTAATTCCCACTAAAATAAATTGCTTTAGACCATAAGTAACTTTTAAACATGTCTAAAGAGAAAAGTCTTTATAGTCTATATGTATTAATTAAATGCAATCTTTGATTATTGACCTGACCTAGAACTAATAATACTATTTAACATCTCTTTTTATTGTCAAATATATATATATATATATATATATATATATATATATATATATATCTGTTTCACACTAGACCAAACCATAGGAAGTCGAATTTGTTGGGGATTGAGTTGACACATATTGTCTTTCACTTTCACTATTCAAGTATTTTAATTGTTCCTACAATGTAAAAATATCTTAAAATAATTTGAAATTTAAAAAATGTTCAAAACTTTGACAAATTTAAGTAATAGTCTTCAAATAAATATAAAAATAATTGAGTTATGTACCAAAACAAATAGTTTATTTAATTCCATAAACTTGATGAAACATCAATTAAACATAAACAAAATAAGTTCTCAATGGAAAAATAAGAAAATGTTTAAGTACAAGCTTAGCAAAAATAACTTTCCCTTTCTAGTAAGTTTCTTATTCAGATTTCTTTAACTTTTTCTTTTTGTTCTTCATCTATTTCTTAAATTTATATCAATTTGCTTTCTTATGCTTGAATTTCTTATAAATTGACACTTTCCTTCAGATTGGATCTTTCTAGGTTTCAAACAGTCATCAATTTGTCCTTTCTTTCAATCATTTGAAGACTTCGATGGTTATCCTTAAAATGTTCTCTCACTTCTTATCCTGAAGTAAAACCATAAAGCATTAGATCAATTGTGTGGGTCTTCCTTTTTCTCATTTTTTTTTGCTTAACTTAAAATGATTATCATGTCACTTATTGTCCATTCACCTTTTTGAGGTTAATAAGCAGCCATTTGAACTTCAAATTTGGAGAGCATTAATTCTAATATTCTCCAAACAAGATAATAATAATCCAAATGAAGTCCAAGGGTTTTCAACTTGTTATAATAATTATTAAGCTTTAGAATGTGCTTATAGTCTCCATTGACTCCATTATAAAAGGTTTTTTCAAGTAGTAAGAGATAGTATCCCTTTTGTACTTTATGGATTTCCTTAAAATTTTTCATTATAAATTCCAGAAAAGTATTTACATCTATAGTCTTAGTCATAAGGATGCCTTTTTTAATAATTAAGTCTATAAAATACTTTAAGATCATCAGACAAATGGTATTTAATTCCTTCTATATTTCATATTTTGCTTTTACATCCACATATAAGTTTGGTTCAATTTTATGTTTTAGTTTATTGATTAGCATGTCCAAACTAATAATCGTTAAATACAACCTTATAGATTCAACCTTTTCTTCATAATTTATCCTATATAGCATCTTTATAAAGGCCAGTTGCATGTGTAAAATAGTTAAGGAAAATGTATCAAACCATTAGTGCATATGTATACTTAATCATGCTTACATTTTCCTCTCCATCACAGAATTTCATATAGTATTATATTATAAAATCCAATACCAAAAGGTATTTTAGAACTTTATAATATAATACAAGAGTCAAATATGACAATCCTAAAATTTAACTCCAAAAGGTATGTAAAATTCTAGGAATAAAACACTCAATCCCATGCAATTGATTCTACAAAAATAGATACACAATTACATAAATTTTTTGTGGCATAATATGAGTATAAAGTAATTCCTATTAAATGAAATAACTTTTTAAAAAATTGTTATATTATACAAACAATGTCTATAAATGCTACAAAAATTACAATAGGTAACTAATAATATAGAAATTACCTAAGAAAATTTTCAACTAAAAATAATTATAAACAAATATCTAAATAAATTGGGCAATAAATAACATAAAATATTTCTATTCCAAAAAATCTAGAAAAATGCTCATAAAAGAGTGCTCGAAGAGTGCATCATAGTGGAGTAATCATTACCCTTAGCCACCATTGATTGGGTGGCACATGGCCACTATGTGCTGGCTATGCAATTGGGATTGGTGCATTATGCACCTTATAGTCATCTTCTTCACTTAGATTGTAACTCATAGGTTGAATTGGACTCGACTGCAACCTAGTGATTTTCCAACACCCTTGCACATTTTTTATGCACATTAGCACCTAAATTTTATTCTTACATGATTTTTTAACTAACCCAACATTTTTCCTATTCTAAACAGTTGTGTAATGGTGTTTTTTTTTTCAAAATTTTGAAAACTTTCAAAATAGTTATGGTAGTTCTAAATTTCAAGGGGGATTGCTTACATTTTTTCGATCACATTATCTCCTTCAATACCATTTTGCAACTACCATATTCCATAGTTTTCAGAAACATAATTTGAATGAGGTTTTTCAAGAATTTTTTGGGTTTTAATATTTTACTGCTAAATGTTTTATGTAATTTTTTGAAGGATTGTAATTTTGGTTCTCTATGTATTTTTTAGGTTCATATGTATAAAATCATAAGAGCAACCTAAAATCATCCTAACTAAAACCTCTAATATCACCCAAAACCAATGCTAAGCATTCACCAAAACTTACCATACATTATAGAAGCCAAATATGCTCATCTATTACCAAGTTAGCTCTAATGCTACTGCTTAGCTCTAATACTTCAAGAATAGTACTTGACTATATATATATATATATATATATATATATATATATATATATATATATATATATATATATATATATATATATATATATATATTTAGCCAAGAACATGGTCGTTTGCAATATAGAAGAATGGCAGGAAAAGGATATACAAAATGTATTCAACCAAAACATGCAAATATCTTTACCTTTAAATTGTAGTAATAGAATGCAATTCAAAATGTGAAAAATATACCGCAAACATAATCAACATATATGAAACATGCATTGGATCACTGATTCACTAATAGTAAATACATATTGGAGAGATATAGTCATGTACATGTATACACACTTGTATTCACTTAAAACGTGCATTGGTTCACTGATAGCAATTATGCATATTTTTGTAGGAAATTTTTTAGAAGATGTGATGAAATACTCAATTTCAAAATTACATTAAAACATTGTTTAAAATTCTCAACCATAATTAGAAACTAAACCACGTTTTAATACCAATTGCTAAAATTAATTGACATTTATCAAATATTACCTAATCTTAGCTTCCATATTATAGCGTGAGAAAATCATCCATCAATTATAAATAGATGATAATACAGGATGACCTACCTAGTTCGCCTAAATTCACCTCCTAGTATTACAGGCTAGCATGGGGAATTACCTCCCTCAGCAGTCTCTTTTTCATACAACAGGTTTGATTAATGGAATGCAAAACTCAAGATTATAAGAAATGTGAGGTAGGGACTCCATATTTATAAACTGGTATGAGTTGTGGATCTTATTGAATATAAAATCCATACTCGTTTTATCAATATTAAGCCCAAGTACCTAGTTACCCATTAATTATGTCAAATAGGGCTTAATTAGTAATAATATCTTTTTATTAATAAATTATATATAGTCTACAAATTATTAACAAATGCCTTTGCTGGGAAAGATTTAAAAGAGAGACTTTGTCACATATATTTATATATATAGTTTTTCTGAATAAAATAATAATGTATTTAGTTTGACACAATTCAAATTTAAGACTCTTTATTCCATAAATTCTTATGGAAAATAAGCAATTTAATGTTTTATAATATTATTTATTAAAATTGATGTGCTTTTATTGCTAAATAAATACTCTAGTATAATAATAGGGCAAAGTAAATTTATTAAAAGTATATTTAAAACATACAACTAAAGTAGATTATGAGGGTGTTTGTAATTAGTTATTTGACAAGTTTTTGACTAATTTAGGAGTATTTAATTGATTGATCGAATTAAACCATTGATTTAAGTACAACTAATTTAAATATTTGATAAATAGTTATTTTGGTTAATTGATTAACTTCTAATTAGTTATCTTAAAATTTTGGAACCTAACTTTTATAGTTAGTTGATCCATAAATAGTGGGTAAAGAAATATAATTACTCCTAAATTATAAAGTTATATATATATTTATTTTACTTAAAATGTGATAAAAAATTGAACCCTAAATCATAAAGTGTATAACCATTAAAGTATTTATCATTTTTAATTTTATGTGTATAAATTTAATATATATTAGAATATAATAATTTTTTATAAATAAGTAATTATTTAACTTTTTATTAATTAATTTATATTATAAAATCAATATATATTAATAAATTAAATATTATTATGTGATATAATTATTTAATGAATTTAAATTATTTTTACATTAAAGTAAAAATTAATAGGATTAATGTATACATCTATATCATACATATATATATATATATATATATATATATATATATATATATATATATATATATATATATATATATATATATATATATATAATTGTTTTTTTAATCTCTCATTTGATTTAATTTTTAAAATATCGCAATCATTTAACATAAAAAATATTATAAATAATATAAATATTTTTTAATTAAAATATATTTTTAAAAAAATATGATTATGAATAATATATATAATATGAAATTAGTATAATTATTATAATATATATAAATGGTATGTTAAAAACTTGATAGCAAATAACATATGAACACTTAAATTTATTTATTTCTTAAAAGAAAAATTTAATGAGTGTAATAATTAATAATAATTTATTTTTAAGAATAATAAATTATAATAATATATTTTTAGAATAAATTTTAATTTAAAAAATAATATGTAAAATTTTAAATGTGATTAAATAAAATAATAAAATTAAATAAATTATAAAATATACTCATATCTTTATATATCATTTTACATGAATAGTTAATAACAAAAAACTAATATTATCAACATCTTTATTAAAATAACTAGTGTTTTTAATTAGTTAAATCCGTGAATACAATAAACTATTAACTAACAGTTAATTAAATTAACTATATGCTAATATAGTTAACTAATTACTAGACAGGATATATGTATGTATAAATTTTATATTTTAATTTAATATATTAATATATGTGTGTGTGTGTGTGTGTGTAGGATTGTTAATCTTCGTGTCTGTGAAGATTAACAAATTTCATTCTTTTATTTAAACAAAAAAAACTATCCTATTAATTTAATAATAATAAAATAATAAATGGCATTATAATTAATTTATCTTCAACACTAATGAATGAATGCATTTAAATCTACTTTACTCATTCTCTCATATCTCCACAATAAATATATTCATTAATAGAAGTAGTTAGTATTAGTGACAAATTCACTATAATATTTTTTATTATTTTATTATTTTAAATTAGTTGTATAATTTTTTATCCAAATATGAAAAAATGAAGATTTTTAGCTTCTATATATAAATATGGATGTTAATCATGCTTATATATATATATATATATATATATATATATATATATATATATATATATTAGAGGTATATGTTTATAGTTCAAAAGACTTACATCAAATCTCTATCATTAATTGTAGATTCATCTAATGACTTTTATAACATTCATCTAATGATTTATCTCCATAATAAATATACTCATTAATAGAAGTAGTTAGTATTAATGACAAATTAACTATAATATTTTTTATTATTTTAAATTAGTTGTATAATTTTTTATCCAAATATGAAAAAATGAAGATTGATAGCCTTTATATATAAATATGGATGTTAATCATGCTTTTATATATATATATATATATATATATATATATATATATATATATATATATATATATACTAGACGTATATATTTGCATTAGCATAAGTTGAAAAGACTTACATAAAATCTCTATCATTAATTGTAAATTCATCTAATGACTTATATAACATTTAGATTAATTATTGAGATTAACTTTAATAATGAAATAACAAATATATTTCACTTTTAGAATAATAAAAATTTTAATATATTTATTTTTTAATTTATTTCATTTTTTAATTTAATGTATTTCCTTTCATTTATTTATATAATACATATATAAAAAGCGAATGAAATGGAAGTAATTATATAATATATTTCATTTTTTTAATTCATTCGCACGTGCGTTTGATTGGTTGAAAACAGACAAATGTGCAATTATTTTGTAGATTTCAATTCACATGAAAATAAGTTATATATATATATATATATATATATATATATATATATATATATATATATATATATATATATACTTTTTCATTAGTTTTTTAAAGATATTATATAAATAAAAAAGGAAATACATTAAATTTAAAAAATGAAATAAGTTAAAAACAAAATGTATTAAACTTTCCCTTATTCTAAAATGGAAATATATTTTAAATTAAATGAAAATAAATTAGAAAAACAAAATATATTGTGATATGGAAAAAAATAAAGTTGACAACAATTTTATGTTTCAAACTAAATTAAATTTTCAAATAAGAAAAAATTAAAAAATATTATAAAAAGAAAATAGAAGTTAAATGAATTACTACTAATTATCTTTCATTCTTAAAATTGATTTTAGTAATTAATTTAAATATTATACAAGTCATTAAATAATCTACTACCAGTGATGGAGATTTGGCATAAGTATTTTAAATGTACACTAATATTGCTTCTCTCATATATATATATATATATATATATATATATATATATATATATAGAGAGAGAGAGAGAGAGAGAGAGAGAGAGAGAGAGAGATGAAGGATCTATTAACATCAGTATATGTTTAAATAACTTATACCAATTTTTATGCAACTTTTACAATAAATGTAATTTGCTCTTTCCCTCAATTAATGCATTAATGAAAAAAATTTTGAAATCATTATACTAAAACTCTATTTTAGTGAAAAAATAAAAATTAGAATATTCCTCTTATAATTATTATGTATGATCTCTTATTTATTTTTATGATGATATCTTTATTTATTTTTATGAGAGTCATAAATAATATGTATCAATTTAATATAATTTTTTTTTATTATTAGGATGATTTCTATTTCTTTATAATTTTTATCACTATTATGTAAAATTATTAAGTTTCTTTTAAGAATTAAAGTTGGTTATTTTATATTACAAATAATAATAATATATTAAGAATATAAAAATATACTTTGATGTAAAAACATATATTACATTACATGAATTCTTTAAAAATATTGTCACGAATATTCATGTTTATTATTCATTTATTTATAGTACTTATAAATAATTATCTAACATTATGAAGACATAAATTTTATATTTGTCTCAATTTTTTTTACTATAATTTGATTTTACAGTTTATGTAATTCAGTTTGAATATATTAATATAATTTTTATATTTACTTTAATAACAGATAATAAACCTTTAGTTTTATATTAAAGTATATTTCTAAAGTACTTCCATTAAAACAAAATAAAATTTCATATTTTATTTTAAATTAAAAAGTAGTTGATAAATATATGTAATAACCATAAATAATCATTTTAAAGAAGAAGAATATACAGTAATTATAAAAGAAATCTTTTAATTTCAATTTAATATTTTTTTACTAAATTGGAGTTGCAATATATTAATTATTGAAATTTAATACTTAATGCATTAATTGAGAGAGAAAGGATGAGTTACATGTAAAAGTTGATTAAAATGAATTAATTTTAACCTTTAAGTTTTATTGAAATTAACGTTTTAGATTTGGTATAAGTAACTCAAACCAACGTTGATATTAATGATAAGGAAAAATTGATGTGACCTTTATTTAATTAATTTCTCTCTCTCTTTTTCTCTTTTGTATTATTTTATTTTTTTGCTCTAATTTAATAAAAATATATTTTAAATTCCCACGCAAAATTGCTTATTTAAGTTACACATGTATATTAATAGGATCATCATAATTTATTATTTATTAATATATAATAAATTTACAGACAATACCCATCAAAATTTTATTTTATTTGCCTACATATATTTTGTCCACTATTTAAACTTAATTACACTTTTTGGAGAATTAAGGGTTTGCTACCTTTTATTTAATAATAGAATATTATTTGAAATATTTATTTTAATTCTTGTATGATGTGAAAATTAAATAAATTTCTAAATTGTAATTTTTATTTAAATTCATGATATATGATAAACTAGGAAATCACCTGTATATTACATGAATAAATATTTATTTTAATAATATAATATTATAATTATATATTAATCATTAATAAAGAGACTTAGATAAAAAATTTGATTAATATATAGTTAATTACTTTAAAAAAAAGTCATATCTACACTAATTTTGTTCAATATTTAAGTAAATAATTGATTTTGAATTCAAACATCACATTACTTAGATACTATTTTAATAATATAATCTATAATAAGAATAATTTTTTTGTAATGCAATATATATTTTCATTTACTATGTTGCAGTGTAAAATAAATTTTTAAAAATAGTAATTTTATATTATGTATATATATTTATTCAAATAATATAATATTATAATTATATATTAATTATTTATAAAGAGGATTAGATGAAAAAATTGATTAATGTATAGCCAACAACTCAAAAAAAGGTTATCTCTTCACTCATTTTGCTCAATATTTAAGTAAGTAATTAATTTTGAATATTGCATTATTAAATACTATTTTTTAAGATAATTATTATCATTTAATAACACAATTTATGGTAAGAATAGATTTTTTGTAATGACAATATATTTTTTATTTACTACATTACATCATAAAATAAACTTTTGAAATTAATAATTTTATATTATAAATAACTCATTAAAATCCATAAATTATGATATGCATATTGACTAATTTCAACATTTTCATATCAAATATTTTACATTTTTTCTAGTTCACATGAAAAAGGGGAATAATAGTTGGTTGAAAGTGATTGAAGGTGAAGAAAAAAAATAAAAGTCACATATAATTTAGGAGCTTTTTATAAGAATAAAATAATTTTTATATGAATCAAATAATTAAGTAGTTATAAACTTATAGATATTGAAGATATAAATAAAAACTCTCATCTAAAATAAAATCATGATTTTGAAGTAACTGAAAGTGAAAAGAGAAAAAAAAATATATAAATGTAATCTAGAAAGATTTTTATAAAGGAAATAGATAGGTAGTTGTAAATTCTAGTAATAGATAGAGATTCAAATTTAAATTTTTATCAGGAATTGATTTAATGTTCTCAAAATAAATGAAAGGAGCAATCAATTACTTTATATTTATTACTTATTGTTAGTGATTAATAAATATAAATAAATTAATTTTATTTCATAATTTATCTTTTGGATAGAGAAAAATGATAAATTAATTTTTCATTTAAAAATTATAAATTGATATATGGCATATTATAAGAATGACACTTATCATAATAAAAAATAAGAAATAACATGATTAAGATATAATATAAAAATAATCATTATAGTTTGTTCTATTTACTCTAGAAGTAATTCTTATGTATTATATTACAATTATAACCTCATTAAAAATAAAATTATTGTGATTGATTATCCAAAGAAATAAATATAATTATTTCCACCATAGAAGTTGTATATTTTGTGTGCAGTTATCATAAATTAAAATGTTTAATTGTTTATTATATTGATTCTAATTACAAATCTTTGTAACTTATAAAAAGAATTGTGTGATAATTTAAAGGACAATTTTAATTGAAAGCATAACTTATCATACTCAAACTAAAAATTTAAGTATTAATAATTTAACTTTATGGTAAAATGAAAGTTATTAAAATTTAATGATACATAATTAGATGGTTAAGATTCATAATTAAAAGACTTGTTTAATAAAATTTTTTTGATGATATGATAATTATATTTTGAACCATAAATTTTTTTAATTTTATATCCATTAATAACCTAAAATAAGTAAGTTAAGTGAATTTTCTTATATTAATTTAGATGTCTATTTTTATACCTCTTTACTAAATAATAAACCTAATTTAATAATTATTAAGTTAATTTTATTTATAATACATTATAATTCAAAATATTAAAAACTAAAATGCTTTCAAAAATTTATCGTATAATCTTTTTGAAAATATAAAATATAATTAACAAATTAAAAGTCTAAATTTAAACTTTTACTTTATGAAGCTATCTCTTATTTTCCTCTTTTTTTTGTAAATAATCTCTTTCATTTATTTCTTATACATTAATACATAAAAGAATCTTTTAAAATACTCAATTTAGTAATAAAATTTAATATTATTTTCAATTAAAAGTCCAATATCTATAGATATATTTGAAAGATGTGATACTTATTATTATTTTTATATGTCACCATCCAGAATTAATTTTTCTAAGTATCTTTAAAATATTTTAAGTAAGTTTTATTTAAAAATTAATGTGATATGCATATATTTATAAAAATATAATAGTGTATATATTTTTACTTTTTTTATTTTATAAATTATATTAAACAAAAACTTTTATAGCATATATATTATCATTTTCAAATTTTATTAATTTAATTTATTATTGTTATTAACTTTCATATAATATAAAATAAGAAATAAATGAAATAAAATTGAATTTCTCTAGGTAATGTATGGAATTGTGAAGAAAATAGAGATTAAAGACAAAAAAAAAATACAAATTAATAATTTAGTATATCAAGTCCGAAAAAGACTATTTCTATGAGATGGAAGTTTTAATAACTAATCACCTATATTTTTTAATTTTTGAATTTGTAGGTTGAATATATTTAAACATACATATATAGATAAGCATAAAGACATGCAAATTGGTTCTTTTGTTAATGATTTTTTGGGATTTTTCAATTTTATATATAAGCTTGAATTATTTAAAAGAACAAAAAGTGAAAAAAATTACATTATATTAAAAAGAATAATAACATGATTTCTAATAAATAAATTTGATAAGTTAAAATAATTTTTTTAAAAAATTATTTGCACATAGTACATTAATGTCCAAATATAATTTTATTATATTGTATATAATAATATTTTATTCAAAAAATTTACAGCAAGTGAAGGTTTTATTGTTCAAAAAATAATCTTACTAGTAAAATAATTAAAATAAACTATTTAGGAATATAGTATACATTTGCTTTAATATAAAAAAGTGATTTTAAATAGTAAAAAGTAATTTTTTTATTTCATGCAATATTTAAATAATGAATAATAATTTTTTATTAATTTTTAGCAATAATTAATATGTTCTTCTATTTAGTAAAGTAATAATTTTATTATGTATTTTTAAGATTATGTGCAAATAAAAATTTTAAAAATATATGTGTGAAGCACAGAGAGAGAGAGAGAGATAGAGAGAGAGAGAATGAAACATTTGAAGCAAAAGTTTTTTAAATTCATATAGAGATTAAAAAAATGCGTATAGCTTAACCACTTTTTATTTAATTATTAATTTGTTAAAAAAGAGATGGGGTTAAAATAAAATTAAAATAAATTTAAAGTCTGATTTAAAAGGTTTATAAAAAAATCAACATAAATTTTTTTTATATAAGTAACGTATTATCATTTCATTAACTTATCAATCGGAATATTAATTTCCATTATTATAATTTAAGTATGGAAGAATTATCTTAATTTAAAATAGATTCTTACAAAATTGGAGAGGTAAAATAATATATTAAAAAGGAGAGAGAAATAAAGATTACAAATATTTCATACTAATTTTCTCTCACCATTAAAATTTATGGGCGAATATTAAAATAAATGTATTATTGCCATCATATAAACATAAATTAAATAGTGTAGATTTTGTGTAAGTGGTGTAAGGAATTGTTTGATTTATATGGTAAATAATATTTCATGAAAAATTAAATTTTTTAAAAAATAATTTCTTATGTAAACTTCCCAAAATATATTTAAAATTATTTGGTTGACATTAAGAAAGTAATACTTTTCGAAAAGTAATTTTTTATATTTTATTTAGTTTAATTTTAAATTTTTTAAGAAATGTTAATAAAATAATTATTATATTCTTAATATTATTATAATACAAATTAATATATTTTAATTGTCATTAGTTAAATTTAATAAGAATAATTTTATTTTTATATGAAAATAACATAAAAAGTAGAAATTATGTAAGAAAGAGATAAATAAATAATGTTTTATACTTTATAGGAAATAGAACTTCCTACAAAATTCTAAGTTAACTAATCAAATAATTCGTATTTTTTTATTTCCCAAAAGATAAGGCTTCCTATATTATTATTGTGAACCTATTGACTTTTAAACTTACAATATTGTCAATTTCTCTCACTCTTTTACAAAAGTCACTTGCGTTTGAAAAAATTACAAGCTTGTAGGATATAACGCTACAAGCAGGTGGATCTCTATGTACACTTCTAGATTTTTGTTTTTTTTGAAAAAAGAAATATAAAATGTACTTCTATTAAAAATTTAAACCTTCTCTCATAACAATTATTTTTAGGCTATGAATTTTTTAATTAGCACATTAAACAATCCAATGTAAAAAATAGTGCTATTATGCGTCAATTTCTCCTACAAGTTTATCAATTATTATTTATTATATATTTAATAATGTTGAATTGAATTTGATCTTAAGAACCATTTGATTCAGGAAACAAGAAAAAGAGAAAGAAAGTTGAGATTTTTCATTCTTTTTGTATGTGTTTAGTTTAGAAAAATCTAATTTTCTTTTTTTATTTTTCTTTAACAGAATTACTTCAAATGGAATAATGATGATTACCCACATTAATGATATTAAATATAATTAATTATAATAAAATAAAAATAAAAATAAAAATAATAATTAATAATAGTAATGATAATAAAAATAATAATATTAAAAATATTAATGATAGCAATAATAATACTAACAATAAAGAATAAACTTATAATTATAATAATAAAGATAATAAAATAATTAATAATATTAGTAAAAATAATAAAATAGTTAATATAATAAAATGATTAATTAAGTTGTCAACAAAATAAAAATATCAAATATTAGTAGTAATATAATAATAAAAACAATAATTTTATTTAAAAGGGAATAAAAAGATGATAAAATAATTAATAATATTAATAAAATAACAATACTAGATACTAAAAATGATATAATAATAAAAATAATAAATAAATAATGAAAATAAAATAATAATTGACAATACTAAAATAATTAATAATTATAAAAGTTAATTTCCCCTTATACCAATTATATATAAAGTGAATTAAAAGTATATTTGGTTGGATAGAATATAATAAAATGTGAATGCGAATTGGAATGATCAAAAAGTTTATTTGATATACATTATAGAATAAAAATATTTATTCTCTAAAAAATGATTATTCTATCAAATAATAAAAATTTTCATTCTATAGCAAAGTAATGAATAGATCATTCCCTCATTCATAAGTTAATGAATAGATCATTCCCTCATTCTACAGCAAAGTATATTTTTCATATATTTTAATATTATTTTTTGTTAATATAAGATAAAAATATTAATTTTTGAATATCTTTCTATTAAAATATTTTAATAATTATATTTTTAATAACAAATTTTAAAATATGATATTATTATATTTTTATTAAAAGTATTTAATGTGAAATTTTAGTAAATTATAAATTTTGTGCTTTTATTATTGAATATTTTTGTTAATTATAATTTTGATGATAAAATTTAAGTTTTAATAATTTTTGTGATTAATTATATCATATATTGTAATAATATTAAATTATTTAATAAAATATTTATTATTTTTATAATATGGATATTATTGTTTTTAACAACACTTTTTTCATTCCACTCTATAAAAAATTTATTACATTAAACATAAAAATAAAATGGAATACTCATTCTATTCTTACCATACCAAACATAATTATGAAATGATCATTCCATTTCATTACATTCTATTTTTTCCCATTTCTATTCCATTCCTCCATCTCCAATCAAACATTAGTAAAGGAATTTAATTCCTTTTGTTATTTGAATTAAACAAAATTGGTAATAGTAAGATATTCAATTCCTTTTCTTTTGATTCCTTTTGTTAATTCTTTTATCTTTAGTTGAATTAAACAGCCCTTTATTTCTTAATTAATTTTATTTATTTAAATTCATATGATCTTCCCCCTTAAAATTTTTGAATCCATCC
Organism: Sindora glabra; assembly: GCA_020226215.1. Taxonomy (NCBI): domain Eukaryota; kingdom Viridiplantae; phylum Streptophyta; class Magnoliopsida; order Fabales; family Fabaceae; genus Sindora; species Sindora glabra. The sequence goes on from CM035233.1 coordinate 33,790,209, forward strand.
CTGGTTACAATTTCATTAACTTTAGTTGTAACAAAAAAACATATTTAGAATTTTATGGAAAAACCGTAAATTAAAAAAATATAATTTTTATTTTAAAAAAAGAAAAGTTGGGGTTTTTATTGGCAACAAAAGAATATGGAAAGATTGCGTCCTACACGAGTGGTCCAAATTTTAGAGATAAGTATAATTACGAACTAACTAAATAAATTGATTAATGCTATTTACATTTTTTAACATTCATTCAGTCTTTGCTCTTACGCAAGGCATGCGGAAAGAATGCTTTGTGCACACGATGTTCAAATTTTAGAGATAAGCATAACTATGAATAAACACAGAATAGTGTTCCACCTTTTACAAGATTTAGTATTTTATTATTAGAATTTTTTAATTTTAAAGTAAATAAATTAAAATTAAAAATATAAAATTTAATATATTAAATACAATCCAACAATAAAAATATTTAATTTCTTAAAAAATTAAACTACCTATGTCATGATCCGATTTTTAGGTATCGTAATTAATGTAAAAATATCTAATTAATGTAAATCTATTAATTAAACTATAATAAAAATGTTTAATTTCTTCAAAAATTAAATGTTTAACAAATGTTTAATTTCTTAAAAAATTAAACTAACTATGTCACGATTTGATTTTTAAATCATGATTGATGTAAAGATATTTAATTAGTGTAGATCCATTAATTAAATATCTTTACAAGCCTTGACACCCTACAAAATTCTCACTACTTCTACTATTTTATATAGTAGGAATAATACTTACGATTACGTAGGTATTAAAATATGTAGATGAAAGTAAAACTAATTTATGTTAATACATATAATAATAAGGAAAACACACATAAAATTTTTAAAAAGTATACAATATATGCTATTGTTAGTGTATACATAACATTCTGAGGAGGAGAACCCCTTGCCAAATAACTCAACTATTTCATGAATGATTTCTTTGACATGCCTTTACGAAGTGGGGAAATGATCCAATAAATATGTCAATTTATCTTATCAGGACCATGGTCAATATTTACAAAAGAAATAATATACATGAGTGTAAGTAATAAAAACTATTTAATGAATAACTATTTCCCTTTTTTCCTAAAGAGTTTTTGTTGTAAAAGTTCAGATATGTATTGATACATTTAATTAATTATTATATAATGGATTCTTGATTAATATTTTCTTTAAAATGATGCTTATTCAATTTATTAAGCTACATGGCTTTAGTTGGTACTTAGGTTTTTCCTTTGTAATGTCAATCTTGCCTTATACCCCTCCTCCCCCTTATAACTTTAGTCTTGCTTCATGCCTGTCCACCTTAGGGATAAGTTGCATGATGAATGCATACTTTTCCTAGATGTCACAAATATAAGTATCAAGCCATCATAGGCATTAATGATTTTCCACTTGCCTTTTAAGGCATATAAATACTTTTTCAATGTGTAAGACATAAGTACCAACTTAACCATAAGTATTTTATTAAATATTATAATAATAAATATGGCATATGAATGTCTCAAAGCTAAAAGCTATTTGAATATCAAGTGTATTATATCAATTCAAATCATATTTCACTAATCTAGAAGCCTTATTAGGCCACAAAGGGATATTCATGGCTAAACCTTTTTTTTTTACCATTTAAACTCATTCAAATTTTTACCAAAATTTTTTCTAAGACTCATAATATCTTATTAACCCATTATGAATCATCAAAGGTTAATTATATTACACAATTATGATTTCTTAGTACTGTTCATGCAAAGATGAAAGCATACTCTCAAAACAAGGCTAACGTGGAGTGTTATGTAATGGAAGAGTTTTTTTAATATTCAAACTACTTCCATAAATTATTCAATTTTGATATAACATTCCTAACATATCAATAAACACATCCCTAACATATCAATAAACATAGGACATAAATTATATCTAAAAACTTTCATGGTTAGGGTGGTCAAATAGTTCTATTCCCATGAGAGCCTAGAATTAGGATTGCATTGGAATACTTGAAATAGAAAATTTTATTGGATAACTAAATGAGCTTCAAATTCCACTAAATTTAGCTATAAGTTTCCTAACATATGGAAGGGTAAGGAAACCAATTATTATAATTTTTTCAAATAATTTAATTGCCTAAGCATCCCAAAAATAGAAGCAAAATTTCTAGCATCTTGTTTTTGGTTTCATCCCTCCCAAGCTTATGAATATTCACTTTTCACATGTCTAAAATTTTCCAAAGATTCCCAACAATTCCCAAAAATTCCTATACTCATTCTAACACTATTAACAACATAAAAATAATAAGAATTGAATTTTTAGCAATTTTTAACCCCTTCCACAATGAGATATTTGAAGCTATCCTCCAAAATTTTAAGTTTTAGCTCATTTCTAACCCTTAATTAAAACTTCATAGAATTCCTTATGTTGTTGAAGATTAATTTTTTTGATCATTTCCCCCTAAATTTTAAGGTTCTAATACATGGTTTTAAGGAACCAAATAAATCTTTTTGCTTTCTAAAAATTTCATATAAAATTTATTCCTCAAGAGAGCTTATTTCAAGAACTTCCTAATAAATCCTTGAGATCATTTTTCAATCTATTTTATTGGAACTTCTTCCACTGATTTTGTTAACCTAATATCATCAAATAACATAAAAAAAACAAAATTAGATACATGTCTTCATACATGGCTGCACAAAAAACAAATCACAACAATGTCATCATATTCATCACTTTCTATACGAAAATTGTAAAGAAAAAGAAGTGATTGCTACTCACTTTTTGAATATTATTAAAAATTTGAATTCCTTTAATTTCTCTCTTCCTTTCATGGCTTGGAGTTGGTCAAAGGGAGTAGAATTTTTACTTCCCAAATGGGTTAATAATATATATGTACAAAATCCTAAAAATATCTTTAATTTTCTTATTATTATTCATTGATTTTTAAGAAATTTTTTTGGACAATTGGCTAGCCAAAGTGGTCATCCAAGTGTCCCAATTTTATTAAAAAATTATAACCTCAAACGAATAAAAATAATCAACTTTAAAAGATAAAAATGATTTATTACAAATTAACCTCTAATTTTTTCTCTTTTTTTCTCACGACTTGGAGTTGGTCAAAGAGAGTAGAATTTTTACTTCCCAAATGGCTTAATAGTATATATACACATACACAACCTTAAAAATATCTTTAATTTTCTTATTTTTATTAATTAATTTTTGAGAAAAATCTTTAGACAATTGGTTAGCCAAAGTGGGCATCTAAGTGTCCCAATTCTGTTAAAAAATTATTACCTCAAACTAATAAAAATAATTCACTTTGAAAGATAAAAAAATTGTTACAAATTAACCTTTAGTTTTTTCTTCTTTTTTATTCATCTCTTTGGTTTTTTTTAGAAGTTTAGGTCCACATTTTTTGGCCTTAGAAATTAGATTTGAGCTTTTAAAAATTAGGTTAAATTAGCCCAATACTAATAAAAATTAGCCTCTTAAAAAGACAAAAAAAGTTTATTACAAACTAGCCTTAAGTTTTTTATTTTTTCACATTTTTAACCCTAAGCTTTTAGATATTTTTGGACCTTTATTTCTAAACTTCCATATTGGGCTTAAAAATTTGATTTAGGTTAGTTCAAGAGCTTTTAAATTAGTCTGCTTATTTTTTAACTATGTTTTTAACTTTTTAGTTTATCCAGATTTTGAAATTTCAATAGACTCTTACGCGTGAGTTTTCCTAAACTTGTTATTGAGGCTCTGGTTGTTTCATTGAAAAGCATTTTTTGCAAAATATAGTTATAGAAATAATAACATAAAAGAAAGTATTTTACTTATTTAATATTAAATATAAAGAATTTAGAAAAAGTAACTTCCTTTATTTAAAAAAAGAATTTATTTTCCTCCATTTTCAAGTTTTTAAGTATCATCTTTTTTAGTTATCAATATAAATGACATATCATCCTTTCATTAATTTATATACAAATGATATTTTTCTACGAAAAATGCTTTCAGATGAAACAAACAGAGCCTAAGTCTTTAATTAGATTTTAATCTACTCTGATACCTAATAAAAATTTCATAAAAGTTCTAGTTAGGCTCATATCCAAATTACTTTTATAATTATCTCAAATTTTATTCGATTTCCTTACTAAATTTTTTGATTTGGGAATTTCCTATTTAAATTTTCTCTATAATATTTCTTAAGATATTATAACCTATAACATTGTTTATAAACTAAATAAATTGAGTAATATTATTTATATTTTTTCAACATTCATTCCTTCTTTTTTTATGGAAAAAAATAGATGAACTTAACCTATTTTTACATTCTATCTCCAATATAGAAATGAAAATAAGAATAATGGGGAATGAATATTTGAGAGAATAGTATTGTGTTAAGTTGGATGTATTAAATTGTTAAGTGTTTTAGAGTATATTTGGATATATTTTTATTTTTATATTTTTAAAAATTATTTTTGAATAAAAATAAAAAATAAATAATGGTAAGTGTTATAAGTAAATAAATACATAGAAAAATTAATAAAATAGTTTTTAAAAATAAAAAATTAATATTTTTTAAATCAGTAAACATATATATCCTTATTATTAAATTATTTTTTAAACTTAAAATAAATAAAAATTAAATACATATTTTAATTTATTAAATATAGCCTAACAATAAATATACTCTGACTTCTGGTAAAATGTAGACATCGTGAGTCATACAAATGGATAAGGATTGCCTAACATCAGCACATGAAAGTCATAGGTGACTTTAGGTAAATGTGTGCCGTTAGATTAATCCAACATCCCATGTTTTACCATATGTACCTGATGGGATTTCCCTTCTTTTTTTCCTCCCAAATGAAACTAAAGCCAGTTGTTTAGCTTAGTTAGTAAGTCATTTGGGAAGAATGTTAGTCTCTCTAAAAGCCCGTGAAAGGAACATGTTGTGCAAGGCTCAATCGGAGTGAACGCCATGCTTGCCGTGATTGAAAGCTGTTGTGATCGTGGGTTATTGTGACAGAGTGTTCTAATTTTGAACATTGCATGTTTTATTTTTTGGTCTGTATTCATATTTTTATTTGCATTGAATAAATATATGAAGCCCTGATTTTGCTTTGTATTAATATTTTGTTATCGTCATTTGGCCTTGAAAAAAGTTGGATTAGAAGCAAACTTTGTAGGTGTAAGAGTAATTTTATGTTCTTATTTTCTGGATTAAGGCTTTATAGTCTATTTTTATTTTAATAAATAATTTTATTACTTGCATAGTGATTATGTTGTAAACTAATTTGGTAATGTTATTTAAACTACTTAAAAATGTTTTAGGTAATGATTTTGTATTCATTTTGTCTCCAAAATGTTCTTTAGGCCAAGCAAAATGATATTTGTTCCATTAGGGATGTGAAGCCGGTCATCAACTCCTTTAGTCTAATGCTCAATATATTAGCCTTAAGAGCCAAAAAGCATTCAAATGGTTCCAATGGATGACTAGCTATATACTAATATAAGCTCATTTTCATAACTTGGTTGGTCTTTTGATACATGTAACAATCACTGTTATTTTATTGCAATTTAAATGGATTTTTTTATTTATATTCATGTTATTCTGATTTGCTTATATTTACATGATTCTTTTATGGATTTGATTTTTTGATCATGGGCGTTTGAAACTTACAAGCTTAATGCCATGTATGAATTATTGATTAGTCCTATATTGAATTTAAAATAAAAAAGTTAGCATCTTAAATTCATATTTTAATAAGATTCACTTTTATTTTATTTGTCTATACATTTATACATAATTTTTTTTTTAAATTGGGTTTGTGTAAAATTTCTTGGTTTCATTTGATAGAAACCCAAAGTGCTAAAGAAGAAATGGATAGCCCAAGATTCTAAAGAGATATTAAAGAAAATCTTGTTTGGCATTTAGGAAAGCATTAAAGGTAAAGTATCAATTCACATGCTTAGTTTGAACAGATATGTCAAAAATATTCTATGTATTTTAAATATATTTATATGTTTATCTATGATAATTAAAATTATTTATTATTACTAAATAAAGTATACCCAAACTCAAACATGAATTAAGCAATGTCATTAGCAAAAGGCATGAAAAGGAAGGTTCTATTGAATACAATATGGATTTTGTTGATAAGATAGATATTGAAGTTATATAAAGTAAACAAGCATGAATGGTTTGCTTTTTCTTTAAGTTACATAATATTGAAGTTATATTAAAGTTTTAGTGGTGTTGTCCTTTTAATAAGAAAGAATTTTGCATACATAGTAAGTAGGAAGCTAAGATTTAATCTTTTATAATATTTTTAGAACTTGTAATTACGATTGAATTTGAGAAGTGAACTAAATAGTCACCTTGCATTTGCATTATTAGTCATAAATCCTTTATATATTCCTATTAATATTTGAACTTCTCAATGTGGACAATATTAAAGTTACACACAACAAAGTAATCCCTTTATTATCATGGTTTATATAAATATTATTTATGAATTATTTGATATGTCTATGGAATTTTTATTTATTTATTTTTCCATTACTTTGGTAGGAAGCAGATCATGGCCTCTACAAATACTGATTAGAAGTCAAGCATTAGTATGAAATTTGATAACATAGAGGCAGCTTGGAAATTTTGGATCAAATACAGTAGGAAAATGGGATTCAAAGTTAGAAAATGATACATGAACAAGAGAAAGGAAGATGGTGCTATTACTTCATGTAGGTTTGTTTATTGCAAGGAGAGGCAATCATGTTAGATAAGAGAGATGTTTTAGTTAGCAAGCATAGAACTGAGACTATAACTAACTGTAAAGCAAGAATTGGCCTTGTATTAAAGATTTGTCATCCATGAATTTGTTAAGGAGCATAACCACCTTTTACAGCTTCTGGAGACCACACACATGCTAGCATTACATAGGAAGATAAGTGAAGTTCAAGCATATAAGATTGATTTGGTAATGGACTTTGGATTACGGCAGAAGTCATTATTTCAACTTATAAGCACACATGTAGGGCATAGAACTAATCTTGGATATACACGATTAGATGTAAAAAATTACCTTAATGTAAAAAGATAAAAAAGTATGGTATATGGTAAAGCTGGATGTCTTTTGCAATATTTCCAATACTAGTTGTTAGAGAACCCATCCTTTTACCATGTATACCAGATGGATATAGATGAACAATTCACAAATGTATTTTGGGCGGATGCAAAAATGGTGGTTGATTATAGGTATTTTGGTAATGTTGTGTCATTGGATACTACATACTGCACCAGCCATGCAAATAGGCTGCTTACTCTATTTTCTAGTTTCAACCACTATAGAGATATAGTGATTTTAAGTGCAGCTCTATTGTATGATGAAATAATTGAATCATTCAAATGGCTATTTGAGACATTTCTAGAAGCACACAATAAAAAAAAACCTCAAACTATTTTTACAAACCAAGACTAGGCAATGGCTAAGGGACTTGCTGAAGTGATGCCTGAGACTCGCCATAGTTTATGTGCATGGCACTTGATGCAAAATAGAATTAAACACCTTGGTAACTTGATAAAGGGAGGAAGTCATTTTTTAAAGGATTTCAAGAAATACATGTATGACTTTGACAATGAAGTAGAGTTTGAGATAGCTTGGACCAAATTGATCGGAGACTATAATGTTCAAGAAAATAATTGGATCATATCAATTTATGCCATCAAAGAAAAATGGGCGTCGTGTCATATGAGGGAAGCATTCACACTTAGGATACGAAGTACCCAACTTAGTGAAAGCTTGAATTTTGATTTCAAATCTTGAAATGAAGCCAAACGTGGATATAGTCCAATTCTTTAAACACTTTGAACAAGTTGTTGAGGAGAAGCGATACAACAAATGGGTTTGCGAATATGAGTCTTGATATAAGCTTGAAATGCTAAGATATGAGTTATCGCCAATACTAATACAAATGGAAAAAGTATACACATGCAGACTATATTTGACTTATTCCAAAACGAGTTTATGCTATTCTTAGCTTCATGCATTACAAAGAGAAATGAGTCTCACCTTTTATCCTATTATTGTATCATTAGGGTCAACCACGAAGGAGCTTGGAAAGTATCATTTGATCATGCCTCAACCTCAATATCTTGTAGTTGTAGAAAGTTTGAGAAATTTGGCATATTTTGTTCACATGCATTGAAAGTGTTTGAAGCAAATGATGTTAAAGTCATTCTTGAGAAGTATATTTTAAAAAGGTGGATAAGAAAAGCTTGCAACAACATTGTGCATGATATGAGTAGAAAGGAGGTTGAAGGAAATCCAAAATTATCCAGCACACAACGATATAGGCGAATTGTCACTAAATTTATTAGATTGGTAGTCGAAGTGTCAACATGTGAAGAATACCACCAAATTGTAGATAAAAGTGTAGACACTGTGTGTAAGCAAATAATGGAGCTCCGCTTACAAGCAAAAAATATTGATAGCTACACTAGTGATAACCCAACATTTGTGAGTGATGATGTTACACAACCAAAGGGATTCAAGAAGTGGCCTGGCTTAAAGAGACATAAGCGATTAAAAAATTGGGTTGAGCTTCAGGCAAAGAAAAGAAAAAGAGCTCCAACTAGAGGACAATCACAAAGTCAAGCATCTCAGGTATGTAGGTCAATGTGTAAATCAATTATTAATATTCCTACTCACCTATAATAATCATTTTTTAATGCCTCATAATCACTCTAGTACAAAGAAAAAATAAGTCGTTAGCTAAGAGGAGTATCTTGTTTAGCACCCTTAGCTTATGAGCCTCCTTAGACATTAGACAATCAATTTAGTTTCACTAGATTTTTTATGGTAATATCATTATTATTTTTTTTAAAAAAATAGGAGTTGTCTTTCTTTTTTTGCTTGTGATGATGTTGAGTCTTTTGTGTTGTGATGTAGGCACCTCTTGATGATATAGACACTTTAACATTAGATGGCATGTTGAACTTTAACCCCTGATCAATATTCAGAGAGTTGAAGCTTTATCAATCACTGTTCATAATAATTTTTTTGGTGCACTAATGTGGCTATCATCATAGTCATTTTTTGGTGCTATTGAATTTATAAATATTGTGTTGCTTCAAAATTTTTGATGTACTGAGATATCACCATAGTAATTTTGTTTTGTTGTCTTAATGTGGATATCATTATTTATTGAACGGTTCATGCATCACATTTGACATTTATCTTGTTTCCCCTCTATATTTGACTTCAAAGATTTATTTTGAACACCCCTAGTACAGTTCTGAGCTTACATTGATTTTTCTTTCTTCTTTCTTGTAATATTCTATCATTTTATTATTAAAGTTTTTCAAAAAATGGGTAAATTGTTTTTAATAGAATGGAAGAGTTACAGGGATGCTATGAAAGTGAGGTGTTTCTTCATTGGTAATTCATTTTCAACAATTCATTTGCATCTATCCTATTTTCCCTCCCTTTGACATGTTTGACTCACTCTGTTAGTAAACATATCAAATAGAATTTTTGGTGCATTACATTAATTTTTGTTGGGTAACTTGTTTTTAACATATTGAAATTTTTGTTGCATTATATTTAGTTGATCTACCATAGTCAAAAGGCAACCAAGAAGAAGATGGAAATTGGCAAATTTAGTTGATAATGGGTCTGTTGGATTTCCCATAATTTTGTTGGATAAAATACCTTTTTACCATTTTTTTCTAAACTTATTTCCGTTTTACCGTTATTCCGAAACATATTACCAAAATGCGCATCATGGGCGGAGGCGCCATCCGGATCGGCGCCATTTGGCGCCCTTGTGAAGGTCTGAGGGCGCCATCCAAGATGGCGCCCTTGGGCCTTTTTTTTACATCTTTCCTTTTTAAAAATAATTGATTTTGATATCATTTGAAAATAAAAATTTTAAAAATAAATAATATATGATTGTGACTCAAAATAAATTATTAAAAATAAATTACTCATTATATAATTATATTTAATGTCATATAAAAATATGTTGACTCCACTTTGATATCTAATACATAAATTTATTATAGGAATTAAATAAGAAAGTAGTTAATAATAATAATATAATGAATAAAAATAATTAATATTTGGTGAATAATAAAATATTATTTAAAAAATATAAGATTCATAAAGAATAATTACGTAATTTATATTAATGTCTTTCAAAATTTGATCCAATGACACTTAATATTTATATTAATTTATATTAATATTTATTAATATTTGAAATTATAAACTTCCAACATTTAGAATTATATTATTACAAGTAATTATCTAATATGTTATTACACATAAGTAAATTGATTGAATTATTTAGTAATATTCTTTATATACGAAGTTGAAGATTGTTAAAGATGAAAAGAAATACAACGAAATAAAAATATTTTTCTTATTTTGTATTTATTCCAATAATATTCTTGTCACTTTGTATTTATCTCAATAAAATAATTTTAATTCTGTAACAGAAAAAATGCAAAATCACGCGGTTGAAGATAGCTGAAAATTTAAAAGAATATGATTATTTCGTTTCAATAAATATTTCATTTTGTAATGAAATCAAAATTGTAACATAAATGAGTTATTTTTTAGTTCGTCGCACTGATAAAATATTTTGGCTATGTGAGGGAAAAGTATCGATTAACTTTTTTTAAGAAACTATTATTCGTTATATCGTTCCTTCAAAACATTTCATCAAAATAAGTACAGAAGATACGTACAGCGATGGAGAGACGCCAAATGACGTGTAGAGGTACGCTAGATAAAATGACATCGTTGGCGCTGAAGGGAGGGGACGACAAGCGATATTTCACATTATGAACGTAAAATTTATTAAATAAATTTAATATTATTTATTTATTTTCACATGGTAAATAAAAGAAAAGTAGATAATTATAACAGTTGTGAAAGTATGATAATTAATAATGTTAGTTATTATATTTGGGACATGTCCTTATCATCATTTTTTAAAAAAACTAAATAGTCTTATTCATTTTGAAGTTTATTATTATTTATAATTGTTCCTACACAAGCAATTAAAAATGTCGTAGAAATTAAAATCGTCCTAAATGTTGATGCTTGGCAATGAAGTAGTAAAATCATCCTAAATGTCGATGTTTGGCAATAAAGTAGTAAGATAAATGTACATAAATATACAATAAACATAGAAAAGGAATCTAATGTCTACGCAAGTGATGTTCAGTCCCTCATCCAGGATCGGTAATGTGGCGGCCGTATCTACTAACCCTCTGCGCAGGCTCGGGAGTCACATCCCTAGTGTCTGTGTCCCCTCTACCTCTAGCCCCCGCTCTGCCTCTGCCCCTGACTCCCGCTCCGCCTCCACCTCTACCTCTATCTACAAGCTCTGATTCATCTGTCATCATGCCACCATGTGCTAATCCCTGATCCTGAGTATGCCAATCAAATACAGGACGATATGGCTGCGATGGAGCAGTATCATCGGGAGGAAAGGCATAGAATGCAGATGAAACTCTTGGTACGTGTGGAAATGCCTGGAATGAGGATGGAACACCAGGAGGGAGCTGGTCCATCTGGGATGACGACAGCCTATATAGTATGGCCGGGAACATGGTGGAGGATGAAGGATCATCGGGTGTAGTGGGGTACACATGAGATGGGGCAGTAACATCAGGCATCATCGTCATGGTCTCCTGGGCAGTCGAAGGTGGAATCTGCTGCAATGTCGAAGCGGACGGAACATCGGCCTGCGACGTATGCCGTGGAGCAGTGCGACGTCGCCAGCGAGTGCGAGGCTAATCATGGTCACCCTCCGCAGGGTCCGGGATATGATGGGCCTGGGGAGCTGGCTTCGCATGTGAGTCAATAATCACATGATCAACCTGCTGAATCGCATGAAGAATGGACTCCGTCGCTGACCTAAGCGCATCGAAGGTGAACACAGGCCTGCCCCTCAGGGGTAGTGAAGTCCTGTAGTGAGGAAACTTCGTCTACCTATGCAAAAATTTGACATTGAACTTAGTTATAATACTAACGCATTTAAAGAAAATCAGATGCAAGAAACTAGCACGGAATATTACCACAAGGATCTAGCGCTCCCCCGACAGGTGTAATACATCGCCTGGTAACCTGTCTGTACCATGTCATGTAATCGGAACGTGGTCCCAGAACCAAGCATGTCGTCGGCTCGGCGGTAATGCACAAGTCTCGCCGAATATCCCAGAGTGCAATATACGGCTGATGGCGGATGTGCCACTCCTCGTCATGCCGACCGGACAAGTGGAGGCAGTGGACCTCCGCCACTTGCTTCGGTGGCTCTGGAATAGCCTGGCGTAGTCCAAACTGGCGCAAAACCCTATCAGGCTGGTGCCACTCGACAATTTGAAAGTGGATGAGCGGCACCACTGCTGTCCACGTGTCACTCCCGTCAAAGCAGTACTGAGGCAGTGATGCGATGACCTCCTCAGTGTACGGGATCCAGGCGATCTGAAGTTAGAAATTTAGGTTGTGATTTAAGTACGATAGTGGAATGGACAAAGCCCTCAAATAAAGGAATCCATTATCCCCTACATACCTGGTCAAGTCGAAGACGGTCCAGCACGTATCTGTAATGGGGTAGGCTGTGTGCCGGACTATCCTGAAATGTCTTCTGATAGTGCCACCTGCCAAGCACAATGACAAAGTTAAACAACTTCGAAGTAAACTTAATTATAAGTGAAAGTTGAAAAATTCTCTAACCTGCGTGCTAATGGGCCAATCCCTGCATCCCCTTCTGGTATGTCTGAAATAGCTATCGCAGGGGCGATGGTAGGAAATCTGTTCCATGCCCAAAGCTGCAGTAGTAGGTAACACCCTCCTATATAAATTTTCAAATGTAAATAATTAAATTTAAACTATTGTGGGAGGCCAAATGGCGCCGTACACATTACTGGTAATGCGGAAACATGTATATACACAATGACGTGCAATTTTATAACCATAACAAAAAATTCTATTTGTGACCGTTACACTTATGATATTTATTATATGCGAAAGTAAATTCTTCGCCATCAAGGTGTAGAAGGGCCTTCGTCCCCATATAGCAGTGGGCAACGCCTACGGTTATGCCCTTCCATCTTACAATGTCCGCATTTTTGCTTAACACCACTCTCTTGAGGCCAATCCATCTCATTCCTGATCCGAGTCGACTTTGGACGTCCCTTTGCACGTAATCTTCCGTAATGTGGAACTAGGACAGGGAATGGTGGTAGGTTATTCCATTGAGACCACTCCCCAATAGGCCACCACTCAGATTTGTAGCAATTGAGCAGTGTGTCAAGCCTGTATACAGCATCAACATATGGTTCCCATGATATGTTGATTGAGGCACAAGCAGCAATAATATGAGCGCAAGGATACCTATATGCTTGGAATTTTCCACATTCACATTGCCCTTTGTCCAGTAACACTTGGACAACCTTTCCACATGTCCCCATGGCCATATCAGGGTCCTCCACCACCTCAAACCTAGTCCCTTCTCTATTGTAAGCATGAACGTGGTAAGAAGAAGCACGTGACTGGATAGTCGCAAGCTCCTGTCTGAATCTGCTTGCGTATCTGTGACCTTGTTGTAGTTCAGCGTGCGCATCTTTTCCCCTTTCCACAAAGTACTTGACGCATCTATAGTACGTTTGTTGGACAAGGCCTATGATTGGCAGCTTCCTTAATCCTTTGAAGAGGCCATTGATGCACTCTACAATGTTAGTCGTCATATGACCATATCTTCTACCTTCGTCGTAAGCAAGCATCCACTTCTCGTTCGGAATAGCAGTTAACTTCTTGTGGATCTCCTCATTGACTTTGCTAAGATTGTCCAATCTCTCCATGGCCTTTTCCCAACTGGGCTCGTACGCTGAACAGAAGGAGACAAGTAGGTTAACCGCGTTTAACTACCGGATGCACAATTTTTTAGATGAAAGGGTCAACTAAGAAATTATGCTATAATACATACCAATCTTAAGGACAGCTTTCCTCACGTTGTCATCCTTGCACTTCTTGCGGACGTTACTGGCAATATGTCTGATACAGTACTGGTGATAAGCATAAGGAGGCTCCCATCCCAGGCCTTCGGTGGCTACAGCATCTTTTATAGCTCGGTGGCGATCTGATATCAAGCATATTCCTTGCTTGTTCGTAACATTTACTCGCAGTAATGCCAGAAACTAACTCCAGTTTTCATAGTTCTCTCTGTCAACAATAGCAAAGGCAAGAGGAGATCCACAAGGTTGGCAGCGCGTAATTCGGTGGTGACCACGTCCACGTACAATTCCATGGCAGTCATCGTCGGATGTTGTTCGAAGCTTGCTATCGCACACGCCAAGTCTTCATCGTCGTCCAATTCGTAGGCCATGTACTGAGCCTCTGTTTGATGCTGTGGAAACCTGTACACAAATTTCCCCACAGTTTGATCTTGGTGAAGCTTCAGTCGGGCATGAATTCTCTCGCGCAATACATCCATAGTGCTGCATCCTTTCAACTTTAGTGCCTTTGGGGAAGGTCCATCGTACATTACTCCCATCGATCCCTCAATCATTGTACCATTTGAATATATGAAAGAAATTAAATTTTTCTTCATCTCGTTACTTCTGGCTCCAAAATATTCACTGCAAACTATTCTTCATTATCATCACGCAATCATAGGACAATTTGTGTTTTTACAGACGAATCAACCAGTATTCAATATTACAAGCAGTTGATGAACAAAATACTTTACCATTTTTCTAATGTACTTGGCTAATAGTAAATAATAATCTACCCGTGCAAGTCAAATCCATTCCGACCTTTACAGGCCAACATTTATTCCCCGCAAGTTCTGAAACTACTACTACATTCATTTATAATTTGTCATTTTTTTCTGTTTATTCAGCACAATGTATACTGATTAAATAGAGACAAATTTTCAATACACTACATATTCTATTTTCACGATAACCCACTCATTTCACACCTATTACTAAACAGCAACTAAAATTATTTACGCATTACTGTTTCTATATTTTTATGTAGATTACAATGGATTCCTTTTTACATGCACTGACTTCTGGTTACATCCCCATATCCTGGAGCCTAAAACCTTCTCCGGACACATTTCTTTATCTCGTTTTTTCTTCTTTTAATAGCGCAACCTATCACAGTACATATAAATTTCTACAAATTTTGCACACATTATTTACATCAGTCATAATAGCCTAAATAAATTTCTCTACCATTGTAAAAGATATCTTCATGATGACTAATAAACAATGTAATATAAGCACAAATTTTAAATAATACTAACCGGTAACTATTAGGAAAAGCAAACAGAAAAAGGCCTCTGCATGAAAGAAAGATTTGTTAGATATTTTAATAACTTTAATTTCTAAGTAAAAATTATTACGTATTATTGTATCATCACAAAAATTATACAAAGATCACGCTAAATTAAAAATACTTTGCAAGATAATATATAAAAAAAAATAAAAACAGTAGCATACATAAAATTTTATTGACGTATATTTAATTTTTATTCTTAAATACTTTTATTACAACTGGGATATATAATTAATTATTTCAATTAACGCTTCCCATGACATTAATCTTTTAAAAATATTTTTACACAAACCCTAAATATGTGTCATTATGTCGATATTATATTATATAATTATCTTATTATTTAAATCGTGAATAATATAATGTAAAATAAGTTAAATTATAGCCAAATAGATTAAAAAAGGACAAGTGTTATGTGAAAGGTAAAGTAATAAGTGTTAAAGATTAGATATGTAATCAATTAATTTTATTAAATAATTTATTTGATTATTAAAAATAATTTTATGTTAAGAGAACTTGTACTATATTTATATTATTCATTATATTGCATTTGAACTTCTAATAGAATGATTGAAAAATAAAAGCAACAAATTAAACAAAGTGGATTAAACTAGGAAAAATTAATGTACGAACTACACACCCTTGGAGAAGTTTTAGTTGATGCATTTCAAATTTAAATAACATTTAATTTAATTACTAAGTATTTCATTTAAAAATATAATATAAAATTAATAATTTTTAAAAATAAAAAGAATATTACAGCTTTAATTTATTTAAAATATCATACTGAGCTAAAGAATTATAACTTATTGTATTTATGTTAATTAACGATGATGGTGTTTTAAACTATAGACAATACGATCAGATATAAATAGAATACGATAGAGTAAATTCTTATTTCTAATACATACAGTATAAAATACTAAAAAAATTGACTCTATAATAGATTAATTAATTAAATAAATTATTTAATTTATGCAGAATTCATTTATAATCAAATAATTAATATATCTTACGGTTACAAAATATTGGTGTGTGGTTTAAATAACATGATTTAACAAAAAAAAAACAGAAATGTACAATAAAATATAAAATAAATACAAACAATGCATAAAATGTCCAGTCTTTACAAAATACCCTCAATTGATATTTACTTATTCTGACATATATTACTCCAAAATTAATATAAAAGTATTAATTAATAGGATAATATATCCTCGTAGTAATGAACATATAATAAAAATATTCTTATTTTTATCATATTCTACATCTTTATGAATTTTATATTTTAAATGTATCTAAAAATTATTTTTACCTACAATGTAAATTTTATTCTAAAACACTTTTCTTTATCCCCTCTGTCCTTCTTTTAACTTACAAACTATCACAAATCGTATAAATTTCTTCAATTTTTTTCTTAAATCCTATATCATAACTTGAAAGCATCAATCATAATAATTAACATAAAATAATAATTTCTCCCTTAATGTAAAATATATTTTTATAATGAGTAAAAAAATATGTTATAAATACACAAATTATAAAAAAAAATCAATAAAAATTTCAAACTATTACAGAACATTTAAATTTGCATAAATTTTTTCTAAATTCTAAATTATAATAATTAACATAGAATAAAAAATCTTCTCTTATTATAAAATATATTCTCATAACAATTAATAAATATTATAACATACATACAGAAATTATAAAAAAATTAATAAGTACAAATCACAAATTATCACAGATCATATAAATTTTTACAACTTTTCTTAAATTTCATACCACAGATAATAATAATCAACATAAATTATAAATTTTTCTATCACAATATAAATATAAAAATTAGAAAATACTAACCAATTAAGAGCAAGAAAAGAAGACCAGATCTGTTTCAAAGAAGTAAATATTACCGGATGAGATTTACAGATTCAACAAATAATAAAAATTTATAAATAAAAATATAAAAAAAATTACCAATGGCCGAAGGAATGGCTGGGAAAGCTACGAAGGAATGGTTGCGGAGGAAGAAGAGAAGAGCAGTTGCACTTGAGAGACGCAGGTAGGGTTTGTGTGAGTGTGTGCGGTGGTGGTTCTGGGCGGGTATAAATAGGGGGAGGGAGGCGCCATTTGGTCTGGCGCCTCCCAAAAAAATTTTTAAAAAATTTGGAGGGAGGCGCCAGACCAAATGGCGCCTCCCAAAAAAATCAAATTTCGCACTAGGGGGGCGCCAGGTTGAATGGCGCCTCCCACCTGCTTAGAAGGCGCCATTCAACCTGGCGCCTTCAGCATGCATTTCCATCCAAAAACGCCATATGGAATGGCGCCCTCAACCCCCCGTGCGCATTTTGGTATTTAGTTTGCGCAGAACAGCAAACCGGTAAAATGTTTTAAAAAAAGCAGTATTCCGGTATTTTAACCTAATTTTGTTAGTTTTGCTTTGTTAATATATTTTCGTGATTATCTGGAATTCAATTTTTGATATTGTGAATTACTTTTGTAGTGTGTAGTATAGTATAATTTTAAAATTCTAACTTATGTGTAGTTCAAATTTCAGATTCATTTAGGAAAAAAAAAAAAAGAAGGGAAATCTCATCGGGTACACATAGCAAAACATGGCGCACGTTTACCTAAAGTCATCGTGACTTTCGCGCGCTAACAACAAGGAATCCTTATCCCATACAAACAAGATTAGGAAAAGTCATCATTTTCGAAAATGCGCAACCGGCAGCTACAGCAGACGTTATTATCAAATAGGCTGACGCAATTCAATTTTAACCCAGCCCATCCGCCTCTCTCACATGGCGTCTGTCAAAACCCATGAGCTCTGCCGAATCTCTCCGTCTTCTCCAAATGACTTATCTGATCATCCTCGCACCTTCTTCGACTTGTTATGGTTCAAATTCCATCCCGTTCAGCGTATCTTCTTCTACTCGCTTCCTCAATCAGATTCATATTTCTTCTTTGATTCCATCATTCCCAAACTCAAAAACTCATTATCTCTAGCATTGCAGCACTTCCTCCCTCTCGCCGGCAACGTCATTTGGCCCTCCGATTCCCCAAAACCCTTTGTCCGATACTCTCCCAGGGATGGCGTTTCGCTGGTTGTAGCAGAATCTGATGCTGATTTTGATGTTTTCATGTTCAATCGCCCCACTGGAGCCACGGAATATCGTTCTTTAGTACCGCACTTGAATTCATCTGACTCGATTGTTGGAAGTATAAATTAAAATTACAAAAAATATGAAATTAATCATAATAAATTATGAACATACCTGGAGCATAACTTGATAAGGCCATGACTGATCTGAATGATGATGAGTAGAATTACAACTTACTTCACCCCTTAGGTTATCCAGATAGAGAGAAAAGGGAGAAAAAATTTTAGGAGTGGGAATCCTTATTTTTCAGAGTGTTCAAATAATAACCCTGATTTCTCTATTTATAGTCAGACTTGTGATAGGAAACTACTGACTACTAAAGGGCTGTAAGTTGGGACCTCTACCCATATGGGCTTATGCATGATCCAACCTATCATGGATCATACACATTAAACTAGGGCCCAATCTGTTCTATGCTTAATGTTAAAATACAAAACTAATTACTTAAATAAATATTCCAATAATTGATTAATGCTAATCCATATAATATTTCTAATAAAATTAATTATTTTATTTTTAAATACAACAATCTCCCACTTGGATAGCATTAATTAATTATATGGAATAATTAAAACATCAATAATTAAGCAATTAGTTATACATTAAGCTATAAACTTAATTCAGAAAATGAGATCACATAGAATCACTGAATCCGATAGGGAGACAAGTGATATAATATCTCATAATCTGAAAAGAACGGAATAACATTTAGTCTTTCAACTATAACTCAAAAGAGAAACAACTTAAAATCATTGAATCCGATAGGGAAACAAATGATTTATATATGTATAAAACATATTATCAATGTTTCAATATCCAAACTGAGTGACGATTACAAAAGTGGAATGAGACCATACAAAATCACTGAATCCGATAAGGAGACAAGTGATGTTAAATTAATGTCTCATAATCCCAAAGAACTGGATATACATATATATAAGGTTACTGAGCAATGATTGCATAAGTGGAATGAGACCATACAGAATCACTGAATCCGATAGAGAGACAAGTGATATTAAATTAATGTCTCATAATCCCAAAGGAACTTGATATATATATATAAAGTTAATCTTTTGACCACAGCTCATATCATAAGAGAAACAACTTAAAATCATTGAATCCGATAGGGAAGCAAATGATTTATATATGTATAAAACATATCACCATTGTTTCAAAATGAGCAATTACTGGTCACAAATATCAACAAAATAAGATAAGCATATCTCAGACTCCCACTAAACTAAGACTTCATAAAAAAAAATTTAACAAGACCCATATGAGTTACTTGATTTTAAATACTCCTATAAGTAAGCCTTAAGTCAACGGATCCCTTGCATGTCTCCACTAGGGCTATGTTTAATGTGAGTCTGAAATTCAGCAATCTTTTCTCTCTAACAAATAGGAGATTAACACAAAAATTATTCAATATGTCTAGAATTCCTATTGTTTTGAGAAAAGCACAAAATAGAAGTCTTATCGCAATAAAATTTGATAGAGATCGTGATATAGAATTAACTAATTGCATGCCAAATATCAACTTCCTCAACCTTATAGCCTATCAAGTGGCCTCATAATATGCGATAAACTCTACTTCCATTGTTAAGGTAGCTGTGAGTGTCTCTTTAACACTTTCCTATGAAACAGCTCCTCCAAACATCATAAAGATGTATCTAGATGTTGACTTACAATCATTTATGTACAAAGTATAATCAGAATCTGAATAACCAATACTTTTAAGTAAATTAGATTGTCTACAAGACAACATATGATTCATAGTACTTTGTGGATGCTTCATGACCTTCTTGGTAACTTTTCAATGATCCATCCTAGGGTCACTTGAGTGTCTTCCAAGCACACTAATAGCAAAAGTTATGTCTAAACGAATGCAAACCTGTGCTTGCATAAGATTACTAATAGCGGAAGCGTAAAGAATCTTATCCATTTTATCCCTTTCAATATCAACTTGAGGGCAATATGATTGAGACAGTGTATTGTCTTTCTAAGTAGGCATTGGACTAGATGCACAGGTATTCATTTTAAATCTTTCAAGCATCCATTCAATTAAATTGGCTTAGCACAAACCCAAAATACTATGAGTTCTATCATGATAGATCTGAATTCTAAAAACAAAGGATGTTTTTGCCAAGATCAGAATGACATGATAACATGCATTTTGACTCATCTTAATTAATTGAGTTTCTAGCCAACAGAATGTCATCAACATAAAGCATTAAGATGATTAAATTACTCTAATAAATTTATTAAAATTTCTGCAAGTACACAATATAGTCATATGGTATTGCAAGTCTCTAAATCCTTTGAGAACGTCTAAACTTAATGGCTAGCTGATTAGATTGTTCAACATAAGGATCTTTATTTATCTGTACTGAAATGTCAACATTATCTCCTCTAGTGGTGAGAGAATCAAAATAGGTATAGACAGAATGGTGGCCTTGTCATGTAAATTAATAGCCCCAAGCATCGAACTCCCACTATCTAAGCCATCCTTAAAGAAAAATGTCCAATCAAACTTAATTATGTCAGTATTATAAGTGGAATAAGAAAATCTATAACCCCTTAATCCAATTCAAAACCTAATGAAGAATCCACTCATTGATCTAGAGTCTAACTTTTCAATCCCACAATTGAAAAGATTTCAAAATTTTAAGAAATCTAGATCTAATAACATACTTTTGTTTTACCAATCTTTCTAATCTCTCTTTAGAAAAATGGCCTAAAATTGATCCCATAGAATGGAAGAATTTTAACTCATTCTGAATTATTTATGCCTAATTATAGCATTGATGGGAATTTTAGAAGATGCAATAGGATGATCTTTTAAATTCAAATGATATAGATTATTTTGTAAGGTGGCATTACCAACAATAGCAAAATCACTATGAATCTCAATCTTTCCACTTCATTGCCAAAAGGAATAACCATAATTATCCAAAGCAAAATTAGAAATCAAATTTCTTCTTATAGAAGGTACATAAATAACATTATTTAGATCCAAAATATGTCCAGATGACAAACATAAGGAAATTGATCCTATGTATTGAACCTTAACCTTACTACTTGGTACTCCAAAGATATTTTTCTCTCTCTCTTATTTGGGATTTACTGGTTCTTGAACCCCTTTAAAGAATTTGCAACATGAACGGTTTCACCAGAATCCAACCACTAAAATCCAGAAGATATTTCAAGTTTATTGGACTTAAAACATACTAAAGTTAAATGGGTAGAATTGAATTTCTTTTCAATAACTTTCATGTACATCACAACAGTGTCCTTATCTGCGATACTCTCTCTAATTTTCTTCTCAATAATGAATTTAATCACTGCCAAACAAATTCGATTCGATTCATACCATTGTTTATAATAGGTCTTATCTGCAGCACTAGACTCAGGTAAGACATCAGCCGACTTTAGTTCTCTAAGAACCAAATCCTCCTTAGAGATTATCAGGTACATGTTCAAGGACTCTCTCCATTTATTATAGTTTATTCCATTAAGAGTCCTTACCACAAATAGTTGTTTAAAAGACTGAGACTGATGCAACAGGATTGGGAAATTATTAATTATGCGTGCACAACATAATTACAACACAAGATTCCCAATTTAAACAAATCAGTCAAACAATTATCTAACAAAGTGGTATCCAAAATACATGTACCATAGATTTGGCTTGTACAAAAAGTCTACATAAAAATGAAATCAATATAACCATACCGATAGGGTACAAGAAATATTGAAACATTATAATTACTGCATGCCTACTCTAAGGAGTTTAAATTCTAAAATTACATTAATAATGTCCCACCGATAGGGTGTATCCATCATCAATGTAATGTACTCCTAAAAATCTTAAAAGGACAGTATTTTATGTATAATAGCCTTATTATATCCTTAATTTATCATTGATAAGAAATAAATGGCTTTAGGTGTTTTATGTATACTAAAATAACATAATTAAGGGCTCAAAATTATTTAATATAGTTATGTTTATAATTAGAGAGAGTGACAGTACACCAAGCCCAGAAAAAATATAAAGAATATCCATGAATTTTCTCAGACCAAAATTCCATAGATAAGATATATTTTTATAGAATAGAAATCTTTCAAAATTCAAAATAAGTAGTTATCGGTCTCAAAAAAATTCTGGAAAATATTCCATTAGGTAGAAAATAAAATTTTACACAACTGGGCCAAAATTGGGCCCTAAAAGCCCAAAACGTGGATATGCACGCGCATGCACGCGCCTAAGACGCGCGTAGGCTTTGCAGCTAGATGAATAAACTCTAGCGCATGAGAACACGCGCTGTCACACGTTCAGATATTCAACAGAAGTTGACTGGGTCAACTTTTGTGCGTCTGGCACGCACAAAAACGGCACGTGAATTACACGCGCGCGTCAATGCAGTTTCCTGCGCGTCAGATCCTGAGCATTCACGAGCGTTTTCAGCGCGTGTTTGACACGCACTCAACGCCCAGATTCTCGCCCTCCTCTTTCTTTGTGCAGTTCGGTTTTCATGGCTAGTTTTCCACCATTAATGGGTTTTAAGCTTTACAAAAATTTTATTGTATCCTCTTTTAACCCAAAAAAATTGTTTCTAATATATTTTTAACACCGATTCGCATATTAAACCAAAGGAAAAGCTTCTATATTGTACAGTTATGTTCATAAATTTTCTAAGAAAATTTTAAACTAATCCATAATAATCACAAATTTAATGCAATCAAATAATAGAATAATAATCCTCATGCATATTAGATCAGAATTCAATATTTAATTAAAGGAGAAACAGATCTAATTATTTTAGGAAAAATTTTGAAAGATTTTAAGAATCTATTAGATTGCTCATAATCATAAATTCATACATCAACATCGCTCTGATACCAATTGTTGGAAGTATAAATTAAAATTACAAAAAATATGAAATTAATCATAATAAATTATGAGCATACCTGGAGCATAACTTGATAAGGCCATGACTGATCTGAATGATGATGAGTAGAATTACAACTTACTTCACCCCTTAGGTTATCCAGATAGAGAGAAAAGGGAGAAAAAATTTTAGGAGTGGGAATCCTTATTTTTCAGAGTGTTCAAATAATAACCCTGATCTCTCTATTTATAGTCAGACTTGTGATAGGAAACTACTGACTACTAAAGGGCTGTAAGTTGGGACCTCTACCCATATGGGCTTATGCATGATCCAACCTATCATGGATCATACACATTAAATTAGGGCCCAATCTGTTCTATGCTTAATGTTAAAATACAAAACTAATTACTTAAATAAATATTCCAATAATTGATTAATGCTAATCCATATAATATTTCTAATAAAATTAATTATTTTATTTTTAAATACAACATCGATTTCTTCAGTTCTGGCCCTGCAAATCACTTGGTTTCCCGACGGTGGATTTTGCATTGGTGTCACCACCGACCACTGCGTTGTTGATGGAAAATCGTCAACTGTGTTCATGAAAGCATGGGCTTATCTATGTCCAAACGCAGAAGAATCGCCATCTGATGTTTTGCCGGATTTTAAGCTGTTACTTGACAAAAGCATCATCCAAGATAGCAAGGGGCTTGATATTATTTACCTAAACGGAGCCACTTCTAGATTCGGTTCCACCGACAGGAATTTGAAGATTTGGAATCAATCGCCGCTGGAAAATTTGTATGGCTCGATTCGTGCAACTTTCCTGCTCAACAATGCAGATTTAGTGAAGATAAACAGAAGGGTTTTATCGATGTGAGACAAGGTAGATGAAGAAGATTTTATGCCACCTGCGCCAGCTAAATTATCAACCTTCGTTGTCACATTTGCTTATGTTTCATTCTGCATCGCCAAAGCAATTAAAAAGGCTGAAAATGAAAGCAAAGATAAAAAAGATTTTTACGGATTCGTGGTAGATTGCAGGACCAGATTGGAGCCTCCAGTCCCTGCAAACTATTTCGGAAACTGTGTGCTTCCACTGATTTTAGAGGCACAACCAGGAGTATTTACTAAGGAGTATTCAGAAGCCATTGTTGCTAAGAAAATTTACAGTGCCATTAAAATGTTGGAGAAAGAGAAGCGGGTGTACGATGAAGCGGAGACACTGCCTTTCAAGTGGAAGGCCGTGATGATGCTGGATTCGGAGCCATTTCTTGCCATAGGAACGGCCGGGTCGACCCGATTTGGAGTTTATAGCACTGATTTTGGGTGGGGGAGGCCTGTAAAGGTGGAGATTGCTTCGGTGGATAGGACGACGACTATTGGATTGATAGAATCCAAAGAAGGAAATGGTGTCGAGGTTGGTTTAGTTCTCGAGAAGCAAGCCACGGATCACTTTGCTTCTATATTTCGTGCAGGACTCGAGCCCTCAGATTTATTATAGCGCGGAAGGTACAATGGTATTTTCACCCTTTCAGGTTCATTTTTAACTTTCTCTTTTATTACGTACTATTATGTTTATGACTTTTATTATAAGATAAATAAATAATTACTCTCCTTTTAAATCGTAAATCTCACCATCTATTAAAACATAAATAAAGATCAGCCACATGAAAGAAACATTTTACTAATAGAAGTATCACCTGCTTTGTCTATTACATTTTTCTGAGAATTAAATTTCATACATTATACAATAATAAATTAACAATTAAATTTAATGATATATTATCAATGAATAATTACTTTCCTAATTCAATTGTTTAAAAAATTAGAGAAACGATAAATTCTTTATAATTTGTATTGCAATATCTACATTTTTTTTGTATGGAATCTGTTTAGAGAGAGAAAATAATAGATGATAGATCCTTCAATAATAACACATTTTAATATATTTCGCTTCTTATACATCATAATTTTATTTATATAAGATGGGTGTTTTGATAACCAAAAGACAAATCTGATAAAGAAAAGAAAAATCAATTTTTTAGATGGTGGAGCTGACAGTAGAATTGCCTTGATTTATTATTCATCACCTTGTAGTAAGAAGTAAATTCTACGTCTCTTCATTTTAGAATTAGATGCATCTATTGTATTAATGTATTATTAATTTTAATTATTAAATTTTATTCATCCTACATATTATTATATAAATAAATAAAATTTAATAATTTAAATTAGTTATACACCAATATAATTGATATATTATAATTATTACTTTTTATTCTACGTGACTTATAGCATTGAATGCTCTAAAGTTTACTAAGGTTTAAAGAAAATATTTTTTAAAGTATATTTTAAAAATATTAAAATAAAAATATATTTTATTTATTTAATATTAAAAATTTTAAAAATTAATTTTTTATTTAAAAATCATTCTATTCTATTATTAAATTTTAATATATTATTTTTTACTTATTGATATAAATGATATGTAACTTATTTATTAATATATATAAATGATATTTTTTTTAAGATTATGACTATGATAACTTGACTAAACCGCAAGTTATGCATAAATGAACTGTACATAATTATTGTCCATTATATTTTTATCATTCTAATCCAATGGCTATTGTGAATCATGAGCCACTTTTAAACCCATTTTAATGTGACTTTGTCTTTTTAACCTTCATACTTAGATTGATTTATAAATTGGACCCACCTTAAAACTCAGCAAATCGGCCGCAATATAAT
This sequence comes from Sindora glabra, assembly GCA_020226215.1. Lineage (NCBI taxonomy): Eukaryota > Viridiplantae > Streptophyta > Magnoliopsida > Fabales > Fabaceae > Sindora > Sindora glabra. The sequence goes on from CM035233.1 coordinate 33,816,380, forward strand.
GGATTGTATCAAATTTTCTTAAACTCCAAATGCTGGGGGGGAAAAACTCATTTTAAAAGTGGATGAACAGACTTCAAGATAACCTGGACCATATTGCAGATGCTGAGCTTTAATATAATAAATGGGCCATATATCATAAGATGAAATGCTAAAAAAAGTGTTTGTTAAAAAGCTCGTTACTAGAAATACATAACAATATAGAAGATCTTAAATGATAATGTATTATATACATTATTATCAGTGATTGAATCGATTTTCATTTAATTTTCTTATTATCTCCTTTTCAACATATTTTTCTTATTTCATATATATTTATTTCTCAAGCCGAAAGAAAAATACTCAAGCCTATTATAAAATAAATTAAAAAGTTATTAAAAATTGTAGTATTTTAGTTTAGAAAATTAGTGATTTATCGATCATTACAACAAATTATGTTGTGTTATGAAAATTTAAAAATTATAATAATTTTGTCTCTTACCAAAGAAATAAAAAAATAAACAAACATAAAAAAAAAAAACTATCTCATAGGAAAGCTTTACCTCTGGTGAAGTGTCACTTGTGCCATGACTTAAGTTACAAAAATACTTTATCTATGACAAAGTATCACTTGTGTCAAAATATAAGTATAAAAACTTTACTTGTAGTGAAGTAACGTTTATGTCACAGTATAACAAGTAAAAAAATTTACTCATGGTGAATATACATATAAAAAAAATCATTACATAAGTATGTTTTTATTTGTAAAGTCAACAATTAACTAAAAATTTATATAAAATATATTATAATATTAAAGAAGTAAATTAGAGTGATGAGAAGATTTGACATTTTTTAACTTAAAAAAGGCAGAGTTTCAAAGATTGGTTTGATGTGGGTCAAAAGTATTAATGGGTTTTAACAGATATGCAAATTAAATGGCAAGCTTGCACTCGATTAAGTTGGTTGGACAATAGATTCAATCTAGATATATAAAATTTATTTTAACTAAATACATTAATTTCAATTGTAATTTTATTTTACTTTTTTCCTCAATTCTGTTCATGATAGTGTGAACTAGTAGTCAAAGATGTATGTTTTTTGTCACATTTGCACTATGGTTAGAAGGATTTGTTAACCAACTTATGGTAAAAAAATTATTTATGCTACAAGACCATTTTTTCAAGCAATTTTCTTACTATACTCACTTGTGTCATGGGTCAATCCAAATATTATTCTCATGATTAAGTAGCTTGACCATGAGAATTTTAATCTTACATCACAATTTTAATCATTACACAAGTGATGATTTGTTATAATGATTATGAAATAAAATTATTGATTTATTAGTGGTTTAATTGTTTTTTGCCAGTAATAACACTTGTTAATCACTACTTGCAACTATTGATTGTTGTTGACTATAGTCCATAACTAATTATTGTTGTTAATCACCATTTACTCATCCATAATTGTTGATTGTCCTATCCTATCCTATCCATCATTGTTTATTACTGCTCACCGACACTTAATAATTTTGACCAACAACTACTCATATCCATCACAATTAACTATGTCTACTACCACTTATTATAATTGAACATTGCTTGAATTTTTCCATTGTCGTTGATTGTCGCTTACCATAACACATCACCATGGACCAATATGGTTGGCTAGCTAGCATTTCAATGTCAAACACTAGCTCTAAAATATTCATGTATCTTGATTTTGCAGTTGAGTTTATTGATAATTAATTTACATCTATTTTTATTTTTATTCAACATTGTTAGAAGATTCCCAAGTTTAAATATTTAATTAGAATTATGTTTGCTTTATTTAATTGCAAAAAAGTAACTAAAGAAAATTAATTAATTTTTAAATATTTGATCATGTTTTCAAAAATTTATTTTATTTGTCAAATTTTTAATATTAAATTACTAATATTTTCTTCGTAGTTTAATATTAATAAAGAAAAATAATTCATGGCTTGTGAAACGGCATTAAACGACAAAAGTTAAAAAATTTGAGAAGAAGGTTAAGTGAAAAGGTATAAATAATAATGAAAATTAATATAATGAATTGCTTTAATTGAAGATTAGTAAGTTACGGAAGTTTTAATGAAAAGTTTGATTTTCTCTTTATAATTTTGGGCTTGTTTTAAACAATTTTTTTTTTGTGGTTTGGGTTAATTAGTTGGAAATCATGACCTTTTGATTTTTGCCATAAATCTTGCCTGACTTGGCCTTTTTGTTATATCTGGGGCTTCTTAAATTCTGTTGTTGTTTGTATTAGTTAAAAAATCATTATTAAAAAATCTGGGCTAATTTTTAGTTACCAAAACTTAAGCTGTAGTATTTTAAAAATTGAAAAGGCAGGTTTCTTTTGCAACAAAACTGGCAATCTTACTTGTGAAGGACAAGTCACCGCCGAGGGCTTGGACTTTCGCACAACACAATGCCCTCAAATTAGTGTGGTATATTGTGTTTGGGGGGGGGGGAACAAGTGTTGTATGTTTATTAATTATAAAGCTCAAGCTATTTATAATTATTCTTTACTTAAGTTATTATATAACTCATTTTTATGAACAATATTTTTTAATGAGACAATCGAAAGTTAAACCGATTTTTAATTGCTATAATAAATTCTGGAATGAGACTGATAACTTCCGTAGGGCACACCCATCCAAAAATTTCATAAATTGAATTTATAATATTTTTTATATTCGTTTTCTTTTTTACTTTCTCTTATAGCTAGATTCAAAATTAAACCTCAGTGATAAGCATATGTAAGAGGGAGTAAAAGAATAGGTATAAAGAAAACGGAAATTTCAAGCACTATTCTTTCTTTCCATTCTTCGCTCACTTTGCTTGTATATTGAAAACTGAAATTTATGGCGTTCAAAAACTTTAAAATTTTAAATAATATAATGATTTTAATGAATTATTTAATTATATTTATTAAAATATAAAAATTATGATTAAATAATTTTAATTTAATTATTTGAAAATTTATCATATGATCTTAAATTTTTAAATGGAACACCATAACAAGCATTATATTTAAGTGGATCCCACGGCAGCATCCATTTGCGCACAGAAAATAAAGGTTACACGAGTCAACGAGGTACTAATACTCTTGAAAGTGCTGCTAATTTCATGCCTTGTGCAACATCCTTTTACAAGATATGGGGCACCTTATAACAAGATTTGGACCGGGAAAGTGGAATAATAATTTTCTGATCAATAACTCATAATTATTTTAAAAAATAATAATTTTTTTTCCTTTAGTAGCTTATAAGTGGTAAAAAAATAAGGTTTAATTTAATAAATTACTTTAATTTATAAATTGATAATTTTTTAATTTTTTTCATTAATTTATAATGTATGTCCTTAATAATAATTATATTGTTCTTTTAAATAATAAATAAAAATTAAATAACTAAATAAATAATTATATAATATAATAAATTCAGTAAAAATAATTTAATAAAAATATGTAAATAAACAAATGTATGATGTCGTTTATAATTAATTCAGTTTTGCTTTACTTTAAATTGCAAATATATAAAAAAAATATATGTAAATAAATATGTAATATCATAAAATATAATTGATTATATTTTACAAAATTATATTTTTGTTATAAATAATAATTAAATAAAAATATTGTTAGTGAATAAATATGTAAAGTCATAAAATATAATTGATTAAAATTTAAGTAATTATATTTTTGTTTTGAACATCTTTATTACATTAATGTAATTTAATCTTTAAATAAAGTTTGAATTAATTTAATTTATATATTTATATATATTAACGTGCCTTTTTATATTATTTTATGTTTTTATCTAATTCAATAGTTAATTTTGTGAAATAGTTCTTATACAACTAATTAGTTTATTAACCATTAGTTATTAAATAATTTATTAGTTATCAATTAATTTTTCAAATATTGCACTAAATAAAACTTGGCATAATTATAATTAATACAGTTAATTGATTAGCCTTCCATTTTTCGTTAACGGCCAAACTATCTAGAAGGAATGGAAGGAGAAAAGATCCTCTTCCTTCTCTAGAAAAAATGAGGTAAATTTGGAAAAGAAATAAATATATAAATTTTTTATTTCAAATTAATAAAAATTATGTCTCTATTCCCTGAAAAATAACAAATATTAATGAAAGGTAAATGGGAGAACTTGTACATATTTAGAAGATTTTGACCTGTTCTCCTATGTATCAAGTCAAATGTGCCATATCTCACTTTTCCTGTTCTTCCATATCTCCACTTTATTTCTCCAGACAAGAATCCTAGGATATATCTTCACTTACACTTGCTGTAATAATTGGCCATTCACTCTAAGGAAAAATCATATCTGACGCACATTTTTCTCACAGAAAAACTAGAACTCCTCGCTAAAAGCAAATTAGCAAAAGACCACTTCCCTCACTAATCCCCAGCTAAAAACCTCTTGGCTAATTATTTGCGAGGCTAGGGAGATTCCTTTGCTAATTTTTACAAGAGATCAAATCCCTCATAAAATGTGATGTTTACATTGTTATTCCATATGAAAAAGGTAAATTTGGCCATTTTTTAAAAGGACTTAGCGATTTAATATTCCTCTTGCTAAAATATTAGTGATAAACATATCCTTAACAAATCCTTTATTAATTATCCTTGATTTTTCCCTATTTTCATTCATTTTAATAGTACACTTCTTGACTTGCAAAAAACCAAAAGAATCATTGCCTTGCATTCATGGTACAACAAGCAACCAAAATAATAGAGCCAAAAGACTAACAACTTCCATTCAATAATAAGTCCATATATACACATAATAGTTATGTTTTTTATACAATCGAAATAGTGAAGTTCTATAAATTAAATTCATCCAAAGTGCCAAGCTAGTCATCCCAAAAAACCTAGCTTCCTATGAATATCTTTAAGTCATATCCAAGTTCCATCATCCTCTTAACCATCAACTCCACCATATGATGAGGGCTCTCCAAAAATTTTTTCCATAAGCAATTGAGTATACCTTTTTTGTTAATCAAGTATTAGATTAAACTATAAATTAACAAAACTTAAGAAATAAAGAAAATTAGAAAAAAGTATCTATAATTAATTAGATAAATATAAGCAGATACATTCACATATGTATGGTGCACACATTTAATTAGTAAGAAATTTACAAATCTTCATCAACCAAACTAGGAGGCATGATAGTCTAATTGGCTTAATGGGAAATAGATTGAATAGGGAGCACTAACAAGAAATCCCATACAATTAATACAACCAAGGTTAGGTAGAGGTATATTGCCACTATATCATCAGTTGGTAGAGTTTTCCATAATTCTACACTTCTACTAAAGAAATTATTTTGGCTTGCACGTCAAAAAAGAGAAGGAAAACAGGTTAAAATTTCATTAAGTGAACTAAAGCTAAAATATTTGTTACAATAATGATCTTTACATAGCTTAATAGGCTCATTCTAAGCCTACAAGCCATTTTCAGTTGTAGTAAATTCATTCCAAGATGAAGGACAAATATGTTCAATCTATTTTTAATTTTTGTTAGACAAATTAAGACAAATTCCTCTATTAAGGCATACATTTGTCACAACCAAACAATAATAAGTATGATGCCTTCATTGCATCATTCATAAAAAGTCAATCAACAATAATTAAAAGGATACAAATGGAGCTCTGGAAGCACCATTACACATCAAAATATTTAACATAACAAGAACAACTAAAATCACAAGTTCTTCATAATCGTTCATATTAAGATACACAACTACATACATTTAATCTCATAGTTTCATAATATATCATCTTAGTATATAAAACAAATAAAGAGTATGAAAATTAAGTAGAGTAGTGCCTAAAATAGATATATAGTCACTTAGGGATGTCTATTTACTCTAAGGATTCCCAAGTATTCCACTTTCATCTTTTCTTTTTCTTCTTACTTTACACATTATAGTGATATATTATAAATTTATAGGTATTACTTATTTTCTTTTCAAATATTACAATTCCAAATCCAAATCATAACATACCAACACTCTAGATCATTAGCTTCTTATATTTTTTTAATATTAACTAATAAAAATGAAAATGCATCATTATATAGAGATTTTTTAGGATCAAAATTACACAAATAAAAATATTAAAGATTAAAGCTCTAAAAAGGTTATCATTATATTCTCATATTTTTAAAATTATCATAAATAAATTGAATATTTTTTAAATTAGGAATTTTTCTAAATAAAATATAAAATCATCAAATTATCATAATTTTATACCCCAAGAATTCTCTAATCATATCATTTTATGTAGCCATGAATTTAGTTTTTAATATTTTTAATCCTATTTCAAATCACATTATTCCATATACACTCTAATTATATTATTCTAGCATTTTATAACATAAAAAAATGATATTTTTCATAGGCATCATCATATATCTTAAAAATATATAAATGGGTTTTCTAGATCAACTTAGATTATAAAAAATATCAAAAAAATTTTGTACAGAGAAGGTTACTAGTAAGTCTCGTCACCAAAAAAAAGTAATGGGTTACTAGAAAACTTAATAAGTTTAAAACCTCTATTGCTATTCATAACTCTTTTTCATATTGGTTGCTTGCAGTGGTTGAACGTAGAAAAAGAGTATTAAAAAAGCCATCAAAAGCTCATCAGAAAGGCTCCTTATCAAGCTTGTTGCCATTTTGCATTGCTACATGGAAAACCTAATGCACAATCACTCTTCAAATGACTTTTGCATGCCACCAACAATGGTAACTAACCACAAATAGAGGGGGGCTAACAATAGCACATGATTGACTAGAGAGCTTGTGGAAAAAACAGAAGAGAGCCATTAGTGAGGGAGAGGGAAAAGAGGTAAAAAAAGAAAGAGAAGGAGAGAGAGAGAGAGAGAGAGAGTTGGAACTAAGAGAGAAGAAGAGGATTTCTAGGAAAAAGAAAAAATAAGGGTTGCCAAGGGATGTGATCCTATGCTCCTCATATATGTGTGCTCACTCTACTTCAAATATCAACCATTAGATATTTAGCTTTTAAAAGAAGGATTAAAGGAAAGATTTGGTACATTATAGTTTAAAATAACCATAAAATATAATCAATTTTTCTTAACCCTTGTTCATAATAAAAATAATTCTATTAAATTTAAGACCATTCCTTTTCTTTTAAAAAAATTCAATTTTTTTATAACACTTCCTTTTTGAGTATTCTCCACCTTTCCCAATATTCTTATAATAGCTCAATTAGTTTAAGAACTTAAAAATAAATATCTAAAAGAATTCTATAAATTTTAGAGAGATTATTTTATTAAATCATAAACATACTTTCTTTTAAAATCTTCTTGCTTATTGCTATTAAACATTCTCAAGTTCATGAAAGAATCACCATAATAATTATTTGAATGCATTTTGAAACAAAATATTGGCCAAATAAATATAATTTAATTATCCTTGTTAGTTAAAAAAAATTTAAGACATTTAAAATAATAAAATTTTAAATATTAATTTAAGGTAATGCATATCCTTATCTCTCATAAGCCTTTACTAGATCTCGTGTTCGAAATCGATCTTATCTCATTGCTCCATCTCAATTTTCATGAATCAAACAATAATTTAGTCATCAATGAGTGCTTGAATAGCACTATCATTTTATAGCTAAAATATCAATATTCATGTATCAACAAGGTTGTAATTAAACAAGTAATAACATTATGCGTTAAACACATTCCTTATAATTTTAGTCCATAATGCATACACACATGTCAAAACATCATTAAATCTTTTAGCGTGACCTCACATCTTATATTTCGTATCATTTAACATATATCAATGAATCCTTAAGAGTGTAACATTTAATACACCTTAACCTTTTGTATGACACAACATATAAGGTTTTACATAATATAATTGACCATATAGTTAACTATACCAACCTTGAGAGCAATTTTGTTAGGGCATAATTGACTATAGGGGTCCAAAACTAAATTCTTATACATATAGTTGTATCACACCTTGAATATTTTATAAAATTATTTTAATTATTTATTTGGTAAATTTGTACATGTATTAGTAATTAGGAAAAAAGTTATAGACAAGTTTAGGGTACATAATTAATTATAGAAAATAAAATTTTAAATATAAAATTATGTGGAATTAAGTTAAACATAATTTAATGTGAAATTGGGATAGAAATAGGGTGTTAGGAGGAGAATTAGGGTTTAATTTCCTATTTTGCTCCTACTTAACCTTAGAAATTATTAAAATGCCCTTGCATAATTAACAATGGGTTAGACACCTTATTTCTTTATTTTCCCTAATGACCGAATAACTCTATTTCTCCTTATCATCTTCTTTCCAATTTTTTCATCCTAATTTTACCAAACTTTTACAAAGATTAAGTTAAGGGAAACTAAGCAATCACCATTCATCTCTTTTTTAGTAAGGGCTAGATAATCCTCTAATTGCTCTCCTTTACTTCCATTCTTTTAAATTTGAGGTAAATAAATAATTTACTTAAGTTTTTCTATTCCATTGGTTGAGATTTTAGTTAATAATTAGAGGATGTTGGTGATTTAGATGATTTAATTTGTTTAGATTTTAATGGTTGAAACTCTAAGTATTTTTAAGTGGAATGAATGTATATAAGTGTTGTTTGGATGATATTTTTAGTTGTGAATTTTGTATGATGTTAAATAGGAGAAAGAATGGTAAATTTTTGGTGAAATTCAATAAAAACTAGAAACTCATGCCATATTTAAGTATAATATTCAAATATAAGCCTTTAAGGGCTTTTAATGCTATAATTGTTTCTTAGACCCTTATATTTGAATACAATATTTGAATATATTGGGACAATACTATAGGGTTAACTTTGAAAGGTCATTACTCACTTGTTTTACATCCATTTTTAGTGAACCATATATTATTAGAAAGATAATTGAATCTAGTTTCCATGGAATTAGTTTCATGTTAAAATCTTATTTGTATTTTAAAATATCACTAAATTAGTGAGAAAAAATTAAAAATTTTAATTAATGAAAAATTAGACTTTTTTTGCATTTATTTGTATAGATCATAATTAATTCATATCACATCATTCCCTAGTAAATAACCATTCCATGGAAAGCTATTCGAATCTAGTTTCATATAGAATAAATTGCATAACCAATAATTTCATAACCTTTTAATTAATTGTAAATTGCTATTCAAGATCAAGATAAGTTAGTGAGTGATAAGTGAAAGTTTGTTATACAAATCCTAATAATGAAATGAGGCTTCACAATATTATAATAGTATTGAATCATGTTTACATGTGCATATATTTGATTATATGAAATTATGGTGGCTTATAATCCAATATTGTGTTGGCTTATTTTAAATGATACTCTATTATAGTGTTGGATTATATTGGCTTATAATCAATTATGTTAATGAATTGTTAGTTTATATTTTTTCATGATATTGAATTATATTATCTTTTATGCTACTATAGTGTTCAATTATAATACCTTATATTGTATTACAATATTGAATTACATTATTGTATATTTTATTATAGTATTAAACCATGTTATCTTATATTCCACTATAGTAAAAAACTTTATTTTCTTAAATTCTATTGTAGTATTGAATTATATTATTTTATACTATACTATAATATTGAATTATATTGCCTTATGTTTTACTTTTGGTATTGAATTATATTACCTTATATTCCATTATAATCTTGAATTATATTAAGATATGTTCTATTATAATGTTTAAGTATATAAACATATGTTTTATTATCATAATAGATTACATGAGCATAACTTAACTATTATGAAAGATTTGATAATTATGCACCATGGATCATTACATTGGAATATATAGTTTTATATTTGAATATTATAATAAATAATATAGGTGTATGCTTGAATATTATGAAAGGTTATATATAAATACATATTAGAACATCATAATAGAAGCATATAATTGATCTTTATGATTAAATGTTAGTGGAATCCATATTCTATGCATCGCAACATTTGATTGCTATAATCAAATATGGGTTTTAAGATCCACTTTTGAGAGCACACATGTGATTAAATGTAAAAGAGTACTGTTAATTTTTCTAAATCATGAAATGATAGTATATGTATGCTTAGTTGCCTATGTGATATGTGTAATATGGTAGTTAGACTATGAATGAGATAAACAGTGAAATGTTGGATAGATTCATCTTTACCACCTTTTACTCAAGTATAATGATTGAGTATGGCTCTAAGTATGATTTATAAGAGATTATACTAAAAAATTGTACTTGAGCAATAATGATGCCACTTATTTTTTTCATTATATATTTAAATATGATACTTAAGTATGAGTCCCTTGCTAGAACCCTAAACTTAAGTACCATACTTGCATATAACTTTGGTACCTCAAACAAATGGCTTGCAATATTAGTGTAATGACTCATCAAATATTTGATAAAACTAATAATATGCTCGAATGTGATTGATAACTAGGCTAGAAGCATTGTATGACTATATAAGTAATTAAATTATCTAGTTTTATTCTATACAATGAATTATTTTGGTGATATAAATTGCTACAATGTGTGATAGTGTTTTTGTGATCTTGGAAAATGATTATGTGTATTTATGTTGGTGTTGAAGTTTTGTATGGAATTAGATGGAATACAAAAATGAGATTATGAGATGATATAATAAATCATGAAATGAATATAAAAATGAAAATGACTATGAAATAAAAGGATAACATGGATTTGTTGTTTTATTGATTTATGTGAGTGGTATTATAACCTAGGTTTTCTTTATATAGGCATAAAAAATCAAGCCTTAGGAACTCTCTTGTCTAAATAGTATCAAAGCAAGATTCTTTCCTTAAGAGTTCTTTCTTGTAAGGGATGGAGTGGTTATGGTAGGTTTTTAGGATTATCACCTCGTATCTTATTACCAAGCGCTTATATCATGTCATATGCCATATCTTACCTAAGCACTAAGAGGGAATAAGTAGGTAGAATGGTAGGCAAGTTAACCCAATAGATAAGATAAAAGTAACCCCTAATATTAGAGTTAGTTGATTTTATATTTATTATTTGTACATTTATTTTATGAATGTGATTTGTACTTATTAATTGTTAGTTGTGAAAATAAACTATTATGTTGTAATATAATTGTGTATGATCGTTATAATAGTGGAAGCTGAACAAAATAGATCATGTAGGTAACATTTTGTATTTCCTAATTGATTATTGCATGTTATTATTAGTAGATAATAGTGTTATGTGATGTGAAGAATATAAAATGAATGTAAATATAATTGGTTGTGATTATTAAGTAGGTTATCTACTTACTGAACCTATGTCTTATTAGTTTTTATTTAAAATATTTTACATATTCATCTATTACAGCTCTTTAGCCACCTCAGTTAACAAGGGAGTAAATATCTCCTAAAAGCTATTTTGAGAGCAGTCATAATCATGTTAGCAGATAGTTAGAATATAGTGTGGATCATTAAATAGTTTGGTAAAAGCTATAATGTAAACTTTACTTGTAAATATTTATTTTGCATATAAAAAAGTGGAATTTATCAATTTAATTATTTAGTTTATTTATAATTATGTAATGATGTTATGTAGGATTACATAGGCTTGTGGAAATTAGGAAATGGACTTTATATTGGTCATGACCAGGTAGGTCATGACAAGTTAACTGTGTTGTCAACTATACAATCCTAAAAGCAATTCTATTGGGGCATAGTTAACTATATAGTTAATTACAAGTAGCTTAAAGGCGAGTTTAGAGATTCATAATTAATTATATAGTTAATTATACTTATTTAAAAAATATATTTTTAGGATATAGTCAACTATGACCTATGTTTTTACATAAACTTTTGTGATTTCACTACTCATATAAGATTTTAATACTAAAATTTTATCTTGCAAGCTACTTTTCATACCTAATCCACCATCTATTGCACCTTTATCATAATATACACAAGATTCAACAAGAAAATCAAATAAAAAACACATACATCGTACAATATTCTAAAGATTTGGTTAAACATAATAAACCTATCTATAAACAACTTATAATGTACAAAACCATTTAAATCTAGTTAGGATGCTTATCATCTTGTATAGATAAGATGTAAGAATTTTTATTATTTTAGCTTCCATTATTTAGATTTTCTTATTTTTATTAAAATCAAATGAATACATACAGCTAATTTTACAAACCAAATTATTATTAAATGATCTAATAGGTTTTAATTTACCTCTTGTATATACTATTTTATTAAAAATATAATGGGGTCTATTAAGGTAAAGTTAATGTAGAGCCTGTTATTGAGTCAATGATGGGTAGATTCAATTAGAGTTTATTAATATGAAGTTAGGCTCCCTCTCCACACATGAGACCATTGATAGTTTGTCCCATTAGAGTTGTCATTTGCTATCGAATGTGAAGGAGGAAAAAACCTAAATCTCTCAATAATCACTTGTATATTGATAATTTCTTTAGAAGATTATTAAAGTAAATCAAGATGTACATAATCTTAATTTTTTTTAGTTCATCAAAATTTATAGTTTTAGATTTGATATGAAAATCTTATTAAATACTAAAAAAATTCTTACATGTTGTGTTAGAATAGATTATATTAAACTAGAACCCCAATTTAATTAATTGAGATATTAAATTAATTTTTGTTAACAATTATTTCTATACAATATTATTGAAGAAAAATTATAAATTGTAAATACTAAAAAAATTTATTTATTTTTATAGATTGAAATTCATTCCTGTATATATGTTTAGTTTATTGTCATGCATATATAAATATATATATGTTAAGCATTCTGTTTAAAATTTATATAAAGGTTTTGATGTTTACTAGTTTTGGCTTTCTTTTTTGTAAACATATGACTTTCTATTCGTGTGTATATATATAATGGAGTTTTTGTTTTAATATCTATATAAAACAAATTTGAAATATATCTTCTGGCTCTTGTTTGGAATTTATAATATATATATATGTTTAATACTTTCATTTGGCATTTACATATATATGTGTATGTGTGTTCGATGCTTTTAGTATATATCATTTAGTCTGGCGTCATATATATGCTATTTGGTTCAGGGTCATATATTTGACTTGTTTAGCATTTTGTATACATATAAATATAGAATTCTATTTAACATTTTCTTTTATTTTATACATATATGTTCTATTTGGTGTTTTCTTCTGTTTGACATTTTTTTAGACATATATATTTTGATGTTTTATGGTCTCATGAGAGAGAGTTCTAATGTTTATATGTTTTGGCTTATGTTAAACATTTTACATACATACATACATACATACATACATACATACATACATACATACATACATATATATATATATATATATATATATATATACTTTGATGCTTTTTGTGCATATATTATATTTATATTTTGGCATTCTATTTGATGTTTTGTATATATATCATAATTGTTACACACACACACATAATTTTGTGCATGTTAGTCATGCTTTAGGTTTTATATGTATGTGCTTTTCATTTAATTTGGCATTAGTTTATTAATATTTTAAAAGATGACAATAATCATTAAAATTATTTTGATGTGTTTCAAGAATGAGACACATCTTAGAAAAATTTATATAAAGGTGGATATTTTTTTATGAATAATTTTGATATATTTTTCCCTATTTAGAATTAAGTTAGTAGAATTAAAAATTTGTTATCATAGTAACCATTTAATAACCTAATTAATTTCAATTTTGATTTTATTTATTAGTAGAGATGGATTATTTTAAAATATGAGGTTTATTTTTTCTCTTTTTTAATAAAAAGTATTTTTAAAAAATATATTAGTAAACTTTTGTTAAAGTTCATATAAAATATATATGAAAAGAATTTAAAGTAATAAATTATATATTTTTCAAAGTTCTCTTTTATTTAAGAAATATAATATTATATACTAAAAAAAGAGATAAATTATTTTTAAGTTAACTTGATATGCCTATTAACGTTGATTTCATGTTAATTTGATAAAATTCTACCATATCATGGACATTTAGATATTGATTTCTAATATGTTACTTTAGATTTTTTGTCTACAAGATGCAAATCTTGAAGCATATCTGTTTAAGATATCACTATAGTATGATGTGACTAAATTTTGCATTGTTTAAATTTGGTTAGTATTAATTCCATAATATATAATCATTTTTGTGATTTATAAGTACTAATAGAATTTATTTTATTGTCTTATATGTTTTGTGGTGAAACATGAAATTTGAAGATAATGAGATTATCAAATTTAACTATTAATATAGGATTAAGGAAAATTCCAAAAATATTTCTAGTATATAATTTACTATTATTTTTTATATTATAAGATTTATATAAATGATATGAATCTTTTGTTTACACATGATATGTACATTTTATGAAATTACATACTAATGTACACTCAAAAGATGATCTAAGTGGGATTGGTTTTACTTTATTTTGCAATATAAGGCATGATCAATTACTTGCATAATAATTGAAATAGTTAAAATTGTTTTGTTTCTTAAGAAACATACATGTTTAAAGTGGATATCAAAATAATAATTCATTATAGGGTCATTATTTATTTCAAGGGAATTTATTGGTAAAGTGAGTAATTGTTGTCATAGTGGTTTAATTACTTAACTAATATGTTCTTGTTACACTCTTTTGAGATATGACACTTGATTATAGCCTATTAGTTGTCCTATTAGATTTTATTAGTAATGCAAGTATCTACCACCACAGTGGATTACTTACTAATTTAATAGAATCTTGTTAAAATACTTTTAGGATATGATAATTTGTCATGGGTTATCCTGTGGGAATTTATTTGATATTAATAAATATTTATCACTATAGTGACCATTTATTAAGTCAATTTATTCTTGTTAAATTTTATAAGATGTTCTTGTTATCTTAGTTAATTTTTACTATAACCTACCCACAAAGGATTATTATATAAATTAGTTAAATAAAATATAATTTTTTTAGATAATTTTATGTATTAAAAATCTATTTACCCACAGATGTTAAAGTTTTTATTTTTCCTAAGAAAGGTTTTCTGTCTATAGGTGTTGGATTTGTTTTTCTTAATAAAAATATATTTATTATCTCACTAGATTGTTATTAGGAATTTTCTTAAAATATTCTATATTTTTTACCTATAAAAGAGTTTGTAATGATATACCTAAACTTTCAATATTATAATGGTTATCACTATTTGTTTTGTATGTGTGAAATAATAATTGTACAATGATAGCACATTTTATTTAAATAGTAATCTAACATCCATTGGTGAATTTTGACTTTTTTATTTAAAAAAATATGATTTTGATTTTAAACACTCTTGATATAAATATCCATGAAGATTTTTTTCCATTTTTGAATATCTATGAGGATATATGATTTATTATTTATAAAATAATTCATAATTCTGTGTATATATTATTCAAGTTGTTATTATTAAAAAAAAGTTTTATTCCAATCTTGTTAATTCCATAATTTGTAAGGAATGTTATCATAGTAAATTATTGTTGATATTATGGAATTTATATTTTTATTGAAACACTATGAGAATTGAATAATTATATACATATCTTTAATATTAAATAAATATTTTTATAGTTCGTAATATTTGTTAAATTATATAAGAGTTCTTGTATGTGCTAGACATTCTGCCTATAAAAAAATTATATAGTTATATACTTGAAATCTCTTAAAATTTATTAATCATATTTTGAAATTATTTTTTAATTTTATAATTAATTTTATTAATCATTTGTGAATATTGCCCATAAAGATTTAAAGAAATATAAACTATTTCATTTTTAATATCAATACATGAATTTCTCAATGAAAATTATAATTGAAGAATTCATGTGAAGAAATAATAAGCATTATGAGCTTATATCTTAGTATGTACTTAACATTTTTATATATAATTTTATATATTAAAAATTCTTTCATAATGTCTATAATAAATTTTGATAAGTGATTCACTCATTTTTAATAAGTGATACTTTTAATTAATTAAAGTAAAATATTTTAAATTAATTTTTAAGGAATTTTAACATCAGTAGGAGTATTATGATATCAAATATAATTATTTATATTGATATTATTCTCTAATAATATTATTATCATTTTAAAGTTGTGATATCATAATATAATTAAAAAGTTCTATTTTGAAGTTTCATTTATATATATATATATATATTAGTTTTTATGACCATATAAGGATTAAGTATGCTCATATGCAAGTATAAATTTTATGAGTATTTTGTCAATTTTTTTAATTATATATATATATATATATATATATATATATATATATATATATATATATATATATATATTCCTTATTATGTTTTATAGTTCCTAGCACAATGATATAATCAATAATAATTAATATATTTTGAAATATATATTAAACATATAATAAGTCTAAACTTTTTATTAGTTTTTAAGTTTTAGATTATAATATAAAATATTATAAGATATAATAATTTTATATCAGGATACTAATGATTCTATGATGAATTAATATGCCATTTAAATGTTAGCTTAATTTTGATAGTAATTACTTTTATTTATTAATATGGATGCCTTAAATGAATATGAAATTAAGTTTTTTTTTATATTCATGTTTATCTCATTTAGATAATATTAGGCTTTTGTTTTAAGTCCTAGTGAATATTCTAATAGGAATTTTAACATCAAATTTTGATAAGTAAAATAATGAGCTTAAAAAATTTGAGAGTACATTTTTAATATATATTTGATATATTAAGCATAATTTAAAGATCTTATTTATTAAAAGAATATTTTGTGACAAGTGTAAAATTAACAAGAATTTATGAGGACTGTATTGCCTTTAATTGTTTATATATCCTAAGGTGGTATAATATCAAGATAAGCTTATCATTGATGGTAATGTTAATTGTGTATTTTAAACTTGATATTTTTTCTTAATTTAAGTGATTAATGTATTTAAAAAAATTTCAAATAAAGTTTAATCATTTCCTTTATATTTTTTATGAATCGCATTATGTTATAAGTTTAATGATTGATAAGTCAGATAACTTTGTTTGTTATCTTGAAATATTTGCTATAGCATATTATGTGAATTAGCAACTGTTATTATTTGTATGCTACAAGAAATATTAAATATCTTATTATTAGAATGATTTGAAAATAGGAAGTTTGGTATTATTATCATGAATATTAATATTGAAGTTTTGGAAAACTTCTTAAGAAATAAATTATTTTGATCAATTATCTGAGGAGTAAATTTTATTTCATTTCTTGTAATTATTAATGTGATAGATTAGTAGGAGCTAATGTATATTTGCACAAATAATTGTGCCTTGATACTTCCACTAAATAATGTAATTGTACAAATGAGTATGCTTTATTGATTAACTTGTCATGACAATATTTCTCTTGAAATATACGTTGGTACCATTGACATATCTTAGGATATGATTGTTTTCATGATGAAACAATATTATTTGAATAGAAGTTGCTATAGTTGTTTCCATGTGGAGATGGTTTAGATCTCATTATATATTTAAATGTAGTTATCTCTTTTATAGATGTTAAATTATTTTGTTAGAAACTTAAATAATCTTCTTAGAAAGATATGGTAACTTTCATGAGAAAGATCGCAATGAGGACTTTTACACAATAGTATAGGAGGATTACTTATTCATACTATAAGTGTAACTACACATTCACATTCTTATAATCATGTCAATGAAATAATAGACCTATGTACTTATGGATGTACTATATTATTATATAATATGCGATTGTCCATAGTTCTAAGTTTAATACTTTATTGGACTCAATCATGTTATGAGGTAAATTTATTGAGTTATGATGTTTTGTGGCCACTAAAGTTGCTACTAATCTTAAAGTCATTTTCTTTAAATTGTTTTCAAAATTAATAAGTCTCAATTAATGTTACCCAAGTAGGAGAATGTAAAAATTTTTATTATTCTGGGCTGCCATTAATTGAATTTTCTTATTTTTATTAAATTAGATTAATATATATAGCTCAATTTTGTGATTTGAGTTATTATTATTAAGTGATTCAGTGAGTTTTAATTTATCTCTTATGTATACTATTTTATTAAAAATGTGATGAGGTTTGTTAAGATAAAATTAGTGTAAAGCTTGTTATTAAGCCCATGATGGATGGATTTAATTAGGATTTATTAATATAAGGTTAGGTCCCTTCTCCACACATGAGGTTATTAATAACTTATCCTATCAGAGTCGTCATGTGTTGTCAAATATGAAGGAGGAGAAAACTTAAATCTTTCAATAACTAGTTCTATACTTATGATTTCTTTAAAAGATTATTGAAGTAAATCAAAAGGTATGTAATCCTAATTTCTTTTTTAATTCATCAAAATTTGTGGTTTTGGAAGATTCTATTAAATATTAAAAAATTCTTACATAAGATTCTAGCTAGAAATAGTTGTGTTTTGATAGCTCTAAATCATTGAAAAATCAAAATCTCTAAGTTAGAGCTCAAATTTCATTTTTTAAGGCAAAATGCTCAATTCTAATGATTTTTTAGGAAAATGAAGAAGAAACTTAGCCAAATTGGAAGCTTTAGAAGCCTTATCTTATATTGATTAAGGAGTATGAGTAATTGATGATGATTTTACATTTGTGGGTAATGGAAGAGGAAGAGGAAGAGGGTTAAGGTTTGTCTTTAGGGGAAATAAGGGAATTAGGTCGTAAAAAAAGAATAATAAAAGAGGTGGAGGCGAAGGCAAAATTGGAAAAGTAACTCTAATTTCCACTATAATTTAGAATTCAATTCTAATCATATTTAATGTCATAGCCTAATTCAATTATGACTGGCATGAATCTTGTTATTGATTTTCATAAGTCTTAACAATTTTCACTCTTCTTATTTAACAAGAGTTTCCAAATTCCATGAGGACTTGAAATTTTCTTTTACATTTTTGCAAAATAATGGACAAAGTCTCCTATATTTTTAGATGCTTCCTAAAGGCCACATGCCCTATAATACAAAACTTGTATTATTTCCAGATTTGATAGCATTAAACATTCATATAGTGCAATACAGTTTCAAACTTTTGCACATATAACAATTTAAAACCATACAAATTAACAAATTTCTCTCCTCATTGCTATTTTTAATCCTAATTGTCAAATCTTTTTTTATCAGGCAATTTTTTATCTCCATAGAAGCATCAAACTCAAATTTATTTATTTCAACTTATAAAACATTGAAAATAAATAGAGTGAGTTATAGGAACTCAATGAGTATACATCTACTACTATTCCAAGAGATTTAACTTTATATATTTGTTTACAAACTAATCATGTTTTAAACTAAAACTAATCACAAACCCATTTCCTTGGATCTCTAAATTACATAGCTCCAAACCTCAAGTTGAGTGTGCACCTATACATAATTAGATTTCATATCTCATATCACAGATCATAGTATTCCTAACTATTTACTACTATGCTAAATTGTTATCATATCACATACTACCTATTTTGGGTAGATATTACAATCATAAATAGCCATTAAGGCTGAAATACAAATAAATCATCACAATCACATCAAGTCTTTGTAATCGTATCAAACAGTGATACCTAATCACAAGCATAGTTCTAATATTACATCATATCACATAATCATTTATAATAACCATATACCTATCCATCTTTTTTATCTCCTGATTATTGTCATATGATTTGTTGAGAATTTCTCATCTAACTTTCAGATTAACCTTATATTTTGCATATCTATTTGCTAGGAATCTCTCATCTGACTTTTAGATTGATCTTACTTGTCTTTCTTACAATTTTTTGCCAAGAATTCTTTATCTAGCTTTCACATTATCTATTGCCATTCACAATTTGCAAGTTATAGCTATAACATGGTTCATCACTTCCAATACCATCCATGGCAAAATTCATAAATAATATATACATGAGAATTCAATTCTTATATGAAGATTGTTTATAAACTTCAATACTAAGTAGTTAAATTTATCATTAGGCAATATCAAGCACATAGTAGTGTGCAACCATATCACATAGATATCATTGTTCTCTATCATAATCTATTTGTAACTAGTAACATTGCAACTATACTTCCATTGCGCACTTTGATCAATTTACAATCATTCCCATAAAACTATGTTTACATATGATCATATAAACATGCATATGAATATGAAATCTATAATATTAATAAGAAGAATATAATTTACACATTTAAATTATCTTTTATTAAAATAAAATCTGTAGTGAGATATATACTTACTTGATAGGGTCATCCATCTACTTCATGAAATTCCAAGACATCCACAAATATCTTTTGTTTTCTTCCTATTCATAATTTATAAGAACAAATCATAGATAAATAAGCATTCCATATTTCCTCCCTCATTGTCTTAGTTCTAAATTTATATCTTGATATACTAATAACTTAGATTCATTAATTCCTATACTTTTCTAAGATTAACTCTTCAATTATCATAAAGAAATCAAAGGCTTTATAAATAATGGTTTTTCCTAAATCAAGCTCTAGATATCAAAATGTTGAAGTTTTATGTCGTGAAAATCTTCTAATATTATTATTTTATGAAACTATACAGTTACTTCTCCATATTCCCATATTTATCTCAAGAGATCATGATATATATATATAAAGATTTTCTAACACTTTAAAATATGAAGAATAATAATCTAAAAGCTCTAATTGTGCTATTTTAGCATTCTACAACTTAAGATTATAAGTTTTTTTTCCAATGTCATCATTTGTTTAAAATCTATATATAAATGGAACTTCTTGGATTAAGTTCAAATCCTTCAAAATATTAGGATATCATATTCCATTTTTACTCTAATCCTTATATCTCAACAATTTATATCTAAAACTTCAACTTTCTAAGCTATTACTCTATATTTCAACATACTTAGAAGGGGTTCTCTTAGATTCAGTTCAAATTATTTATAATATTAAGATATAATACTCTAAATAAGTTTTTATCAGTTTATCCTTGCATTTCATGACATAAAAATGATATTTTCCAAAAGTACTAGTAAAATTCACAAAATCTATAAAAGGAATTTTTTTCTAAATTATACATGATTTTTTCAACATAATAAAATTTGATGCTTTATATATATTTTTAATCATCTATTTTATCATTTTATAGTATAAAAAATTATATTTTTTTAATGCTTCATCATATATTTCAAATATTTATAAAGATGAATTTCTTGAGTCAAGCTTTATACCATCATAAAAATTAAAAATTTATGTTATAGAAATGTTCCCTAATTCAGAAGTGCCTGATTGGAGCTTGTCGACAGCAAAAGCTTGCCAGAATGCTGGCAAATGAAGAAGAAGGCGAGCTCCCCTGTTGTTGTCCAGTTCGGTATCCAGAAGCTCTATTCAACAGTAAGCGTCGCAGATGGCTGTGTTGCAGCAAAGGACAATGGCTCTACGTCGGAAAGCTTGCCAGAAGTTGACGCGGATGATGTTGAGAAGAAGGAAACCCCCAGCTCCTTTGCTATGCTGCTCCTGCTTTCCTGAAAATCCTTCACGCAAACGAACAACAACTCATCGAAAACTACACTAGCCAGGCGATAGACGGTGGTGCAATGCCGGAGGAAGCGACAACGACAATCCATTCTAGAGAAAAAGAGAGGCGGCAATAGGAGGAAGAAAGAAAGGCAGCAAGTCGGTGGTGAGGAGAGAGGAATAGCTAGTGAGTGTGGAGAGAGAGGGAGAACCGGATTTTTTTTTTTATAAAGGGGGGGAGTCGACATAATACACGAAAAAGCATCCAGCCAGACATATTTTAAACAGAGACGGCAGGCAAATTTTAGAATAAAAAAAAGGGGTGCCGTCTTACTACTAAATACGAGAAAGAAAATTAAATGTAGCTTTGGAAAATAATTTCACACTCCTTACGCTAATTAAGCTAATAATCTTTATCCTTGATTTAAACTCAAGTACATCTTAACCATTAATTTAATTTTACTATTTATTTTCACAAAACTAACTTTATGATCTCAATTTCATTATTCAATATATATATATTTGTAATAACTTGATAAATATATAAATATTAAAATAAATATTTCAATTCCCCCATAATTTCTAAAAATAATTTATTAAATACAACAATTTATTTTATAAATTCTTGCACTCATAATTTTTGGAGTATTTTCAACTTGTAGAAAATTTCTTAAAAAAATCATTTTGAACTAATCTTAGATTATTATAGCCATATACAAAAATAAATAAATTTCAAATATTATCATAAATATTATTTATAACATTCAAAAACCTTTAAAATGAAAAAAAATTTAAAATCAAATAGTAACCAGATAAATAAATATCGAAATATATAAAACGTGAGATGTTACATTTAACGTTTAAATATTTAGTTTCTTTCTTCTTTCAATTATTCTTTACTAATCTTCGTTCTCTCATTCCATCATGTTTATTTATTTTCTTAACCCCTATCATATGAAATTTCTTATTTCTATTTCATTGTAAAAATTAATTATCACTTGCACAACATCTTATCTTATTTTTTTTATTACAACAATTTATCTCTATCTTGTAAAATTTTTATTTTAAAATTTTGTCATCATATTTAATTAATTATTTTTCACATCAATAAATTTTTAAATTCAAAAGGGATGTGATAATACTTCCTCTTCAAAAGAATTTATTCACGAATTCTTAGGAGTTCATTGATCTAATAATGCTACAAAAATATGTCAATGTTTCCAAGTGACTTCCTCTATACCGAGTCATTCCTAATCACTTTTCTAAATCATGGCATTAACCTCTAATTCTAAATTATAGGTCTAACCCCCATATACTAGATGTTACACTTTTTTAAAATATAATAATTTAGAATTTGTGTTGTAGAGGGAATAATTAAAATTCCTAGTATGCTTTTGCTTAGGCTAAAAATTATATGTGTACATTAAAATTTTAATGAATAGATACAAATGAATTACAAGGTGAAGAAATAAAAGTTGATGATTAAGTAAATATTGGAATAAAGATTTTGTTGTAAATAAGTGAGAAAGGTTAAGTAAAGTAGCAAATGTCGTTATTATTAGTAAGTATCTGAGAATGGAGAAGATTTAGGAAACATTTCAAAAAATACCCTTAGACATTATTCCCAATTTTATGATCACCCTTATCTTTTCCCCTTTCATTTTTCCTAAATCTCACAAGCCCTATTCTTAAAATTCTCTTAACTTCTTCATTTTCTTATCAAATTTGGTAAGACCAAGTGCAATCTTCTTTAATTTCTCCATTTAAGTGAGGTAGGAACATCTTTGTTATTAATATTCATTCTCATATATCTTTTGGTTTGATGAAATTTGAGGCATTTTGGTTCTAGTGAATATTTGGAAACTTAACTTAAGGAATCCTTGATTTAGGCATGATTAATGTTAAAAACCATAAAATCTAATTTCTTTGCATTCTTCTTTATTCTAAGTGAGTAGATAGTCCACTTTTTTTTTTTTTCTAAATTCCAAGAATTTAAGAATAAATTGCATATTCTAGGCTTTTATGGATATATGGATATAAGTGCCTGATTAATGTCTTGTTTGATGATGTTTGCTTAGTTTAATGACAGAAATGGTAATAATAGCATAAGATTGCTATGTATTTATTAATTCATGAGGTTTGCTTGAGTAATTAATGCATTTAAAGAGATAAACTTTCAGGTAAACAATAAAATTTTTAAAGAACCTATAAATTTTTAGGTAATTGTTGACTAGCTAGTTGACCATGTCTTAGAATGTGTAATCTAGGGGGATGTAATATTGGGGGAATATAGTCAACCATATAGTTGACTATGTGGCCATGAGCTACTCTTTAGAGGTTAACAGTTGATTATGGACTCCCAAGAAACTTTTTGATGCTTTATAGTTAACTATTAAGCTTCATTAAGCTTTAGAATTATGCTAAGACTCTAGTAATTAACTACTAGTCGACTATAGACCCTATAGTTATTCTATTGGGCTCTTATGGTCAATTATATAATCGACTATACCTAATTTACTTTATATTATGATAATACACAAGGGTTTAATGTGGGGTTTATGGTTCTTAATCACCAAGATAAGACATAATATGGTAATTCTGAGTTAATTAGATGAAAATGTGAACATGAAATGAGAAATCAAGGTTTGATGCTATATGATATGTAACAAGGAAACATTTATTGTATTGTTATAAAAAAAATGAGTCTTAGACATTTTGTGATACATAATATGTGGTATAATTGCATTTAATTATGCATTGATAAGATGTCATGAGATATATAGCTATGCATTGAGGCTTGGCATTATCACAAAAATATGATGAAAATATCTAAAGATATGAAATGAGAAAGAAATATATTGTAACTTGTGATACGAGAAATGTGATGAGGGAGATGATATTATTAGGAATTCGGATTATCATATACAGCAGAAATTTAAAATTTAATTCGAATTCTACCTAAGATCCATGCAAAAAAAAAACATAAATCAATGATTAGGATTTTACCTATTGGGCACTCATGTTTCTACTGATCAAAACTTGAGAGCGGATGAATCAAATGCTAGTCGGAAGGTACAGCATTTCTACAGTATTCACACGGAGTGAATAACGACCTCTCACCCTCCATGAATCTGCTAGGATGTGTTTTTCTCTTTCGGAATTAGGATTGGATGTTTTCTGAGTGATTTAGGGTTTGCATGGAAGCTTTGAATGTGTTGTTAATGTGCTGCCCTCAAGTCCTTTTTTATAGAACTTAGGCAAGCTATAATCTTAGTCTAACTAGGATAATGCTTCTAAAATCCTAATCACACTTAACAACTCATCTTATCCTTATCCTAAAGATAATGGGGAGAGATAGGACTTATCTATTAATTATCTAATATTAAATAATAATATTATCTCATAATATAAATATCTTAATATTAGATAATTGCATATAGTTATCAAATATTAAAATAATATTATCTCATAATATATTTATCTAATATCTGATAAGATAATTATTTGATATTACTTTAATATCAAATAATATCACATAATATATATATATTACATGAATTTATTATTCTTAATAATATATATATGCACGAAAATAAATCTAATTAATTGGATATTAATATAATTAAAATCTAATTAATTATTGTCTTATTCCTACTCCTTTTGTGTGATCTTGTAAGTTTTTACTACGTTGACAATGACTTATTATTGAGCCATAGACAGTAAGCAGTATCTAGCAATACATCACTGTCACTCAAGTAGTAAGAATATCTGTGATTCGACATTCACCTAATACATGATCAACGTTTTGCATCATAACCCTTTTGTAATAATATCCAAATTGAACTAGAGGCAAGGAATGTGTCATCCTCGTTAATGTTCAATTTATATTTCTTGATACTGGATAGACTTAAAATAAATGATTAATATCATATATTAATTCAATTGAGCATGGCCATGCATTTCTAAGTTTCACTCAATCAAGAAGCCTAAGGATATTTCTCTTTTATACAAGAGTAACAAAATTCCATCTACATCACTTACTCCCCTCTATACGATTTATGACACACCCAATCAATGCCCTACTTATCATCCTGATTAAAGGTGACATAGGACAATATTAAAGTGAGTAATTCATCATGTAGGGAACCGTAGTGACTTCAGGTCAAAGGTTTATGCGTATTTGTGATCATATGAGAATAACTTCTGACACGTCTATCCATACAATATTCTCATAATAGGTCAGTTCAGTACATTGTTCACTAACAATATACTTATGTATTGACTTGATATCACATATCCATGATTCGTAATCATCAGTCACTATATATGCTAGTCTTGATGTATTATTACTATCCTTTTCGTAATAATACTTGACTAGGGGCATTTTAGGAATAGCAAAGCTATTCTAAGGATAATTATTATATTAAGTTATAAATTGCGCATAATAATAATAAAATTATAAAAAAATATAATAATTAAATTACCTAAAATAAAATATCATACATTGTGTATAACTTCAATTATCTATATGATTTGTTCTAGGACACACACCAACAGATATGAACACCAAATGCCTAATTCCTAGTATATTGCTTATGAAAGGTATAAGGTGGACCTTGGAGGTATAAGGATGGGCTTGGGGAGGGTATAAGGTTAACCTAGGAGTCATAAGGAGGTTTAATTATTTTTATTATTAAATGTCTTGCATTATGCTATATAAATGAAATTGAAATGTCTTTGGCTATTCTTATGTGATACATTATGATGATATGATAATGATTGAGTCTCTTATGACTAATTGAAATTGAATTGATAAATTTTAGTGCTTGTGTGATAAGATTTATAGAAGGATAGTTTGGTTGGTAGGTTGATATATTATTTATGATTACTTTTACTAGAGTATCTACTCATTAAGCCTTAAACTTATTCCTTTGCATTTCATTTTATAGATACATATGTCAAGTCTTTACTACCACCTCTTTAAAACTAGATTTATTAGAAGTTCCTTTAGAATGGTTCTAATAACATAGACATCTATTAGATAGAAGTATATTTTAGGGCTTTATTTTATATAAACATTTGGGTAGAGGATTTTTAAACTAAATCCTTCTTAAGTTAAAAGAATTATAAGCAAACCTAACTTTTTTATATTTTGTAAACTTTGTTGATAAGTAATGGAATGTCTTTTCTTCTTTAACATTGTTTTCCTTCCTTATATGCATCTTAGTTAAATAGTTAGAATAATGATGAATCAATGTGATTAGACTAGTGGAATCTGGATAATGAATTTCATATTGATCATGACTCGTTAAGGTGTTGACATTAAGCAATAAAATTTGTCACCTATCCAAGGGTAGACAAATTTACCATCTAAGCTTGTATTAGGGATCCCAATGACACTCCCTCCATTACGTTTTTATTTTAATATTCCTTAGCCCTTTTCTTATACTATCATTACTTTATATGGATTTCATCTTTTCATAAAAACTAATGATTTTAAGTCTATAACACAAGCTTGCAAAAATGTTTGGCATATCTTTATCTAAGGAAGCTATATATTTTACATCATTTTTCTTAGTATAACTTACTTAAGATTTCAAGATTACACAAATATCAAATAACTCATATCAATGGTTTGTAGAATTTACTCTTATATTTTCTTTCACTTATCCTTCCATTATAACTACATAGTAAATATACAATCATCCTTTTCTCAAACCCTTTATACTATTAAAGCTTAATTCCTATTATACCTAGGTTACATGCATATGTCTGTAATCTCTTTACAAAATTAACCTTACAGAACAACCTATTCTCCTATAGATTATGGCATCCAACTCATTTGATTGAAATGAATTATACCATAAGGGTGATAGTCGCATCTTGGATTCCAATCTACTAAGAGGCTCTTCTTACCAAATGCAAAAAAAAAAAAAACCTAAAAAAATCCTTATTAGCATTCTAAACCATATATATGCATAACACGATTCTTAGTTTAATGATGTCTTATAATACCTCAATATGCATTACTATTAGTCATCCTTTTTAGAATAATCTTATGTAACAATTATAAATCAAGCATTGTCAAATACAAAAAAACTCCTAATTACCTAAAATCTTTAGTTAGGGGGTCACACATAATAGATTATCATGAACTTGCCTCTTATATTTTATATTTCTATAACCCTATTTCTTCACTATGAGTTTCATAATGCTGCATAGGTAATTAGCTCTTTCCATAATAATGTAATTGACTTGAGGTCAGTAGTAATAATACCTATAACCATGAAAGCATGAATATTGATATTAATTCCCTTAATAAAAATACATTGATAGTATTTAATAGTAATATTATTATTATTTATACTAGTATAAGTGATACTATTGATAAGAGTAACAATAACAACATTAACAATAATAATACCTATAGTATACGCACAATATGAAAGTCACTTGTCAGTTTACTCATAAAGATACAAGTATTTCGAATTATGCCATAATTAAGGATTAGCTAATATTTTGATGTCTTATGAATCATTAAACAACTATTCCTCATAAATGCCACCTTTATGTATGTTCTTTAACATACATTATTTCTACCCTCCAATTGGTTTTCAAAATAGAGCTCATATTTTAACACAATTCATTATATTGAATCTTCTAGTCAATAATGATTCATGAACAATTAAATGAACAAGGCCTATGAAAGCCATATGTTACCAAGATTGGTAAATTGACATTGTTGTTATATAGTTATCATGATCCAAGTCTAAAATACCATGACCAGTGTAATGATGCATAACTAATATTAATATTCTAACCAGATGTCCTTACAAGCTTTTGAGACATTTTGAATTCATTTACTTTCTTAACTTTACTAAGATTATAAACAAGCATTTATAAAAAAAATAATACTACTTTCACATGCATAAGCAAGTTTAAAATATAATTTATATATACTAAAAGATATTTATATAAGAGTGTGAAATTTTTGAAAATATAATTTATGCATAAGTATTATTAAAAGGTATAACCCCTAACTAAGACCAATTTTTTTCTATTCATTGTCTTTCTCAAGATTTGATTCCATAGATAAGGAAGAAGGAGAAGTTGGCATGTTAATTAAGCTAGAATTTCTAGTTGTGCCCTCTAATGAATGGATTCATTAAATGGAATTGGCTAAGAAAGCGTTAGACTTAGAATATATTTTTCAAAATTTTACAATGTAATCTACTTAGAGATCCCTTGTAGACATTTAAAGTTTATAGCAAAATATTATTTGGAAAGTTCCCTATGATGAAAGAAAGGTTTTTGCATAGGTGTTAGTCATTCTCGTAGGATCCATATTCTAAATCTACAAATAAAATATAATAGAAAGAATATGAGTATTGAAATACTCAATGGATGACTACTCTTCTCCTTTTTCTAAAAAAATTTCAAATAAAATATCAAATATATATAATAGTGTATAACAATTGATTAAAGCTTTTATGTACTTATTGTAGGTTTTATGTATAATAATAGTGTATAACAAGATCAAATAATTATAATTGTGTATAATACTCTTCTCCTTTTTCCAAAAAAATTTCAAATAAAAGATCAAATATATATAATAGTGTATAACAATTGATTAAAGCTTTTATGTACTTATTGTAACTTTTATGTATAATAATTATTGAGTTTATTAAAGAAAATAGCTATAATTGGTATATAAGTTTCACCATATATCTTTAATTTAACCTATCTTTTGCTACCTTAGGCATAAACCCATCAATCTTATCTCTCAAACCCTTACCATGCCTTTTCTTCTTTGTGAAGAATGCCTATCTCCCTTTTACAAATTATATTTATAATGAACAATAATGAGATCCCATAAGCATTAATTATTTATTTCATTGAGTATGGTTAAAATATCAACCATGCCATAAAGGAGTGTTTAGTTAGTAGAATATTTTTAATATTCTTAGGAATGTTTCAAAGGAATATGATATTTCTATATTTAGTTCAAGGTTTGAAAATATTCTATTAGAGGGAGATAGGTATCCTAAATTTTCATAAGATAGGAATGTTGATATTAAAATAAAAGGATGTAATTATTCTCACATTTAATTCTCTCTCTTATTTATTACTTTATTAAATAATTTTTAATTTAAATTAGGAAATAATTATCATTTAATTTTAAAAATATTTTTATTATTAAAAAATACAATGATATTAATTTATTTAACTATGATTTCATTTTATTATTATTCCTAATGTTTGAAAGATTATTTTCATATTTTTATATATACACATAATTTTTTTTTGTAGAATAATACAATAGGTTTGGAATTTCTTTTAAAAAAATGCATACTTATACATAAAAATATGAAACAATAATATTTTTATACTAGAAAAGAAGCTACAATGTAAAATAAGTATTAGTATGAAATATAATTATAGAAATGATTTAATGGTGAAAATTTATAATTTTGTAAAAGGAGAAATGTCAAGTATATTTAATACTATAATAATAATAATTTAAATAAATTATAACAAATAAATAACTAATTTATGTAGAGCCTATCCTTAGGTAGGATTATAGTGTCTAGTTGCTATCAAAGGTAGGAACCAAATTCTATTCTAAATAAAAAATATATTAATTGTCAAAATATAATATATCAAATATTAAAATATAATAAAATATAAAATATTTTTATATATATTTTAATAAATTTTTAAATGTTAAATATCAAGATTTAATTTATTACATGTTAAAAAATTTTAATTATTTATTTAGTTTTAAATAAAAGTATGATTTATTATACTATATTTTATAATAAAAAATTTAATAAGAGTATTTTTGAAATAATTTTAAAATTTTTAAGAATATCAAATATGAACAAAACATAATAATATAATATATATGGAAATTCAATAAAATATTCTTAAAAAAATTTATAGTAAACCAAGCATAAAAATGTTACATTCCTATTCATTAAATTCCCGTGAATCATATTCCTTAAAATGTACACTTTTTTAAGAGTATAAGATTCTATGAACCAAACTCCACTTAAGAGTTTTATTAACAAAATTTGCCATTTTCATGTATTTTACTTTTATCATCACATATTATCATGTTCAAGCTTGATATACAACATTTCCATTTAGGGTAATGAAAACACTTAACTCTCTTGAATAATTATCTATTATAACTCAAATATCATTAATTATATCATAAACTTTAATTCCCTGTGATATTTCTTAACAAGAAATATCAAATATTTAGCTTGCTAGCTATGTGAATACTCCCAGAGTTTGCTATCTTTGAAGCTTTCAAATTAACTCAAAATTTTACTAAAATTTTATTTAATACTTATAACATATTACTATTTATCAAATATTAATTATTTTATAACTTTCTCATTCACAAGTACTTTTCATATAGTACCAAAAATACAAAATTCAAAATAGGAGAGCACATGAGTTGTTGCAATGAAAGCCCATTTTTAATGCTTAAATCACTTCCAATTATTATCAAATTTTTATACAATATCCCTAATATATTAAATAATGGAAAAATTTAATTATTTTACAAAAATATCATGTTGGTACTATTCATACAGAACTAAATATACAAGATTGCTAAAACCAGGTGGTTTTGGAGTTATTATAAAAAAAGAGCCTTCTTAGCATCCAAATCAATTTCAATTACCATCAAATTTTTATGCAAGCTTACTAACACGTAATAGCCAAAGAACATCAATTATATTAAATTTTCTCAATCAAAATATTACACAAATGACACCAAACTTCAAAACATAGAACCTATAATTCTATTTTGAACTCTTATAACCAAAGTCCATAAAAATTTAACTTTTATATCTTTAAAACTTTCTAAAAATTCCTAATTCTTTCCACATCCATCCTAACATTATTTTTAATATTAAAATACTAAAAATTAAAGTTTTAACAACTCTTAACCGTTAATACCAAAGAGTATCATAAAACACACTATTATCCTCCCTTGAAAGTTTTGTTTCTAAACTTAACAAAACCTTATCGTCATCTCTTAAGGAAACTTAGTGAATCCTTTCTTATCAATATTGACATTAAAATACCAATATCATATCATCATACTAACATATATATAATGCCAAAACTAAATCATATAGTACCACCATAAATTAATTTAATATCTATACTAGCATATATTATCATATTTTTCACTTTTCATGAGAAAACTCAAAAGAACAGGGGATAGTTGCCACTCATCTTAAATTTTTTATTCTCAAACCTTTCAAAAGACCTCTTGGAGTAGTAACTTCACTAAAATAAATTAAGTTTTACAGAGAACAATTTTTTGTCAAAAATGGCCTCAAATGCCTTATATAGAACTCTAATATAAAGCTTCTTTCATAAGCTACTTCTTTTTCTTTTTTTGTAAAAAATTTAGTGACAAATGGCACATGGTGCATGACTATTTAGGGCTATAAATTAAATGTTAATCTTCTCATAACCATTTAAATTTGGTAAAATATATTGTCTAGAAGCAAACACTAGCAAATGTCTTTAACTTTTTGCTTATTCACCTAATTGCCATTGGCTTCTTCCACAAGCAAAAATTTGGTGACAAATGGAACATGGTGCATGATTATTTAGGGTTGGAAAGAAAATGTTAATCTTCTTATACCTATTTAAATTTTGCCAAATATATTGTCTAGAAGCAAATACTAACAAATATCTTTAACTTTTGATTTATTCACCTGATTGCTATTAACTTCCTCCATAAGCTTTAGCTTTGTTTGAGCCTTTTCTTATTAACTTATAAGGTCAAATTTGGGTCTAAAAATTTTGAGCCAAATTAGCCTAAATGAACCAAATTAATTTATCTTAAATTTAAGCCTTATGTTTAGGTTTTTAGCTTGCTCAGGCCCTAATTTTCTATTAAGCTTTTATAAATTTTCCTAAACTTAGTATTAGATTTTTAATTAGATTTTGACTCATACTAGTGTCAAATATATTTTTTGAAAAAATTCTAGTTAAATGTATATTCAAACTATTTTTATAATTTACCTGAATTTCATTTAATTATCTTATTAGTATTTAGGGCATTTTTTGGTTAAAATTCCTTTTTAGAATTTCAATCAACAAATGTTTCTAGTTTAATCTATATCCTTTAAACTCTTATTATTTTGATAGTATATTTGCATACCTTTCTTAATTGTTTTTTCCTTATTTTAATTCCTTTAAAGTTTGCAAGCTCTCCTTAAAGTCCAATTCATAGCTCTGTACATTATTCCTTTTACCATTATATCCTTCTAATTATTCATATGCCATTACAACTAATATCACTCGCTTAATTGCAAAACTAATTACTTACTCCTTCATATGATCAAATCTTACCCAAAATTTCATAATTCTTCATATATACTCATTATCTATAAATCCATCTTAGTCCCATGATGGCACAAACTTATGGGGCTTATATTAGTTTGATAGGTATGGTCATCTATTACTGCACTCTTGATAGTATAACCTTTTGAACTACTTAATCAATTAAGTCATGTCACTCTACTATTTTTGTGAACATTATGGAATTTCTTGAAGGTTAATTTAGCCACCTGCAATTGCCATATCACAATCTTTAGGCATTCACTTATCATTATTATGTTATTAGACTATCAGACTTGTGCTTGTAGCTTAATCATCTCATAATCAGTAATTCCTTAAGCTAGAACTCTTATTTTTATTATCCTTTGGTCAAACAATAGAAGTATGTATAAGGCATCTTATAGCATCTAACTCATCTGTTCCCACCATTATAGTATTTTAAGGTTCATGGGCTCACATGCACCCACATAGAGTACTTCTTGTATTAATAATGCTTATAGGAATTTGATCTATATTTTTATAAAATAATTAGGAATTTATAACTTTTACTACCTTTTATTCTAGTATCTTAGCCTTCAAATGAAGTAAGCTAAAGCCCACTTGCTTAAAGTGAAATTTAGCACCATTTTGAATAATGAGTGAACCATCCATGCACTATTGGAGTTCACAAAGATTAATTAGGTGACTTCTTTATGCTTTAAGCAATTATCTCTCAAAATTCCTTATTTTAACATTCAACTTGAATTATAGTTTAGGCTATTGTTATAACATTTTAAACATTGCAATACTTAAGCATCATCCCATTAATGCATGATTGAGGCCATTTCAAATAATTCATACATATGATAGCAGTCATTTGATCATTTTCCTTGAATTAAGAAAGTAAAAAAACAAGTATAATTATCAATTTCTAGAATAGACAACCATTCACCAATTCACTTTAGATATAATCATTATTTAAACTAAAGTTTATCACTTATTAAACATAAAAGATACTCACTCAGATTATCCTTAGTTACTTGTGGTTGAAAGTGGCCTAGGAAAATTATAGTGTATAAAAAAATAATAAATCCAAGTAAACCTTTCCTTTTGATAATTGTCAGCTAAATATTAGAGGCTTGGTTTCTTACACCATTTGGAAATTGGTAAAACATGATTTCAAACAAAATGCACCTTTATACCCTAAACCATGCTTTGATACTATTGATAAGAAAAATATTTACTATTTTACTTTCCCTTATTTTCATTCTCTTAGTAGGTTGTAAATGCTTAATTTCATAAAATTAACCTTGTTTTATAATTTGTGGTTGATTTTATAATATTTTGAATTTATTCAGTTAATGCTAATTTTGACACTTTTTATTTTTTAGCTATATCTTGAGTTCTAGATGTTGGATTGATGTATTCTTTAGACTACTAGAAAGCTTAAAAAGAGATCTATAAATTTTATGTTTTAGCCCAAGCCTAATTCAAATGTTTTAGAGCTCTTACATGATTGAGAAGTTGAAGTTATGTTTCTACCTTAACTAAGCCTGCCTTGATTTTTAAGCCATAACTGAAGCTATAAAGGTCAAATTAACATAGAACTAATGCCTAAATTTTCTAGTCCTATAATTTTGATGTTTATGAATTACCTAAATTACTTTATTTTATTAGTCTTAAACTAGACAACTTGTCTTTCCTATACAATATCCATCATGTATATCCTTGCGATGTTGTTGAAAAAAATAGATGTTCTCTTATCCCTATTAGATTGAACATCCTAACACAGACATATTCCTCTTAAAAACACACAATAAGCTTATTGCCAATTTCTTTTGCTTTACTTGTAGCAAATCTAATAAACCCATAAACCCCTTTGGCATATTCAAGGCTTAAACAATAAGTAAACATCTATCCATGGATCATGACTATTTAATTTGAAATAGAAATACAATAAATTCATAAAGAATATCCATACATAAATGAATACACAAACAAGTGAATAATATGGGAGTTTTAATGAAGTTGCTAAATATATATCAACATTGAATCTATTTAAAACTATAGAAAAAGAAATTAAACACACATAATTTAGACAAAAATTAAGGCATATGGTCATAACATTATATTGTTCTTTCTTAGGTTTAGAAGAAAAATGAACATCACGAATGCACAATAACAAATTGAAGAAGACTTCAACGAGCTGGGGAATGAACAAGAAGTTGAACAAGTGCTTTGTTGAATTTTAACAAGAATATCTCCTTAGGGTACAATGCTTTTCAAGAGGAAGATTGAAAAACTCCACATTCCTTCCTATTACCATTTATTTCAACTTTTACCCTTATTTTTATTAATTATTTGAAAAGCAAAATAATGTCATTGAATATTCTACATCAATTATATACTAAAATTGATGTGGAATATCTAATGTTTAATGTAGAATTAGTAACAATTGAATAGAACACATCAATTAACAAATAAATACCATCTTAAATACTTTCAATGTCGGTTTAATAAAAATAATCGATGTATTTTATAATTTTTTATTGTAGAATAATCAATGCCCAATATATAAGAAATATAGTTTAATATATCAATTATTGTGATAAGTAGACATCATAGCATAAAGATGTTAGTGCTAAGAAAGAAATTGATATAGTTTATTTATTATTTTTACTATAGAACATCGAAATATTTGAAATTTCAAATGAAAGATAATGATCAGAAAAGATTTATGTTTAAATTAAGCAAACATTAAGGTAATTTTATCTCATTTTGCACATATCTTATATGCATTGTTTTTAACAACATGTTCAATTCTTCATAAACTTACATTGAGAATAAATCATTAAATTGAAATCTTTCAAACATTATATTGAAGATGATAACCAAAAAGGATTAAATAGAAAGTTATTTTTCAATGTTTCAAAGAGAAAAAGAGTTGTTTTCTTATCTCATTATACATTGAATTTATTATCTATTCAAAATAAATAACTTCAGACATAAAAAAAATAAAAGACTATCCAAAGGTAGAAAGTAAACATAAATAATAACAAATTGAAAGCAAATAAAAAATTTGTGAGAAAAGAGATAATGAACAATTATGAAATTATAATTTTATTTATTTTCATACATTACTTTATATCATTAAATTGATAAAATATAATAAATAACTAATTTTTCATTACATATATATTATTACATCATCAATAAATACACTAAAATACTAATATAATAAATAATCAAGTTGTATGTACAATGTATTATAGGCATGATGGTTTGATGGCTTAAACCATCATGCCTATGATACACCATATGTACAACTTGATAATGTTAAGATGAGAACCTTCCTACACTTTCATGGAAAAACTAAACTATAAAGAGGATCCCATGTTAGCAATAGTAAATACACTAATCTTTAACATCAACTTCTATCCTTGCTATCAATTCTTTTTTGTTGAATACTGAATTATTAGTATAACCAGTACATTTCTCTGTAGATGTAACAAGTTCAAATATACTTATTTCAACCTAAAAACATTAAAAATAAAATAGAGTAAGTTAGAAGAATTTAGTGGGCATATATCTAACACTACCTTATAAGAGATTAGAAGTTAGAAGAACTTAGTGTGCATATATCTAACACTACTTTATAAGAGATTAGTTTTAAATGTTTAAACATAACATTCACAAGCTAATAATAGTGAACCCAATTCTAGGTTTTTAAAACATATGAAACTAAGTCTTAAATTAAGCATTCACCTACATATAAATTAGATTCCATATTTCACATCACATTCATAGTAGATTTCAACTATTCTTTAGTACACAATATCATTATCATATCATACATCACCAATCCTAGATAGTCAACACATTCACAAATAACCAGGTTCAATTATAATCAAATCATCCTAATCATATCAAACAGTGATATCTAATAACAAGCAAAGTTCTAATATCACATAATCATTTATAATAAACATACATATATCTACTTTTTGGCTTTTAGGTCAATCTTGTATCTTTCACAAATTGTTTATCGAGCATTTCTCATCAGGCTTTCACATTGTTAGCCCCATTGTATTTCTAATTTTAGTGTCACTCATGGTATAATTCACAATGTAATAAATTCACTAGAGCTTAGCTTTACAAATCATAATTTTAATGAAATTTATTATAAATGGTTACTTATCAACTTAGGGCGAATATCAACATATAACGGTATCTATATAACAACATTGCCATGCCCTCTTGCATGGCCACATTGTTCATTCACATTGCAATATAGATCAAAATACACTTTTAATACACTTTCTAACATGTAAATATAATATAAACTCAATCACAATATAAAACATGTCATTCATCATTATAGTCTCACCAAGATTAATCAATAGATGATAATGATGCCAACATACCTTCTTGACATGGTAATTTCTTATTTGCTCACATAAATAACAATTACCTTATCATAGATATCATCTCCATGTTATTTGTGTATAACCACGAAGATAATTTAATAATAATCCATGCTACATAATTATACTTTAAAGAATTCATGCACAGATGTGTTTATATATATTCTATATCATTAATAGAAATGTAACTAATAACATTTAAATAACATTTTATTAAAGTATTAATGTAGGGTGAGATATATACTCATCTCATGCTTCATATCCCTTGGAGAAACTCAAAATAGTTCATTTCCACCTTTTTTTCTTTTTCCTACTTAGAAATTTCAGTAATAAATTTTAACTATAAGCATCTTTTACAAGATTCCCAAATACCATAACTTTATATCTGAATTATAACACGTTATAATTCATTAGCTTTTTCTTATCCTCTCTAGTTAACTTATAAAAATCAAAGTATGCCACTTATTTATCCTAGTTTATTAATTGTTCTTATATTTAAATATTTACTCATAAAAATGAAGATATGTCATTAGATGGTGATTCTTTAGATCCATACAATTTAAATATAAATATCAATGTCTGTTAATTTAAAGAGATCTTAGTTACATTATTATAGCTAATTATGCACTTATTTTCTTTTATGTCCAACCTTTGGTACAGGAATTAAGAAGATCACATGTACCAAAGATTCTTTAGATCAATTTCCAAACATTGTAAATATTAAATTTTTATGATATAAATATACTCTAACTGTACTAGCTTGGTATTCTAAAGCCTCAAAGCAACATTTTACTAATGTTATATTAAGTATCCAAATAAGATAATAAAGTAAGATTTCTGTAAATGAAGCTTAAATTTTCTATAATATCAACATATAACATTCCAAAAAAGCTTCAATCATATGGTCCTATCACTCTATAGCATGAAAATATTATTTTTTAAAAGCATTACTAAGAATCTATAATATACATAAAATAGGTTTTACTTAGATCAAGTTGGAATCTTGTAAAATATTAAAACTTAATGCTCTATATTTACTTTAACCATATTATTTTAGCAATCTGTATCATAAAATTTCTATTTTTTCTAAGCCATTATCATATATACAGAATACTTATAAATGTATTTTTGTTGATCAAGTTCAATTCATTTATAATACTAAGATATAATACTCTAAATAAGCTTTACTTACCTTATCCTAATATTCCATGATATAAAAATATTATTTTTCAAAAGCACTAGCAATAATCCATAATATGTATAAAATGGGTTTTTCTTGGATAAAGCATCAAATCATCATAAAATTAAAGTTCCATGATGTAGATTAACTTAACATTTTCCAAAGTGACTTGTTAGAGCTTGCTAGTAGTGAGGACTTATTGGATCATTGGTAACAAGGAAATCTAATAGCCTTCGGCGCTATGGTCCAAAATCAATCATAGATCATGGCTTCTTTATTTCATTGAGTGGTGGTCAGTTGCAAGAAGAATAGGAACACAACAATGGAGATGGTAGGGAATGATGCTCTTTACATTAAGGATAAAAGGAGCCATAGCTATAGTAGCTCCCTATGTGGCTTCAAGATAGCATTGCCTAACTTCTTTTGCTATAGGTATTTAGCAACATGATATTAAGAGAAGCAACAGTACTAAAGTGGATGCTAGAGGTAGGAAGGAGAGAAAGAAGAAAGGAAGAGAAAGAAAGGGTAGCTAGGAAGAAGAAGAAAGAAAAAAGAGAAAAAAAAAAAAGAAAGAGAGAGGTAGTGGAGTGTGTGGAGAGAGAGAAAGGCATTGAATATAATATTAGGAATGAGAGAAAAAAAGGTAGCTAAAATAAAAGGAGAGAGAGAGAACTGGATAAAAGAGAGGAAAAAGAGAAAAAGTGCTTAAAAATGAGCTATAGGTTATCATTTCATGTTTCTCGCACAATTTAAGCTCATCTTTATCATAAAATCTCAACCCTTCATTTTAAATTCAAGTTCATCTTAGCCATTGATTTATTTTAGCAACTCGTTTTTATAAAAATGGTTTTATTTAAAATTTAACTCCATTAGTTCTAATATTCCCTTAATATATCTAAATATATATATATTTATAATAACTTGATAAATTTGAAAGTCTTAAAATAAATATTTTAATTTCCCTTAATTCCTAAAAATAATTTATGAAATACAAGCAAATCATTTCATAAATCCTTGCACCTATGCTCACAAAAGTTATTTTCAACTAGTGCCATATAAAAATTAATATATTTGGAATATTGCCATCGATATCAATTTGATATTCCCAAATGCTTTTAAAAAATAAAAGAAATTTAAAAACTAAATATTAACCAAATAAATAAAATAAATATTCTAGCATTGAAATTTATAAAGTTTTAAATGTTAACTAGGGGTATTACATAAAATATAAATTTTCTTTATAGTTTTAAAAAATATTGTAAATACAAATATTAATTGGCTATTAATATTCCTTTAGATGTTAGTTTATACATACAATCGACATCTAAAATGCAAATGTTATTTATAATTTTTAATAATATTATAAATATAAAAATTAATTGGTTATTGGTACTCCTTTAGATATCGATTTCTTATACAAACAACATTTAATATTTGACACATACAACATTTAGTATTTCTTTAGATGATGGGTATTTAAAAACTAATGTGGTAAAGTAGAAATAAGTTTAAACCTATATTTTTTAATTGAATTATACACATTATAAATAGAATTTTACATAATGAAATTGCTAAAACTTCAGATAATTCTATATAATGATTATACAATCAAAATCAAAGATGATAGTAAGAAAAAATCAAGTGCATTTAAAGGTAAAGGTAAAGGTCAAATGAAGACTTCCATTACAATAGATCATTATAATAAAGAATATTAAAAATGAAAATGCAAAATGCCTTTATAACTATATGTATTCCATAGAATAACTTATGCAAAAACTTCATTTTTATTGCATAATCATTATTTATTTATTGAAGAAATATGATCATTATTTAGAAATTTTTTGAATTTGTAAAAACATCTC
The DNA here is from genome assembly GCA_020226215.1 of Sindora glabra. Lineage (NCBI taxonomy): Eukaryota > Viridiplantae > Streptophyta > Magnoliopsida > Fabales > Fabaceae > Sindora > Sindora glabra. The sequence continues at coordinate 33,856,861 of CM035233.1, forward strand.
ATCCAATATTATAATGCCTCCTACTATTGAAAAATAAAAGACCTTAGAGTTTTGGCAAGGATACTTTTAGAAAATTTAAAGCATTTGTAGAGAGTGAGGGAGTTATGTTCAAATTTAGTATAAATATAAAAAAAGCTTAATAACAAAATTTAAAGGCATTGAAAGTAACAATAGACATTGATTAATAACTAAAGACTAATATCTTATATATCACACTTTTTAAAGTAAAGGATGATTAGCATAACTTTAGAAGCTACCTAAAACAAAATCAATATATAAGTTACAATAGATGTCTATTGTAAATAATGACTAATATTTTAAGTTTTCATAGAACTAACTTTTCATTTCCTATTAGAAATTATGGCTTTATAACATCATCAGCTTATGGTTAAATTAATATTGTAAATAATGTTATTATACTATTATATACGTCAGTTTTTACTTTAATTGATGTTGATATGCTACCTTAAAAGGTAATTTTGTAGTAATGAACATCCTACAATATTATGATTCATGTTAAAAAAATCATAAAAATATAATTTAATAAAATGGTAAATATAGTTAACAATTAATGTTAATTCCAAGTTTTGCATTTCTTAAAAGATGATTTTGAAGTTTTTAAAATTGAATGAACCAAGTATTTAATTTTATTTTCATATATGAATATTTCAATTTATAAATTTAAAAAATCTTAAAAAAATACAATATAAAATAATATTAACAGAAGTTTCTTCAGCCTATGTAGTCACTCCTAGTTTTGTGATTCATGGGCATTTCCTGCTTTATATTAATGTAACATACTTTAGTTTTCACCATGTTATCTAGTAGCTTTTTCAGCCACCCCTCTAATGCAACTTTTACATTCACATCAACCTTAGTAAATAGACACTCTTTAGTTACTCTTCCTAGTTTACACATGTTGTAATAACTTTTGCACTAAAAATTCAAAATTTCTTTGATCACATTTTTAATTTGAAGAGCGTTTCTCAAGGTAATTTCCTTGATCAATAGGGACTTCTTTAGATGAGGTTCCTGCTAAGTAGTTCCTTATCCTAATCAGGAATAGCTACATTTGATCAATGAATGTCTTTTCAAGATAGCTATCACCACCTTATCATTATCAATCTATCATGTGGGGTATGTGCAAGCACTAGACTTTTATAATTTAGAGAATACTTTTATAAAAAAATATAAGTATATACATACTAAAATCATATGTGTGTGTGTGTGTGTGTGTGTGTGTGTGTGTCAAAATGCATTCCCAACCCTAAACTTATATACACCAAATACTGAAACTTATATACAAATATATCAAACAGTAAACATTGATTCCAAATCCTCTCATTTGTGCTTAAACACTTCTTTGCATACAACTTATTATATCTTTTATCTCATATATCATCCATTAATGCATATATGTGACAATTTACCTAACTGTAACTGGTGTGGATTTTATTTCTTGGTCATCACTAACGTTTTAAACCTAATAGGGCATCGTAACATGCTTATTAATAAATAATTTAATTCTAAATTAGCCATTTCCATAAAACCATTTATATTTACATATTCAAAATATATATTTAACATCATTTGTTCATAAAATTATACAAAATACTAATTTCAACTAATTTCTTGTATTTCAAAAGAACTTATTCCTAAAGCTATTTTATATGATACTTAAGAAGCCTCTTATTGAAGAGCTATAGGTTATGGTTAAGGAGTTTCAATAGGTTTACTTGTAAACATTTAATTTAAACAAAGTGAGACAAAGTCTCAATAAGCAAACAACCTATTTAAAATCACATGTAAATAAACAACTAGCATTACCAATACTACATTTATTTCATAACTAGCCATAAAAATATCAATGAAACAAATAATTTGATAACCCATCTTATGTGTCTTGGGTCATTCTTATCTTCTCATAGAGTTTACCTTATTCCTTCCTAAATAGTTTCCTAGATCTAGTACTAATATCACATTCTCATATTCATATATATATATATATATATATATATATATATATATATATATATATATATATATATATATATATTTCCCCTTCCCAATCTCATCCTTTTAATAAAACTCACTTCAAATCATCAATCATATTTGTTCATATCATATAATTTAACTACCTTTTAGTCATATTTCTACTTATATAATTGGGTTAAGAGGAACCTCATTAGCCAATACAATCTTAAAAGGAAAATTCTACTACTTATATATCTTTCTCTATATGTGTGTATTATAAATTGAATTAGCATGTAGTTGTATAAAATAACATGGTAGTATTCAAGTATTTCAGTAGAGTACTTGAGTATGAGCCTTTTGAATGTAATTTCTAAGGTAGTGATTGAGTATTGTACCTAAATACTTTAAGGTAGAGGTGAAAGTGCCTTTAGATACTTAAGTACAATACTTAAGGACAAGCTTTTTTCTATAGTAATACTCGAGTATTGTATCCAAGTACTTTGAGTAAGAGGCGACATGTCTTTCAAGTACATGAATATAGTACTTAAGTACAAGCCCTTTGAATTCATTTTTGAAAGTAGTACTTGAGTCCTGTATTCGAGTATAAATATGAAATTTTCAAAAACTCTTAAATTTTCTAGTAACCTTCACACATTTCATTTCTAAACTTTCACACATCATCATATAACAATTAAAATAACTATACTAGCTTTTAGGCTTTAGTCAAACTTAAATGCAAGCAATAATTCCATAACAAATATCAATTACCAAATCATTATCATTATACATCTTATTTCTATTAAAAACTTAACAAAATTCATGAATTTAACTTATAATAAAGGATTTAAGTAAGTTATTTTCTTATGTAAGGATGTTAAAGGAGAGAAAACGATCTAACAAAATAAAAATTGTTCCTATCAAAGTTCAAATGAAGCAATATGCGTTCAAACCTTTAGTTTAATCTCCTAATCCATATTTTACATGACTTTCTACATTATTACTAGGATTTAAGAAGAATGCCTTGAGTAAAAGAAAGATTATGTTATTTTTTCTTAATTTTGCTCAAGCATATGATGATGAATTTAAGATTGGAGAAGAAGAAGAGAAAGGGCACGACAATAATAAGGGAAAAGGGACATATACCTACAAAAGGAAAATGGATAAGGAGATATAAGGGTAAGGGTGTTTTACTCATTATAAGGTTAGATAGAGGTAAAATTGATAAGTTTGATTTTGAATCTCTTTTACACTAATTTCTGATATGACATAATAACTTGACACGAACTCAACACGTTTATTTAGGTTTAGGTTAACATGTCAACCCATTTAAGAATTTATATTAAATTTTTAATAATTTTACTTAAGAAATAAATAATATTTTAATCATAAATAGATATATATAATAAAGATATAAAATTATTAATTTAATAAAATAATAATAATTTAAAATAATATTTCATTAATAATTAAAAATATTTTATAAAAATAAAAAATAATTAAATTTAATAAATAATTTTATAATATATAATTTATTAATTAAAATTATTAAATAAATTAAATAGGTAACCCATGAATGACTCGTTTTGATATAATTAAGAAATGGATCAATTTGAATGACACAAATTTCCACCTCTACTCTACACACCCTTTTTCAATTCTAATTTTAGTATACATTTTATTTAATTATACTTTAAGTATTTTTGCCATGTAACCCCATTTTCTTTAATTTAATTATTACTCTAAGTTTACTCACAACTTTCCTAATTATTAGTAAATTTCCATAATTACTAATAAAATTAATATAATAAAATCTTAATATTATTAGGGGTGTGACAATATATTCATGCTCAGTAACAGCAAGCACCATAACCACCAAATCGAATATCATTTTCTTTATAGTCATAATATTTTCATTACAAGACAAAGTTTTCTATATATTCTTTCTCATCTTCCACATATGTATGTTATGTTCAACACAAGTATAACATGAACCATAACCATTAATTTGAAACCATTTTGGACATAGCCAAAACATTCTCATCACAAGAAGATTATAGGATAAAGAACTAAATATTTGGAATCCTTATATAAAAAAAATTAGGCAAAATATATAGGAACTACAATATTTTGGACATTTAAAAAATATATTAAGAAATTAATGAGTAAAATATATTTACCATTAATGGAAAATGCAAAAAAAAATGTGATTAAAGTAACAAATACACCTTAATAAGATAATGGAATAAAGAAAACCATAAAATGATCACTAAAAAAGAAGAAATGAAGGAGAAAATGATTGCTTAAACGTAATATATGTTGATTTTTCTCATAATAGTTCCAATAAGTAGAGCTATGTTAATGTTTAATAAAATTGTATTCTTCAATTTTCCTACAGAGAACTTCAAGTACAATAGTTCTTTCAAATGCCCATAACTTTTTTTTGTGGGAAAATAATCTATTTCCATGGGAAATAAATATACATTGAGAAAATGAGACATCACATATTTCCTATAGCATCAAGGCCATGAGAAATTATCTTTTTGCAATGTTTATCATCATTTTCCTCATATTCCTTTTCTTTATCTTCCTCATCCTCATCCTTATTTTTTTCCTTTAGTTCTCTTTATGTAAAACTTCTTCCAATGCACCATCCTTATCTATTAAATCTCTTATGGAATTATTATCTTTAATGTCATTCACATAACACATTTTCTTATCTTAGAATGTGACCTTCAACAAATAGGAATCATTAAATATATGCTTTGGTCTTGTCTTCACAATAACTCACTAATCTAACTTGTCCCTTACTTTTTCTTCATGTGGTTTATAGTAAACATGGATAGCTTTTTTAAGCAACTATAAACGAATAATACTTCACACACTTTTATGTACGCTTCACTTTAACAATCTTATAAGCAGGATGCATCTTTGTACCCTAATTGATGATAGGATCAAACCATTCACAAAGAAACAAAATTATTTCATTAAAAGTTTTTCGAAGGTGTTTTAATTAAACAATTTCCTTTAATATTCTAAAGAAATCATTTCCACTAGAATTAACATTTCTAGTGCCTTTAACATGCACTTTCATTATATGTTATTTTCCTTTTACAAAATTTCTAAATATGAAATTTTTATCCATTGACAAGTAAATAAACCATGTATTTACAATTGTTGAAGAACCTTATGCTTGATTATGCAAGTAATGGTTGTTAAGCATATTATAGGTATTATGAAGCTAATAAAAATGGATAATATTGACTTATGTGTGTGAGAACCTATAAGTGACAATCAAGGAAAAAAAGTTTAGACTTATATAATTACAAATGATTGAGCAAATTTAGTGTTAATCTTTCTTTAAAATTTGGTGTTTAATACATTTGGAGTTATACACACATTATTTTAATGAAAATGCTATAAAATTCTTGATTAGTTAGATTAAATTACAAGGGAATAAAATTACAAGAAAAAAATGTCAATTATACATATTTGAGATATGTTGGACTTCATCAACATTAAGAAAAACATGCAATGTATAATAAATTTATATTTTTCTTTCATTCAAATATCAAATGACATACATTCTAGATAGTCAACCAGGTTAATTTAAAATTAAAGAATAGTTTCACTTGGATGATCACCTTTCTACCTTATGTAGCTTGTTCTTGTACTTTGATTGTAATATTATAAAACTTGAGCGATCTCTTTCATTAGTTATGCTTTGTAAATACTTGCCTTGACATGTGCTTCATTGGTTACCTTTCTTCTTAAGTTTATTTAATAATGCATGCAAACATGTTACAACATTAGTGAAGTTAGTTGAGGCATTATATTTGAACAAAAATTAAATTAATAATGCTAAAATAAGTTAAGTGTACTTATAAACTTACCTTTCAAATGGATACATTCATTGATTTTGTAAAGGACCACTAACTTAAGCTTTAAAAGGTAAGTGAATTGATAAATGTTCTATGACATCAAAGAAATTAAAGAGATTATCTATTCCAACTTTCACAATATAAGGGGAATATTTCATTTTATTTTCAACAACCTACTTTCCTATAATGTTATTGAGGATAAGTCTCAAAATAATTGACTTAACTTGATAATGGGCTTCTTTATTGAATATGGCAGCCCAATAAATGTGATTGGAAGTGAACTTTACATGAAGAAGTAATAATTATAGCTCTTGATGCTTAATAATCTATAGACACATATATAACATGTTTGTCAATTTTGGATACATAATCATTAGTGATTCTCAACTGTTGCATTCATTTGCAAATTACCCTTTTCTATTTAATGTTGAAAGTAAATAATGCTTTTGGTTTGTAAATCTTATTGTTAGCAAATTCTTAAAGTTCTAAGCCTTAATTTGCATAATATTAATTTTTAGATCTAACTCTACCTTGGCATTGTCTTTTGATTTCCCTTTTATGTCTATCACATATTAAAGATATTGTCAAACTCATTTTTCTCAATATGCATGACATTTAAGTTATGCCAAAAATAAGTTTGTTTCCTTATAAAGCAGGTTCCGAAATATACTTTGTTTAGTTTAGTTGTGCTCATATCATACATTCATAATATGATTAATAATGTTCTTATAACCTTAAAAATACCTAACACTTTATCACACACCCTTTCACTTGATAGTTTATGAAAGGAGTGAGGATCCCTCAACTCTATTTTTTTATGAATTAATCTTCATTCCTTTTATAGACATGTTGACTATTGAAGAAGCATTGATGTAAATTATACAATGATTACTTCCTTCTATGTTTCAATATGAATGCTTCAGTTTTTATATATATATATATATATATATATATATATATATATATATATATATATATATATATATATAGTAAATGCTAGTTTCCTAGTAATGGACTATTATAAAAACATCACATGATCATAATTCTTTTTCCACATTCCTTATTATAAAATTATGCATTTTAAAGACATCATATGTTGGGACACAATGCTCCCATAATAACAATAACTTATCAATTAATGGTTACAAGTATACATTAATTAAACTTTTAGGATTTTATGGCTTTAAAATGATTAGGAGCTGTCATATATAGCTCAAGGGGTAGATTGTATTTGTAATAATAACAAGCTAACATGCATTTGTATAAGGTATGATATAATTTACTAATGGTCTATAGTGAGACCTAACTAATGTAAGAAATAAAATAGAAAAAAGTAAGTTCTCCTTATTTACTATTATGATGTTTGATATTATTTATAGCACTTAATTAATTAAGAGAGGTCATTGTTATAGAATTATGATTATGCATTTATTGATAAACAACAATCATAGGATACACGAGGTATATATAAATGTGGTTGCATTTTTAAAATTATTAGGACAAAAAAGATAATAACTTAAAACAGACTAACACTTATAGTTAATTGGTGACATTTTTTTTAAATTTAAATGAAAATTTAAGACAAAGGCTAATTTAGAAAATTGTTATCTGAAAGGTATTTGAAAGATCATGCAAGAAGAAGATAATATTGCACATTGATTTTGTTATTAATCGATGTGTAAATGCATCTAAAATGTTCCATTAAGCAATGAATCAACACTTAATTATAATGGAATAAGCCTAAGACATCGATTTTGATTTAATAACTAATGTTTATAGTTTAGTTGATTAACTATATATATCATATTCACTCTCAATTTGAAAATATCTTGGTGATATCTTAGCTTTTATTATCTAACTCCAACTTATGTTAAGGAGAAGGAACATAACTACTTTTGCATCTCATCCAATACTGCTGGAGATGTTTTAGAATTTAATTATTGCTACTTTATCCATTATCACCTCTATGTACTTGTTTGTAAAGCACATAAAAATCATGATTAGCAATTATAGCTCAAATAATTGATTATTACTTTTTTATTAATGTTTGGTTGCACTTTTAAAAACCATCAATAATCAATTGTATGTAATAATCTCAATTACAAAATAAGCTATTCAAAGTAGCTTCTTTTAAGTTGTGATTATAAAAAGAGAAACTTTAAAATTTATACTTATATTAAACACAATCTTTACACTTTTATCTTTACTCTTGTGTATTTGCATTTTGAATTTATGGATGACTTTAGAAATTTTATAACTTAATTATTCATAATTTTATTTAAATTAGTGAAATATCAAAATAATTATAAATCTTATTTTAGTATTAGAGAATTTAAGTATTCTTATTTGTCAAAAAAGTTCAAATAAATGACAAATATTTATTAGATAAGAATATATATTAAATAATATTATATATGTTTTCAAATAAAAAATATAAAAAAATATTAAAGGAATTAGTGATTTTGATTGATATATAATTATATATATTTTATTGTCCTTTTTGATAATTTGATAACAAAAAGTGATTATTTTGTGCCTCATCTAAATAAGAATAGATTATATATAATCAATGATCAATTGATATTACTAAATATGAAATAAATTATCTATAATCAATTATTCTGAAATTAATTATTATAATCAATTATTTGAATAATTAATTATCTTCATCGCTATCCCATACAAGCCTTAAATGTGTCAAATGTAATGATAAGGGAGTTATGTTTCTCCTTCTTAAGTACAAATAGACATTAGTAATGAAGGTAAATATATTGCCTAAATCTATTATTTATCAATATTGAAGTTTGATAAATGGCTACAAGAATTGATACCAAATTTGGTAATAATAGTGGAAGACCAAGGCCTATTTTCCCCTTATATTATATTATTGTAAATTTACATTTATTAAAATAATGATATATTAAATCAATAAAATTGTAGAATAAATTTTCTTATATCAATGTCTTCTTTCTTATATTTTAGTATATTCACATTTAATGTATTAATGTTTATATCGTTATAAGAAAAATATGCAAAAAAGACATATTACTCACTCTAAATTTATGATATCTTATAAAATTGATAAAAAATTCTTTATTAAGTTCAAAATTAACCTTTACTTTTATTCAAACTTATAAAAAATAATTTCTTTTAAAATGGAGTAAATCTTTCATCCTATTTATGTAACTTTTAGGCTTTTGTGCACTTAATCCATCTCTTAGATATTTTGTAGAATGATTGCTTTATTTTCCAATAATTGAAGTAATTTTTCAAAACTTATTATGGTATACAAGTTGATTAAGAATGTACAAGAGAAATGATGTTGATTATTTAACACAATCGACATTTTTTTATGAAAATTAGATTCCTATACAATAGTGATTTTTGATCATAATTGATGCATAACATGTAATAAAGCTCTAATAAATATATACCAATACAATTAATGACAATGAAAATTTTAGAGTTGAATGATATCGTTTATTTAAAATGTCAAATTTTTAATTAATAACCATCATAAGATGTCCTGTACTGCCTATAAATTGCATCCAACTATTATTTTCCCTTCTATTCCTCTTTTCATTTTAGGTTTCATTGTATAATTTCTCTTTCATTTCATTTTATTTATGTAGCTTAAGAGGATAATATAATATTGATTTTGCAAGTTACAACTCTTAGATATAATTATTTGCTAGTCTTACCTCATTCATATAAAGGTATTGGTATGAAGAACAAAGTGTTTGTTGATAAAAAAATTTTATTTGCAAATCTTGCATCATTCATATGAAGGCATATTTTGCTGAAATTTCTTGTGGACATGAAAGTAAAGGGAAGGGATTACTTCATGGATATCATGCAAACATTCACCATTACTTTGTTTAAAGTTATGAGATCAAATAATTAATTATAATGCTATAATATAATATTTATTAATTAATATTGATAATATTGTTAGAATAATGATTTATTATTATATCTATTTTTAGACAAATTTAAGGATGTAGAAGTTAAAAAAAAATCAAATCATGTTAGTTATTTACTATAAAATCAATATGGTTATAATTAAATGATAAAATATCATTTATTTAACTAAACTGATGTATAAAGATATAGCACTGCCACATAATTTTGATTAATGGTGGTAGTAAGCATTTACCAAGGTTAGTATTTTATGTGGTAGCAATATAAGATGTCAATTTCGTAATAACTAATGTACAAAGGATGGTATGCAATGTTGAATTTTTATTAAAAATGAATGTTTAAAGTTTAGTAATCCATTTCAATTGTCATGATAGTCTATTTGTATGTTGTAGTAGTTTATCAACAATTTACACATTATGATGATTCATCAATAGTTTACACATTGTAATAGTTTACCACTAATTTGTTCATAATATATAAATAGGGCTCTCTTTAGCTATTAGAAACAATAATCAAGATAGCTCTCCTTATAGTGTTTGATTGCTTCATTAGTTATGAGTGTTTAACTATTCTTGTGTTTCAATGCAATAATTGACATTCTAATTATTTTATATGGTATGTCAGACTTTAATACATATAAAGCAAGCAACACCATTCTCACATTGAAATGCATGAACATTTAGATGCTCAGAGCAAATGATTATTTAAGCTTTAAGATTATTAGATACAAAATTGTAGTGTTAAACTTTGATAGGTTGCAAAGATAAGATAATTTATTGTGAGAAGAAGTAACATCTCTAGTCTTATATTAATTTGCTTGAATTCAATACAAGATTTTTTACGCTCTTTTTTAACTATAATTTATTATTAATTTGCAATCATCTGCATTATTCAACTCAGAAGCTCTTAAGTGGCATCCTATTTTGAGAAAAAAAGCAAAGATGATAAAACTAATGAGAAATTCTAGTTAACTAGCCAAAATGTGTCATAACCTAAACTTGGTCATGACCAGCGTGAATCCCAATAATTAGTTTCCACTAGTCTTAACATTACTTACATTTATTTTACTTACTAGAAATCCCTATTCCTATAGGGTTCTAAAATACATTTTCAATTTTATGAAAAAATGGATAATGTTTCTCTTATTTTTTAATAGTCCCTGAAAGCCACTTGCCCTAAATTATAAAACTTGTAAGTTTTCTCAAATACAATAGTACTATCAACATACACAATATTGTATAATCTCAATATATATACACAGATAAACAATTTAACACATCATTTGCTGAATCAATGAAATCTCTTTCTCTAGTTCTAATTTTAATCCAACTGTCAAAATCCTTTAACAAGGTAGTCTTGATTCTCCATGGATACAACAAGCTCTAAGATGCTCATTTCAACCTGAAAATATTTAAAACAAAATAAAGTGAGTCACGAGAACTCAATAAGTATATATTCATCACTATCTTGCAGGAGATTAGTTATATATATATATATATATATATATATATATATATATATATATATATATATAAACATAATAGTCATTAGCTAATTAGGTTTTAAATTAGAAAATAATAGCAAATCCATTTCCTGGATTTCTGAAATATATGAAACCAAGCATCGGATTGAATTTTCACCTGCATGTAGCTTGGATTTCATATTTCACATCACTAGTCATAGTAATTTCAATTATTCACTAGTATATGATAATGATATCATATCGCACATGATCCATTTTAGATAATTACCACATTTATAAATAGCTATTAAGGCTTAATCACAATTGAATTATCATAATCACATCAAGTCTTTACAATAATACCAAATAGTAATATTCAAGCTCGAATGGATCTTAAAGTCATATCATAACTGTCTATTAGGAATTTCCCATCTGACTTTTACATTATGGCCTTGTCATAGTTCATAATTTCCAATGTCACTTATGGCATGATTCATAGATAATATACACATGAGAGCTTAACTTTCATATCACAATTATTTATAAAAACTTCAATGTAAAGTAAACAATTCATCATGGGATAATATCAAAGCACACAGTAGTATATGTATAACAATGTCATCATGTTCACTAATATGGCCATAACATATAGATATTAATAAAACTTAATCATGGTTAATCGATAGTCAGAAACACCTCCACCATGCTCTTTAAGCATAATTATTTAACGTTTACTCAAATAGAAAATTATATTTATACCATGGGTACTAATTCCATATTGGTCATTCCTAATCTTAAACTATGCTACATAATTATACCTTTAAGAGTTTACGTATGAACATATATGCATGGATGTGATATCGATACCATTAATAAGGAGAATATAATTTACACTATTCAAACTATCTTTTATTAAAATATTAATCTGTGGTGAGTTATATACTCATTTGTTACACTTATTTACTTTTGAAAACTCCAAAGCATCTATACTTATCTTTCCACATTTTCCTCCTATTCCATAATTCACAAAAATAGTTTATAAATAATTCAAATTTACTCCTTTTCTTCCTAAATCATTATTTATAATTCTATTACCTTTTTCTTGAGTTGTCTACAAGGAATAAAAAATATGCTATTTGAAATCAAACTTACACATGTGAGAATATTATAGCTTAAAGCTTTAGAAAAGCTCAATTGATGCTATTTATTCATTATAAACTATTTGTCCTTTATTTTTTAAATTTATCATTGAAAAACATAAGAAATTCTCATATAGGACAATTTTCCAATTTGAAGTATAAAACAATCAAAATATTACATTTTGATGGTACAAATATACTTTAAATATGCTAGCCTGATAATCTTAAGCATAAAATCCTTCTTTTATTAATGTTGTACCAAGTATCCAAATAATATGATAAAACAAGATTTTTTGAATTAAGTTCAAATTTTCCATTTTATCAAGACATGACACTCTAAAAAGCTTTAATCATATAGTTCTATCACTCTATAACATAAAAATAGCATTTTTCAGAAGCATACTAAGAATCCATAATATGCATAAGATAGGTTCTCTTGAATCAAGTTAGAATCTTTGAACATATGAGAATATAATACTTTGCAATTACTCTAATTATAGTATTCTAGCAATATATATCATAAAAATCTTACTTTTTCTAAGCCATTATCATGCATTTCTATTACACATAAAAAAATGGATTTTCTAGGTTAGCTTTAAATGCCCAATACTAGTAAAGTTAATGATCTAGCTTCAAAAACCTAATACTAGTAAAGTTAATGATATAAAAAGATCCCAATCATTCTATTTTAACACTTTGTAGCATAAAAATCTCATTATAAATATTAAAATTTTATAATACAAATATGCTCGCCTGCATCTGAAATGCTTGAGCAGAGCTTGCTAGCAACAAAATCATTCCAAAACATTAATGAATGGTGCGAGATAGTAGCTCCAACTATTGGGTCAATGCCATGTCTCATGGCTTTCCACGCTCACTTTCTAATGGTTACCTCAGCTAGGAAAAGATAGTTTCAATTTAAGAGATGCATAGTGGCACAGGAAAAAGAGAAGGATGCTGGAGAAGAAAAGACAAGCTCGAGTTCCTTACTGCCACAGTCCATTATTCCCTATGTGAAGTTATGTAATTAAGCTCTTAAAAAAGGGGTCATTTGTAGTATTGGCCATTAGAGCCAATAACAAGATTCCTAGGAATAACGACATCAATATAAGGCACTGCATAGGAAGAAGGGGAGAGAAAGAAAAGAAAAAAAAGAAAGAAAAAGAGAGTGTAGTTCGGGATAATGTGTAAGAGAAAGAGGGCTAGGAAAAATAAAAAAAAGAAAGAGAGAAATGCTAAAAAATGAGTTATAGGTTTTTATTTTGTGAATTACGGTGCACTGTAAGCCCAAATTTCCCTTTAATCTCATTTGTTTATTCTTATTATGAAGGATCCTAGCCCTTCATTCCCTTCTAAAAACTCAATTTTTATAATATTCTTATTTAAAATTTCTAAAAATAAATATTTCAAGTTTTCATAACTTTCAAGAATAATTTATTCTTTTCAAGCATTTGGTTTCATAAAATTTTTCACTCATAATTATTAAAATTATTTTCATAAAATTTTTCAATCACAATTATTAAAAATATTTTTAATAAGTAAGAAAATCCCTGTAAAAAATATTTAGACAAGCTCTGAATTAATAATGGCTATATAAAAATAAAAATAAATATATTTCAAATGTTACTATCAATATCATTTTGATATTCAAGAACTTTTAAAAAGGAAAAAAAATTTAAAACCAAATATTAATCAAATAAATAAAAATTCCTTATCTTCTTCTTTTAAACTATTTACTTTAAGATATAGAAATTTATAAATTTTTAAATATTACTTTGGAGTATTACAAAACATAACTTAGAAGCCTACCTTAAGCAATATAAAGGTATTATGATAAAGGTATTACACTTTTTCTTTTCATATAATGTTTATTATTTATTATAAATTATAGTTTCTCATTATTTATTGGATTGTTCAATCTGTTACTATTCATATCTATATAATTGTATAAGAAAATTGTGATTATTTATGTAAAAAATAATTTTAATGTTACTGACTTGTAAGTTATATAGTTTTTACTTTAAACATATAGAGATTTAAATGTTAATTTTTAATAACAATTAATGATGTAAGCCAACATATTTTATTTAAAAATATGTTAGTTTACATCATCGATTGTTATTAAAAATTGACATTTAAATCTCTCTAGTTTAATGATGTTGTTTTACTATACATGTTAATTTTTTTTTACTAAGAATTGATATTTAATATTAAAATAATTTAAATCATAAGGCATAAAATAAAAATAAAAATAAAAATAAAAATAAAAATAAAAATAAAAATGAAAATAAAAATAATGAAGTCATAATACTATTTGTAAATTTCATTGCAAAGCTCTTCCAACCTTAAAATTATTATTTCTTTAATAAGATATGCTTATATTCTAATTTTATGATAGTTCTCTTCAATTTTTTTTTTGTGTATGCATACTAATTAATTTGCAATATTAGTAGTATTAAAGATCTATTAACCTATCAGCAAATTTCTAAGGTTATGCATTCATTGAAAAAGCATAGAATATAAGCATAAAAACTTTTTTAGCTTTTATGTTTTACTCTTGCAACTTAGTTTATTTTTTTGGAGTTATGCTTACATACACAATTGTTTGATTCTTAGTGTATAAAGTATGTTAAAATGTCCAGATAATGTAAGTCCTATTTAAGAGATGCACATGAATAATGAATTAAACGTACCCAGAAAAAATAATATCCATGATAAATTAGAATGTAATTTTTCTTTCATTATGATAAACTTTTCTTTTATAGTTATTGTAACACTTAAATTTTCTTTTGCTTACTTTATTTTCTTGCAATTTGAAAATGCTCTAAACATATGACATTTAGAAATGTAAATCAATAGGTATTCCCTGATCCCATATCTAAATTATATGAAATTAATGTAGAGAAAAAATAGAGCAATTTTGTCTATTATGAATTGTCTGTATTGAATTTAGGATTGTGTACTATAACGAGGATAAAATATATATTGCTTTTTGTTCAGTATGACATTTATATATATTATAAAACTATAGTATTGTTGTTTTAAGGCTCTTAGATGTATTTCAGATTAGAAGTAGTAGACAGGGTCATGAAATGTTATATATATTAGATGGGATAAAGAACCATTTTTTTATTCTATGGGGAATGTAATAAATGTCAGTTATGTAAATCATTAAAGTAGTAAATTAGATCTTTCACATGAATTAATAAAATAACCTAGAGCTTAATTACAATTTTCAATGATGGTTATAGAGATAAAATTAACATTATTAAATATGATAAGTTATTGAATGATGTGATGTAAAAGAAATGAAGATAGTTTATTCATTAAGAAACTAATATATTATTTCTTTTCTATAATAATTTTTTAATCAACATTTTAAAATATTTACTATGTCACTCAATAAAATAAAGGTTTGGAACTGACATCTAATCATGTAAATACCTAATGTAAAATCACTATTCTACAATAGTGAATGGGGCATATGGATGGTGATAATGTATACCATTCCACTTCCTTCCTCGTTAAGTTTCATTACTATAAAATATAAAGATATGATGATATTATGTATGATATGCAATGATTATGAATACAATAACATGGCCATAATATAGATGAGAAATGGTTATAAGTGTGATAGTAGGATTAAAATATAGTTACATGAAAGAAATAAAATACGATGCAGTATGAAACTTTGAATTATGATAAGATGTTTATTCATATACAACATGTATAAAGTAAATATAATTTATACATTATGTATGATTCTAATTGCATACATTATTTGTATGGCTTAAAACCTGTTCCTTCCAGAGTTTAGGTGGCATTTCCATTAATTAAATACTGGTTGCCCACTCTTTTCTCTACATTTTAAGTGCTTATATGAATGAGAAGTTGTAGATAGTGCATTATCCCATCTTACGCGTGTATGTGTGGATTAGGTATATGGCCTTTGACTAAAGTCCTTAGTAGCACCTAATACTTAGCTTGATTAATTAAAGAAAAGTTGAATTATAATTTTAATTCATATTTTCTAGCATATTAAATTTGTATTAAAAGTTTCATATAATCATTTGTAATGTATGCAATTATATTTTTATTCATCATTTTAAAATGAAAAATATAGAAAACGAAATAACTATAGATAACTAAGATTCAAATAACAAAATAAATATAAAACTAAATAGAACATAATAATTATTAATTTCTTATCACATTTTAAAGGAATGAATTTTTCATAAAATCTTTTATCTTTTCTACCCATATCATTCTTCTTCACTAGGAAAGAACTTGAACTTAAGTTCATATTTGGAAGTTGAATTCTTGCAATCTACCAAAATAAATATTTAGAATACTTTTGCAATTTTAGCTTTATGAAATAATGACAGTCCTTGAAATGGATCTTTTTTTAAAAATGCATAAGTGCTAAGCTTCAACTTGTTTGCAAGATTGATCAAATGTTGTAGTTCATTCAAGTTAAGTAATTTAACTTAAACAAAATTCACTACTTCAACCTTCAAGTTGTTAATAACATATTTTGATTGTTAGATTATGAGCTTATTATTAAAATTTTCTTGTTAATTTGATAAGCCTTCAATACTTAGTTCACTTTTTTTATTGTTGAACTTTTCTTATATCCAGTTCTTTGAAGACATTTTCATGTTATTATCTTATTTGACAATATCTTTTTCTTTGATACCCTAAAATTCTTTAAGATTTTCTAGATTATGATATGATAAACATATTTCATCAGTTTTGTTTTATTTTGATTGTGAAAAATCTTTTATATCTATACTCCTAACTTCCTAACAAGAAGTTTTCTTTCCTTCATTCAAGAATGAATTTGATAAAAAATATTATTGATTACTCTAATGCCTTCATAAGCATGAAAGCCTTCTTTAATTTTGTGTAAATTATCATATTGTTAATATTTCTTTTTAATCCTTTAAGTTATATAACTCTTAATTATAGAACTTTTAAAGCTAGTTGATGAACATAGCTTTTCATTGTTGGCTAAATTTAATAGTAATGTTTCTCCTTAGTTAATGATTTTGCATAATGTTGGCCTTTCATAATTGGTTGGATTTGATGATGATCTTAAGTTAACTTAAAAAGGATTGCATCATAATAATTTTAAAAGAATTTTCATGCAAACATTTCCTTATTTGTAACCATGTTTTGATCTTATTTTTTCCTTAATAAGTTTTATCAATATGCTTATGATTTCACCATATAAATCCTTTTCCTTTTTAGTTATTAGCCATTATATTCACCTTTTTTTCTTTGGGAGCATTCATCATGTTGAAAAAGTCATCTAAGTTATCTATCCTATTCATAAATAAATCAATGTTAAGTCTACTGTAGAACTTAGTATAATCAACCTTCATGAGATAACTTTTGCTTCTTTGATTAGGTCTTCTTATTGCATGGTAGTCTTCATATCTTTTTTTTGTTGAGTCTAATTCTTCCTCAAGAACTTGTAAACTTGTTAATCATAGTTGTCTTGAAGATTGTTGCATAACTTTTATCTTTTATCTTTACTTTGATAATGCATATCTCCTTCAATAGTCCACCATCATTTCATTTTTATCTTGATAATATTCATAGATGGATTCTATTTATTGAATTACTAGATTAAGATAAGGGACATGTAGGCATAGACTCCATCTCCGGCATAGTTTTCTCTATTGCATCTAAGAAACTTGTTAGTGCCTACTCCCAAGTTGGTAAGCATGTCATAAATTTCATAGAGCTCATAGGTCATCCTTTCCTTTTGAGCTTGCATCGTTATCTCTTGAGCTTTTATCGTTGCACAAGGAACTTTAATCCTATGAGCATGATTGATAGGATGGTTGCCACTATCTTTGTTACTACTACAAGTTGTAATCTTAAACCTTTGATCTCGAATCATTGAACAAGCTTTAATGCTGCTTGACATGCGACAAAAAGCAAAAAAGGGAAAATAGATTTCTAGTGCACTAAAAATAAATAAAAATACCATAATCAAATACTTTATTAGTTTTTGAATTGAATATTAGAAAATCCTATAGAAATAATGTATGAGATTTAAATGATGTGGAATTCAAACTATTTATACTTAATTCTTAAACTTAAAAGTCCTACTCCACCTGATACTTGACTTCATAAAAATATAAGAAAACAAATACAAATAACCAAAATTCAAGTAACAAAATAATTATTAAACTAAATAAAACATAATAATTATTGATTCTTTATCATATTTTGAAGGATCAAACTTTCTATAAGATTTTTTAGCTCTTGTTCCTACATTATTCCTTTTTACTTAGAAAAAACTTGACCATGAGTTCATATTTGGAACTTAAATTCTTTCCTTCTCTCAAAATAACTATTTAGAATACTTTTGTAACTTTAGTTTCATGAAAAAAATGATAATCTTTGAAATGGGTCTTCTTTAAAAATGCTTGGATATTAAATTTCAACTCGTTTGTAAGACTAACAAAGTGTTATACTCCATGCAAGTCAAGTAATTCAACTTCAACAAAATCCACCACTTTAATCTTTAAGTTATTTAATAATATTTTCTAATTATTGAATTATTAGCTTATCATCAATTTTTTTTGGATAATCTAATAGGCCTTCAATGATTGGTTCACCTTTTTTACTATAAATATTTCTTCTATCTAGTTCTTTGAAGATTTTTCCATATGATTATCTTGTTTAACAGTATCATTTCTTCAGTAGCCTTAAATTCCTCAAGATTTTCTAAATTACCAAATGCTGAACATGTTTCATTGACTTTATCCTATTTTAATTACAAGAATTCTTTCATGGCTATATCCTAGCTTCTTATTAAGAAGTTTTATTTCCTTCATTAATGATACTTATGGTTCACTTGCACTTGGATGATTTTTGTTGAATTTGGAAGTGTTGAACTCAAAGGAGACTTAGTGTTTAATGATTATAAGTTTGATTTGCATAAATTTGATTAGAAATATTGTTAATCACTCTAATGTTTTCATGAACATGAAAGCTTTTTTCAATTTTGCGATAAGTATGATCGTGTTAATATTTCTTCTTAATCATTTGAATTGTATAACTCTTCATGATACAACTTTTCAAAGCTAATTGATGAGCATGGCCTTTCATGGTTGGTTGAATTTGATGGTAATGTCCTTTCATAGTTAATAGTTTTGTATAATGTTGGAATTAATTGGATTTGATGATGATTTTGAGTTAACTTAATAAGATTGCACTATAATAATTTGAAAGTATTTTCTTTCTAACACATTCCTTATTTGCAACCATGTTTTGATCTTATTTTTGCCTTGATGAGGTTAATCGGTTTGTAGATAATTCTACCATATAAATACTTCTCCTCTTATGTTATTGGCTATTATTTTCACCTTTTTCTCTTCAAAACCATTTATCATGTTGAAGAAGTCCTTTATATCATCTATCTACTTCATAAACAAATCATTGTTGAGGTTGTCATTAAACTTAGTAAAAACAGCCTTCATGTAATAACTTTCACTTTTTCGATTAGGTCTTTTTGTTACGTAGTAGTCTTCATGTCTCTCTTATTTAAAGTTTAATTCTTCATTAAGAATTTGTTGCCCTCATTAATAATAATTAGCTTGACGATTGTTATGTAACCTGTTAGTGTGTGTCCTAAAACCAATCATATAAGATGATTAGAGTTATACACAATGTATTATATTTTATTTTAAGCAATTTAATTATTATATTTTATTTTTATTATTATTATGCGCAATTTATAACTTAATATAATAATTATCCTTGGAATAGCTTTGCTATTCCTAAAATGCCCCTAGTCAAGTATTATTATGAAAAAGGATAGTAATAATACATCGAGACTAGCATGTATAGTGACTGATGATTACGAATCATGGATATGTGATATCAAGTCAATACATGAGTACATTGCTAGTGAACAATGTACTGGACTGACCCACTATGAGAATATTGCATGGATAAACGTGTCATAAGTTATTCTCATATGATCACAACTACGCATAAACCTTTGACCTGAAGTCACTACGGTTCCCTACATGAGAAATTACTTACTTTAATATTGTCCTATGTCACCTTTAATCAGGTGACAAGTAGGGCATTGATTGGGTGTGTCATAAATCATGCAGAGGGAAGTGAGTGATGTAAATGGGATTTTGTTACTCTTGTATAAAAGAGAAATATCCTTGGGCCCTTTGATTGAGTGAGACTTAGAAATGCATGGCTATGCTCAGTTGAATTAATATGTGATATTAATTATTTATTTTAAGTCTACTCAGTATCAAGAAATATAAATTGAACGTTGACGAGGATGACACATTCCATGCCTCCAGTTCAATTTGGATATTATTACAAAAGGGTTATGATGTAAAACGTTGATCATGTATTAGGTGGATGTCGAATCATAGACATTCTTACTACTTGAGTGGCAGTGATGTATTGCTAGATACCGCTCGCTGTCTATAGCTCAATAATAAGTCATTGTCAACGTAGTAAGAACTTACAGGGTCACACAAAAGGAGTAGGAATAAGACAATAATTAATTGGACTTTAATTATATTAATATCCAATTAATTGGACTTATTTTCATGCATATATATTATTAAGAATAATAAATTCACGTTATATATATATATATATATATATATATATATATATATATTATGTGATATTATTTGATATTAAAGTAATATCAAGTAATTATCTTATCAGATATTAGATAAATATATTATGAGATAATATTATTTTGATATTTGATAGCTATATGCAATTATCTAATATTAAGATATTTATATTATGAGATAATATCATTATCTAATCTTAGATAATTAATAGATAAGTCTTATCTCTTCCCATTATCTCTAGGATAAGGATAAGATGAGTTGTTAAGTGTGATTAGGATTTTGGAAGCATTATCCTAGTAGGACTAGGATTATGGCTTGCCTAGGTTCTATAAAAGGGGAGTTGAGGGCAGCACTTAATTATCACGTTTTAAGCTTCCATATAAACCCTAAATCACTCAGAAAACATCCAATCTTAATTCTTAGAGAGAAAAACGCATCCTAGCAGATGCGTGGAGGGTGAGAGGTCATTGTTCACTCCGTGTGGATACCGTAGAGACGCTGTACCTTCCGGCCGGCGTTTGATTCATCCGCTCTCAAGTTTTGATCAGTAGAAACACGAGTGCCCAATAGGTAAAACCCTAATCATTGACTTCTATTTTTGCATGGATCCTAGGTAGAATTCGGATCAAAAATTTAAAATTCCGTTGCATGTGATAATCCGAATTCCCAACATAACCTTCGTCTTCTATCTCTACCATAAAAATTGTTGTCTCTTTTATAGTTCACTATTATTTCAGCTTCATCTTAGGAGTCTTCACAGATGGATTCCTTTTGTTGAATTGCCAGATTGTGATGATGGATAGGTTGGCCCCCAGCAACATCTTTGGCATGATTGTTTTTATTATTTCTACGAAATCTATTGGCACATACTATTAAGTTTGCAAGCATACGGAGTTCACATGTTATCTTTTCCTCTTATATTTGCATCATCGTCTCTTAAGCTTTCATCACCATCTACAAACTTTAATTTCATGATCATGGTTAATGGGAAGGTTGCCACCATATTTACTTTTACCAAAAGTCATCATATCAAATCTTTGATCTCAAACCATTGATCAAGATTTGATGCCACCTAATATAGGACAAAAAGTGAAAGTGGGAAAATAGATTTCTATTGCACTAGAAATAAAGAATCATATTAAAATCAATTGCTTTATTGATTTTTGAATTGAATATTGGATTAATAAAATTCCTCCATGACACACTCATACACTAATCATATGGAAATAACCCATGAAAGTTAATGACATGGGATTCAAATTATTCATTCTAAATTTTGAAAGTTAAAATTCTTATTCCACCTAACTTGAGATTTCTTAAAATAAAAGAATAACTACAAAAAACTAGAATTTGAATGACAAAATAAATATAAAACTATATTCAATATGATAATTATCAACTCTAATTACATTTTGCAAGATTGAATTTTCTATAAAATCTTTTAATTTTTGCTATCACATCAAATTTGATCTAAGGGGCCCTGATCCTTGCAAAATTTTTAAAATTATGAACTATTATTATGTAAATATATAATTTTTTTTTGGGTATACACCATAGTATCTCTCACTTGATCGGTGAGAGATTAATCCTTGGAAGTATTATTAGGTGCCAAAGGCAAAATCTCTCTTAAATGAATTTTTTCTATACATAAAATTTGGATTAAATTGAAGGCAAATTTCTTCCGCATGGATCAACTCATGTTGGCTATATAATTTTTTTAATATAAGTTATTCAATCCCTAAGTTTTAGTATAATATTCGCCATCGCCACTGATTGTACCAAAAGTAAACAAGAAAAATGCAGGATTATGAGATCAGAGCAATTGGATACGTGGTCTTGTTTACAATGATTTCTTCCTCTTGGTAATTAACCTTCATTTTCTTTTTGAAAAACTATATTTTAATCCAATTCTAATATTTTAACTAAAAAATGCTGAGACAAACAATGGATTAAAATAAGAAGAAATAACTTTGTTTGTATAATTTAAGAATTCGACAAATATAAAGACACAATCTGTATGATATTGTTTTATTGGGTTGGTTTTCTTATAATTTTTTTTTATTTTCTATAATAATTTTTCTTCTTAAATTTCACTTTTCCTTTTAAAAAATTAGGCTTAGTTCATAAATATTTTTTTTCAAAAAAAAAAAACGGTGGTTCTTAATTTGAGCGTTCCATTAAACTTAGTGATGAAAAATAGGTAAATCTAGGTAAATTGCATTTAATTTGAAAATTAAAAACTTATTTTAATTCTGTAAGATTGAATTTTTATCAATTTATTTTCAATTAAAAGTTTGCATTAATTTGATTCATATAAAATTAATTTTAAGTTGAATTTTAGTCATTTCATAAATAAAGAATATTAATTTTACTGTAATTTTCATATTCAACATTAAATAAATAATATATTTTTAGTTTTAGTATTTTATAATACTATTCCTATTAAATATATTTTAGTTTAAATAGACGAGGTCTTGATGGATCCCCCAATTACGTCCTCGTTGGACCATGGATTGTCTTTGAACTTTCGGAGGCATTGTTTCAAGAAGAAACCATTGTGGAGTAAAGATTTTTCCGAAAGGAAAACGGGAATGAGAAAGTGGTTTGATTCTTGTAAAGTGTTAAGTTCTTGTAAAGTAGGTAAGTCTATTCTAATACAAAGTGGCTGATGAGATCAGTGTTTCACTTCCTTTTAAGAGAAAAACATATATTATATTCAAAATATAAGACGATTATATAATAATTATTATTTATTAAGTCTATTATTAAATAATGATAAAAATAAATAAAATTAATATAGTGTTGAGAAAATTAAATTTTACCGAAAGTATAAAAGTTTACTTTAAATTTATCTGTAAACTCTAAAGATAGAATTAATTAATTTTTTAATAGTAGAAGTTATTAAATTATTAAAAGCATATATGTAAACAACAATGATCGAACATTTAATGTAACGTAAAATATAAAGTCTTTGTTACATTAAACTATAAAGTCTTTGAAGAATATAGAAGGTCATTTGAACTAGAGACTTTTAACACTAATTAATTTTTAAATAATTAAAAAGTTTTTTAAATATATTATAATTATTTAAAATTATTATAATAATTATTTCATATTTATTCTAATAATTTATTAATAAATTATAGATAAAATAAAAAGGTGAAGGGTTTTTAATTTCTCCAATACTATGAATAAAATAATACATTTATATGTGTTCAGATATATTTTCTCATTTAAATATATTATATACTTTAATTAAAATACTTTATTTTTCCATCAATATTGAAAGCGTATTTGCATTAAAAAAATTGTGTTATCCTATAAATTAATCATATATTTAAGTACATATTTAAATATAAGTTAAATTGATTTAAAATTAAAATTTTACTTATTTACACTTAAATTATTGTTACCAATTTTTTACCAAAAAATTTATACATACAATTTCAAACAATACAATTTAAGAAAAAATACATTTACAATGTGTACGAATGTCATTTATGTAAGTCAAAATCAGAGACAAATTACAATATTAAGTATTTTTATATTAAAAAATTTAATAAATAAAACACAAAATAAAAAAACAAAGAACAATTGTGTGTGTGTGTGTGTGAGGAGTGTAATACTATAAAATAAAAATATAAATGAATTTCAATTATTTCTAATTCTCTCTGAAGCCTTTCTAATATCTCTTCCTATTACAATTTTCTGAACTTATAATTTTTTTAAATTTATCATAAAAATGCAAATTAATTAATGAATTATGTATAAAAGAATAAGACGGCTCATATCTGTCAATTACCTAAAACACATAAATATAATACAGATAAAATTTAGTGATGAGGATAGAGTAATAACATGACATTAATTAAATTGTATAGGGATAATTTTGTATTTCTACCTAAAAAAAATGCATGAAGGTTTTTTAATTAGAAAAGTGGGTGGATAAGTAATTCTTTGTATTTTAGGACACTGGTCTACTTTCCTCACAAACTTTGCTTTTCTCATTTTGTCAATTGGTTGCTAATCAATCAACTTATCTTCTAATTTTTCAAAAATTACACTTTTATGTAACTATTTGTCAATTAAACAAGCCTTAAATCTTTTCCGTTCATTTATTATATTGTTAGTGGTTTCAAAAGGTTAACTAGTTAAACCGTTTAGAGTTGTGAATTTTCACGGGGTTTAATAGTATGCATTGGCTTTAAAATAAAGCAACTAACCTTACACTTCAACTTCTATTAAAAAATAAAATAAAATTGATTCTATTGCTTTGTTATAAATTGTTTTTAATTAATTGATGCTAACATAAAATTTAAATATCTATATAATTTTCTTACGTGTCTTATAATTAATTAAAAAAAATGCTCCAACCTTTCAAAGAAAAATATTACAAGATTACTGACATGCAAGGAGGATATCCCAATTAGTCAAATTGTGGCATTAATAAACCAAAATGATAATTACCTTTTCAATTAAATTTTGGAAGAAACATCCTCTTGATTGGTCTTCATATAACATTGCTGTCAACGCGGGATCATGAATGATATAGGACTACCTAGTTATCTTGCCAGAATATTATAAAGAGAGCGGTTTGAAGAATAAGTTTTACTAATCATGTAATACTAATTGTAAATAATGACCGCCAATTAAGCCTATTCACATGTGACGGCTAGCGTTCTTGACTTCCTGTTTTGAACAATTGCATAATGTTGCTTTCACTTTGGGATCTTGAATGATCCTTAAAAAAATTAAATTTTAGTAGTATTTACCTAGTTATCTATTCATGGTTATTCTTGTTTTGATCTATTTGTCTCTTTATATTAGCTTTTATATAAGTATGAATTTATGCGTATTAATCGGATTAAATAAATATTATATTAGATTAATTTATAAATAATTATTTATTCATTTATATTGATATTTAGTATTTTGATAGAATTAAAAAGATAGTACGTTTAACATTTTATAGTGGCCAAGCGTCTAGCGGAAAATTTTAATTTTTTGTTATGAATTTAAGAATTTTTTAAGAAAATTTATGTATAACTCCCTCAAAATTTAAAACATTTTTATTAAAATTCTTGATAAATTATATTCCAGCTCCTTCAAATTTAAACTTCTAACTTCGCTTCCGTACCTCATGTAAAAGATGGTGTCTTCTACAATATTTTGATCTCTGTATAAATATTTATAGTTGAAGATTTATTTAAGATTCAATTGATATATTGGCTTAGGGAGGATAATCAGTTCTGATTTTTATTTAATCTTAATGATTCGTTATTTATACTAATAGATTATCAAAATTTTTTATACAAATAACTTCTACGATTTGAAACTATGATCACAAAACATCTGAGATATTATTGCCGGCATATTTTAGTGAGAGGGCCTCGGACAATTATTTCAATTGAAAATTAAGATTTTCTCACAAGAAACGGATATTGAACCAAGACAAAGAGCCCACCCATTCATATAAATAGAGAGAAGACAAATTAAAACTGCAATTAGCTTTCAATACTACCTAACATAAAATGACTAAATTATAGTTTAATTCTCCCCATTTTTGTGATTTTTAATTCTTAATATGAATTCAAATTGAATTGAAAAGAAAGGATATATAACCATAAATGTAAGTCTCACCCTATTACCACGAAAATATTATATTTATTCCCATATTATGTTATAGGTTAAATTAATCCCCAACTCTATATGTTTTCAACAAATTTTTGAAAATGCTCTTATATTTATTTGTAATTGAATGCTTATAGATATAATTCATTTTTAAGTAATTCCTTGTTGACAAATAGACATTAAGTTTGTTAATAAGTTGCTGGCATAGCTGTTAATTATGTCGATTCTGTATACATAACAAGTTGATGCCTATGTGAAATGGACTTAAGTTTCCTGCTCTTTAATAGTTTATTTTGAAATTGCTCCATATCTTTTTATTTGCTTCTAATGGGATAACTATAATTAATAAATAGTTATAATTAATTTTTAATTTATTATTAAATTGAAGGGTCACTATTATTTAAACTAACAACTTTAATTCAACTAATTTGACCCATTTTATTAGGAAAGCATAAAAATTGGTACCAACTTACCCATCAGTGTAATTTTATGAAGGCAAAAAGATATATTTAACTCTTTGACTTTAAACTGTCATTTCATTTATATTCCCCTAACTTTTATTTGAAGTAAATTTATCATTTAATTTTTAAAAAATGCACAATGTTACTTAACATCCTAATACTATTAGGATTTTTACTAGAAACGCTTTTATGGTATCCAACTTGGCATCTTATATAACTTACCTAAATCATATTTTTATCTTCTTATGTCAAAAAGTTATTTTTTGTCTTTTAACTTTCATTCACTTCAAAAAAAATTATGTATTTTGCAATAGAATTTTAACGACAAAATTAAAGACAATATTTCCATTGGTAAATGGGACTTCAAGAGTTACATTTATCTTGTGAGTTTGTCAACAAATTTAGCATTGTATTTTTTTAGTCATTGCTAATTTGATTGCTAGTTTTTTAAGATTTCTAAAATTTCACAATTTAAAACTTTATCAGTCACTAATTCCATTAGTGCATTTTATTGACAGAATTAGCGATAAAGTAAAAAATTTTGGGTTTCACAATATTGATGGATTTAGTGATAGATTTTTACATGAAAATTTAAGAACTTGTCTAGGGGTGAAAAAATTTTTCCCTTTAAATTTGCAATGGAATTAGTGACAAACATTGGTAAATTTGTCACTAAATTCACTGATAGTCTAAACACATTATTTCATTAACCATTAATGCCAAGCCTTCCATTTTTGGCTTCCTTTTTCTCTTTTCCTTGTCATGATGCTTACTAGATCATAATTGGCATGGATATTAATGCTCAATATCAACTGGCCTGCACATGAAAACCTATTGCTAACATTTATTACTTGTCAACATTGCAAATCTTACACTTTAAAGTCAATAACATAGTATTAGTATTAATACATTTTACACAATGATAGAAATACATTGTAACAACACACATATACACATATACATTCTATTTATTAAGGTCCCCATCCTAGTTAGCCCTTTTCATGACACATGTAACAAACATTACTGCCTTTTCTACGTAGAGTCCACAAATTGGAATATTTAATTAGCCAAATTTACTTCCTATAATGTAATCACCACATGTAAAAATAGTAAGTTACAGGACTTAATGAGTATATAGCTATATTAAATTGACATGTATATACTAAATATAAGAAAAATGCAATTACCTACTATCTAACAAATTGAATAGTCAATATAAATATCTTGTTATTTATGGATAAAAGCTCCTATGAGCTATAGACTCACAAGATATCTAGAATCATTTATCTATAGCATACTATTAACATAATTATTTGAGAGTTATAATTTCATACAAAGGTCAAACTTGAGATACATTCTCATAATATTTCCATTCTACTATAGAACCATATTCATTCAAAATTAGTTAGCCACATTACTTAATTCATGTTAACAATACCATAGACATATATCCACCTTGGTACTTCTAGGATTATCCTTATACCCACTCTCCTTTTCCATCCTTGCTCCTCCTATACTAACCTTATACCCTTTTTGTCCTCTTTACCGAGACTACTATCAATTGGTAATCACATTTCCCTATCATATTTTCCTCATATCAAACTTGGCTTATTAGTAGCCTATCCATTCATTCATAAAGTAGTATCATAAGGATCCATCCATTTACAAATACCATAGTTATTCATAAAGTATCATAGATCATATAATAAAGGAGTAAATCCATCATGTTATCATTCATTACTTTATCATTCAAGTAAATTGACACAAAGTTACATATAAACAATCATTAAAATAATATACTAGCCTACATAAGACAATTCACTTTACCTTTTATATTCATCTATATTGAAATCTAATAAAGTGAACATGCTCTTTTATACATTTTGACCTAACCACTACTTGTTTGAGGCTTGCTAATCATCTATACACATCACTAAAACTTAAATTGATCAATTTTACTAACTTGACCTAGCTAAAGGGTCATTTTGAAATGAATAGGGTACAAACAATTAGCCATTCATGAATAAACAATCAATTGTTTCTCTCTGGATTGATGTCCTAAAGGTTCTTGGTAAAACAAATGGCTCTTCAAGCATGAACAAGCTTATCGCTTCCTTAGGAATCTATAGATTCTATCTATAAATTTATTATTTAAAAAAGGAATCTAATCATTCTCATGCACTTTCTAAACCTAAATCAACTCATCAAACATGTATATAAGTTATGAAAGCCTAAATTAGCTTACTAAAACTTAGCTTAACCTCTCTTACTAACTTGACCTAGCTAAAAGGTCATTTTGGAATGAATAGGGTACAAATGGCTAGCCGTTTATGGACAAATGGTTAGTTGTTTATCTTTGGATTGACACCTTAGAGGTTTCTAGTGAAATAGACATTGTTTTGGCATGAATGGTCGACTATTTCCTTTTGGAATCTATAAAATCTAGCTATGAATTTATCATTTAAAAAGGAAGTTTAATCCTTCTTATGCATTTTCTTCACCTAAATTAACTCACCAAAACATGTATATAAGTTATCAAATCCTAAAAAACCCCATTATCACCATCCTTTCTTAGATATTTCTTTACCATTTAACATTAAAGAGATTTGATAGTTTTGGAAACACTATTCATTCATCTCTTGATTAAAGAAAAGAATCGAAGATTTAAGTTAAGATTCTACTCACCTAAATTAAAGGGCAAAGGTAAATGCTTCACCCATCACTTTGAAGCTTGAATCTTTATCTAGACAACTACTTAACTTCAATCTTCTCCTTTGCCTCGTAGATCCCTTTAGTTGATCAAGAATTTGAAGGGAATGAGGAAGGGGGAGAAAGGTTCTAGGTTCTCAATTTGGGAGATGAAGAGAAAAAAAATAAAAGGAATAAGGAATGGGTTGGAAGGTAGGAATAAAAAGAGGGGTATTTCTATCCTTAACTCTTAAAACTCTTAATACTCTCATCCTTTATTTTTTATTTTCATCTAAGTATAAGCCATCTCTAATTATTAAGTTCCAAATATTAATCAATGAAAATTTTTTTAAGGGCATAGCACTCCTTTTCTTCTCCTCCACTATTACATTGTTTCAACCACTGTGCGGCTTACATTGCTTCCATTATGCTTGTCTCACCCTACTAAGCATTTTAATTAATGAGTTATCTTTATTTTATGGTAGTTTGTTTATTTTTTATTTTATTTTTTATTTTTTAGGATTTAATTTTGTAATTTGTGATTATTTTATATATTGTAGTGATATTTCTAACATTATGGAATATTTTTGTGATGGATTATTACATTGTTGATTATTTTGTAAAAAAAAAAAGTTACTTTTGGAGAGTCTTTCAATTTTTTTTTGGATTTATTTTTTGTGATCTATGATTATTTTATGTTATTGAATATTTTTATATTGGATTGTTGTATTGTTGATTATTTTGTAAATTTTTTCTCACTTTTAGGGAGTTTTTAATTTTTTAAGATTTACTTTTGTAATTTGTCATTATTTTGTGTATTGTAGTGATTTTTTTTATTGAATATTTTTGTATTGGACTATTGTATTGTTAATTATTTTGTAAAAAAAAAATCACTTTTAGAAAGTTCTTCAATTTTTTATTTTTTAGGATTTAGTTTTATGATTTGTGATTATCTTGTGTATTGTAGTGATTTTTTTTATATTGTTGAATATATTTATGTTGGATTATTGTATTGTTGATTATTTTATAAAAAAATTCCACTTTTAGGGAGTTTTCCTAATTTTTTATTTTTTAGGATTTAGTTTTATGATTTGAGATTATCTTATGTATTGTAATAATATTTTTTGTATTGTTGAATATTTTTTACTCACTTAACTTTGTATTTAATGATTTCTTTTATTTTTACCCTAGTTACAACAAGGTTGGTGGGTTGCAATATTGGAGTAATTCATTCTAATGCAGTGGATTGCATAATTAAGGTAATTCATTCTTATTATTTCTTAATTCTTAATTGGTTGCTATTGCTAGTAACCATTCATTCTAATATAGGTTGTACTATAATAAATATGTACATTTAATGATAGAGGAAAATATAGGTTGTTATGTTTTATGAAATTGATATAGAAAATTATATCTCCTATTTATCATAATATTTTGCATTTTTTCAAACTGCTTACTTTAGTGAATAAGTTGACATGTGTGAAAAAACTATCTTGCAAGAAAAACTATATTGCCATTATGTATTTCAAAAATTGTATCATGATAGAAAAATTACCTTATGTGGAAAACTATATTGCCATGGAGAAATTACGTTGCATGGACAACTGCTTGCTTACAATTTCATTAATTAAAGTTGCATAAAAATTTCTAAAACTTTCTTTTATATAAAAATTACAACTTTTGATAAAAATATTATAAAAAATATAATTAAAATTTTCATAAAAGCTAAGAAAGTATATATCAATACAAGGGTGTAACATCAAAATCTAATCTTAAATTTGGAAATTAAATACTTAAATTTGAACTTACTAATTGTGGATTCTTTGCTTCATCACTAGTTTTCTATAAATGAAAATTGTCTTACTCAATCAAATATGCTTTTTTTAATAAATGTTAGAAATCTACCTTATTTGGGCTTAGGATAATTTACCAAGCACTAATTCCCTAACATAAGACATACAATAAATTCCTTAATTTTTCTTGCTTTTAGTTCCTATTTCAATTCATTCATTACCAACTCAATAGAGAAAATCTAAGACTAGTATTAGTAGAATGGTTATCACAAACATGAGAACAGGGAATTGCTTCATGGATTTCAATTTTCATCATTGTTCATTCCTTGTATTATGTGGTCATTTATGAATACCTAATTATTTTGCATATTTTCTTCAAAGCCATGAGATCCACACTAATTAGGAAAATGGACCCTTCTCTCACAATTAGGAAACTAATAAATAATCATAGTCAAGAAATTAAAAATACTATTAAGTTAATAAAAAATATGTCATTTATGAATTATACATAGGGTAGACGATCATTGATCTATAAAAGTATTACTTCCTTTTTGCAGCTTGAATGTGTTGCTTCACATCAAGCAATATGTGACCTCCTTTACTATTGCTTCTTTCATTCCTTACTTTCTATTCAAAACTTTCTCAACAAAATCTAATATTTACACATATGATCATATAAGTTTAACCTAATTTGATTCTTCAAACAAATTTGATGGTAGTAAGGCTAAGAACTAACCTAAAATCCTCTTTGACTTGCTTTATGATTGCTCTTACTTTTTAACAATGTAAAGTTTGAATTAATGTTAGCTAGTAAAGGCAATCTAATAGCAAGCTAAAGAGAATTTTAGGTTAGCATTTCTTTTTACTACCATCAAATTTGGTAAATATGCATATTCTTTTGTAGGAGAACTATATGGGAAAGAATTTATGTTGTTAGATATGAAAATAATAGGTATTGTCAATATGACTTCTCCTAGTAGAAGGTAAAGAATGAAGAAAGTAATAGTGAAGAAGGTGACTATGGAGTAAGTTATTCAAGCTAAAAAAAGAAAGTGATGTTTTTTATAGGTTAGAGATTGTTAGCATTATGTTTAAGTTATAGATGCTATATTTTTTATTAGTTTAGTAATATTTTTAATTTCTTCACTATGATTATTTAGTGGCTTCCTAATTGTGGGATGATGATGTACTTTCCTAATTAATATGGGTCTCATAACTTTGAAGAAAAGGTATAAGACAATTAGGTATTCGGAGGTGGTTGCATAATGAATGAAATAAATAATGATGAAAATTGAACTTGGCTATGGTATCCCTATAATAATTCCTTCTTTCATATCCATAGTAATCATTTTAATGCTTCTTAAGGATTAAAATGACTACTATAAGCATGAAAGTAAGGAACTGCTTCAAGGATATTGTAATGTAGGAGAATTTTCATCATCATTTATTTCCTCCATTGTCCAAGCATTCTAAATACCCAGTTGTTTTACACATTTTCTTTAAAGCTATAAAACCCCCACCAAACTCCTTGGCTACTTGTATTATGGGTATGTAAAAGTGTAGTCTCTTCCCATAATTCATAAGCCATTATGTAATCATGCTCAATAATTACATACTTCTAACTATTTACACATGTTTGTTTCCTAAGATTTAAAAATGAACAAATATAATTGCATGCAAGTATGCCATAAGAAAAAGTATACTTACAAGAATTGTTCTAGAAGATAAAGTGATATTCTTTGCTCTACTGACCTATTTAAACAAAGTAATGGCATTTACATACACATTATGTCTTTCATATTAGTTAAAAATGTCCACATCTACATTTTGCAAATAAGGAAGGCTTATAAGAGAAAAGTTAATTAAAACTTAGTATGAGAGAGAGAAAAGTTTCATGTTGAGGAAGATTTAAAAGTAACCATTTTTATTTCTAAATCAAATCTAATTCCCTTCTTTTTCTCTCTTTCATACTCAAACATACACCTTCTTTTATAATATCATATGCAATTAAAGTTTCTTTCATAAGACATCTTTATTTGGGGCATGTAGATATAAATATTTCTAACAAATATGAATAGTGTAATGTGCATGTAAATGTTTTTTTTTATTTAAAAAGGTTAGCAAAGTAATGATTTTTCACTCTCTCTTCTAGAATAAGTTTTGTAAGTATACTCTTGCTTGTAGCATACTTGTATGTGGTTTATATTTGTTCATTTCTTTAAATCTTAGGAAATGAGCATGTAAAAATACTAAGAACTACATAATTATTAATTATGATTATTTAAAGGCTTATCAATTATGGTTGAGACCTTATTTCTACATGCCAATAATACAAGTAGTTAAGGAACTCAGTGTAAGTCTCATGACTTTGAAGACTAGTGTAAACAACTGAGTATGTGGAAGTGGCCGCCTAATAGAGGAAATTAACAGTGATAAAAATTTCATTACACTATGGTATCCTCGAAGTAATTCCTTATTTTCATGTCCATTACAACAATTTTAATCTTTAAAACTTTTATTAGAGAACTTCGTAGAAATACCTACTCATTTTTAGTAATAATACTCTTATATTCACTTCATTGGGTTGGCAACGAATGAATTGAAACATGATTGTCTTTTTATATTTTGAAATAGTATTTTAACACAGATTGTGATTAAAAGAGGATGATAGCTTAGGAATAGCAATTTATATCTTATTAGTTGATAATTGAGTAGCATGTGCACAACATCAGCACATTATTTAAAAGCTAGTGATTTTTTGTATTTTTTTTATTTTTCATATGCATAAAGCTTGGATATCAAATTTTTCAAGATATATTTTGAAATTTATTAATTTTTTCATATTTTTGCTTAATATGAATAAAATATCCATATCCAATTTTATTTTATGAAATTTAATCAAAGTATTTGATTGTTAGAAGAGTTTAGACTTTATGAAATTTGATTAAATAGGATTTTCATTATCTAGATTGCTACAAAAAAATAGTACACTAACAAAAGTGCATAATATCAATGATGGCATTTTGAATACGATGTCAAAGCATTCCAACAATTTCCTAATTTAAGGACAAATTTAGTGATAGTTTAATATTAACAAATCTATCCATTGCTAAATTGAAATTTAGTGATTTACACAAAGTAGCTATCATGACCTCACTTTAACATACATACATAATTAAATTACGCTATAACCTGATGGGGATAACTTAACTAAGCCTTTATGTTATAACCTTCCAAAAGTTTACTGAGAAATAATACAAAAACACCAACTCTAATCATAAGCATAAATCCTAAAAATTAGATTATACCGTAGTTCAACATCACCACCCAAATTATACCTTCATGACATTCCAACAAGACATCAAGTAATCAACAATTCTTAATAGTATATAGCTTAAACACTTGAGTAGCTTAAGACTATAAATGAAAGAATTCAAGAATGGATTAAGTTTTAGAAATTTTGTGAATAATCCTAAATCAAATTACAATATTGAAGTTTTCTGAGATAAAATAGTTCATCTTCTCTCTAGAGAACTGTTGGTAACTCCACATCACTAAGAAAGGTAGCAGACACAACTAAAGAAGAAGGAGCAATGGCTCCTCTATTTTTGTCACTTCGGTGTTGCATAACAAAGCTACTCCACTCTTCACAAATTGCTAGAAGTTTAGTGAATGGATAAGAGAAAGTGGTAGGCATCTAATGGTGTGCTTTTGGTAACCAGCAATAACAACTAAGGGAAAAAAGGAGAGATTTGTTAGAAGAGAGGAGCTTGCAACACTTACTACCACACCTTGCAGTTCTCCATTCATAGCAGCTAGCCCGATACTAAGTGAGACGTCATCGCAACAATGAATATTGACCAGACACATAATAACTTCCTTGTACCACCAATGACGATGGCTGGTGGAAATGGATGAACTCAGCAACACGATGACAATGGTTTTTCTTGCCATGGCTCATAGCCGCAATCGCCACCTTCCTTATGCTTAGAAGCTGCCACCTTTTTAGAAATCATTCTTCCTTCTCTCAATTTCTAGCTCTTTCCATTTATTTTTTTTATTTTTCATTACTTTTTCCTTTAAAAAGAAAAATGCTTTGCTCTTTCTTTCTACTCTCCATCTGCGATTTTGGCTCATCCCCTTTCCCTTTTGTGTTAGCTATCATTCAGGTTTCTTCTTCATTAGCCAACCTTTTCTTCCGGTTTCTTAAGCGACGTAGCACTATAGTAACCTCACAGGTCCTTCCTTTTTCAAATAAATAGTCTTATCAAACAATGATATCCAATCAAAAACATAGTTCTAATTTATAATGAGCATATGTGTAGCCATTTTTTGATTTCAAAATCAAATCTATACATTTTTCAATTGTTTGTGGAGAATCTCTCATCTAGCTTTCGAATCAATATCATATCCATCTCATATAATTTGTTAGGAATTTTTCATCTAACTTTTATATCATTTCTTCACCACAAATTGCAATATTCAATATCATTATTCTAGCATAGTTCTTCACTTTCTAATGTCTTAAAAAGCTCAATTCACAATATAGCAAATTTGCTAAAGATTCACTCCATTCATCACACCAAATTCAATGCAAGCCCACATAAATAACTATTCAACAATCATGGGCAATCAATGTCTATAATACATTCACAATATGATTGATCTTAACTTCATCATAATCAATCAATCAATAGCTAATACAACACTGCATTTTCGCTGTGTAGTCTGATCCAATAATGTCATTTCAATATGCCATGAACTTGAATTTATACTTGCATGTAACTAAATTTATACAGAAATGTAGAATTGATACTAATGATGAGGAAAACATAATTCACAACATTTTAATACTCACTTGATAATGCTGATCTGTTGTTGAAAGTTTCAAAGCATCCATATTTATTTTTTCATATTTTTCTCCTAATATCACCATTCACAAAGATAAATTATAATTATATGAATATTAATTATTTTCTTATCACATATTACAAATCTATAATCTGATTATAATAATATTCTGTATGACTTATTTCTTATATTTCCTAATATTATCCAGTAATTCAAGTGTGCCATTAAATTATCTTAGATCCTCACTTTCTTTATTTTTGCACTTATCATCCTTTCTCTTTTTCTAATTAAAAATTACAATGATAATTTATAAATACAATGCATTACTAATGATATTCCAAATATTATAATTCCATATTCAAATTATAAGATCTTCTATTCATATTCATTTACCACTAGTAAGTTTAGAGGAGTTTCTTGGGTACTCTTTCTACCCATACTCTTAGGTACTCAGACTCAAAAGTAAAAGAAATTATTAACACGTTACATTAAAAGTGAAACAAGTTGTTGACATATTGCACTTGTTAACTCTGATGATAATGAGCTAAAATAAAATGTAATAATTTTTTACTTTACTAACAAAGGCCTTAGAAAAAATTAGAATAAGAATTGTTGAATTTGAAAATTCTAATATTAAAATAATAATAAATAAATAATTTCTATAATAAATTTGTAAAATTATTATCAAATTTTCTTTCATTGTATATATTTTTATATTTATTCATATTTAATTTTTAATAATTTATTTTATTTTAAAAATTAAGTAATTTACAGTTTATATATTATTTTTATATTTTTTATATTTATTTCTATTATTTATACTTCAAATATGAATATCATTAAATAATATAAATATAATATATTTTATTTTTATTACAAAAATATTATATGTATGTAAAAATTTTAATATATAAATTATTAATTAAATTAATTAAATATATTATCTATTTCTTAATAAAAATATTTAAAAAAGAAAAGAAAATTTATTTATTTAATTTATTAATATCAATAAAATATATATAAACATAAATATTAGTTTATTGATATTAGTTTATATATTATTTTTACATTTTTTATATTCACTTCTATTATTTATAATTTAAATATGAATATTATTAAATAATATGAATATAATATAATATACTTTATTTTTATTACAACAATATCTTATATATGTTCAAATTTTAATAAATAAATTATTAATTAAATTAATTAAGTATATTATTTATTTATAAAAATATAAAAATAAAATTTATTAATATCTTATATTTAAATTTTATAGATATTAATTTTAAGTAGTAAATTTTAAATTAAATGTTTGGGAATTTGTCAAGATTTCATTGTTGACATATTATTTTACTTTTCTTTATTTATCCCATTGCTTATTTATAGTTCATATGCTAAATGATTGAGTAGTATAACATAATAAAATATATTCTTATATCAATTCTTTCACGACCCATTTTATGATTATCATGACTGGTGTAAAGATATCAAATTAGTGCTAACTTCCTAAATAGATATCTTTAGAAGTCTTTAATACTCTAATACCTTTTATTAAATTATTATTATAAAAGGAGTAGACATCTAAACTCAAAAAATAAACTACATATATTATAAGTTTGAAAACTATACACATACATGCATATAGATATACATATATACATATACATACATCCAAAAATATTGTTTATACAAATGTAATAACTAGCAAAACATTTCATATTACTACAATTGAACCCATATTATGTAGTATCCCTTAGATATCATAGAGAAATTAGAAGGTTGTTATATAAGTATTAATTGCTGCTTTGGCTCCATGGTTGGTACCTATTATTAAATATACACAACAAAGAATGAGTATAAAATATACTCAGAGAGTGGTATTCATTACCTTCATCACAAAAGATTAACCTTATCATTGTGTACAATTCCTATCTAGTGTCTTATGAGAAAATTTTCTTATGTATATCATTGGTATAACTAATGATAGGTGTATAAATATCATCTTATATCTTCGATTCAACTTTATCTCTCGTCACCCTTGGCTTTAAGCCATCAATTATTTCCCTCTACTACTAATCGCTCCTCTCTTTTTTTTTGCAAAGGATGTTATATATCTCTCTCAATTTATAATAAGTAATAATGGAATGTCAACACATCAATCATTTTATCCATTTCCAAGTATATTGTCAATACTTACCATGCCATAAGTATTTTATGTTCTACATTAATGTGTCATATACATTTAAATTCCTTCTTGATAATTCTCAAGGGATTTCAAACAAACTTGTATTTATATAATAGCTTAGAGCCTCTTTTTGTGCTCTTAAATTCATTCTAAATTTTACCATAAATTATTCCAACATTTCTACCATTTTATTATATAAGATACAACAATCAAATTGCTTAAAATATTATCATAAATACTATTCACTCAAAACCTAACAAAAGAATTGTAGAACAAGGTAGCACAAGGGCATATGTAATTAAAGCCCTTTTTTACAAGTCAAATGGAATCTAATTATTACTAAATTTTACCATAACATTCCTAATACATTGAATGAAAGATAACTTGAGTGTTGTATAAATAATTTCATAGGTTTACTAATATATCAAAAGAAAAAACTTAGATTAGCTAAATTCAAACAACTTCAGAGTTGCTGAAATAAAGCTACCATTTAGGCAACCAAATCAACTCCGATTGCCATTAAATTTTGCTACAATCTTGATAACATTCTAAATGATATATCCTAGGAGTTTCATAATTTTTTCCATTCATTTAATAGGTCAAATAAATTGAAATCCAAGACCAACCTAACTAGGGTTCTAAAATGGGCAAAATTGGGAGTCTTACCATTAACTTGGTTTATCACCTACTTAAAATATTTTAAAAATTATTAAATTCATCTACATTCATCCTATCACCAAATATGACCATAAAATGCTAAAAATTTAATTTTTAAAAATTTCAAAACTTTAGTTACACTAGGTATCCTAAACCTTTAATTAAGCACCACATGGGAGAAGCTAGTTTCAATTCCACAAATTTATATTTCCATTTTTCCTAACTAATTTCTGATGAATCCTTTTTCTAACACTCTTAAAATTAATATTTCAACAATATACCATCATAATATTGATTGGAATACTCTAAAATAGAATCATACCTCAGCATAATTTAAATAGAGAATAAGAAAGCATATACTAACAATATCATCACCTATTCCTTTGAAATGATTCCAAGAATAGTGAGAGTTAAGTTAACACTCACCTTAAAATTTGATTCCAAAGCTTTTTTTAAAAACTCTTCAATCAGTAACTAACTACTAAAATACACTAAGGTTTTAGAGTTTTATTTAAAAGAAACCATATGAAATTGGAAAGACTATTAAGAAAATTACCTAGTAGAAATTATTTAGTGTTTTCTTGAATTTCTTCTTGTTAACTTCAATTGTTTTTGCTCTAACTTGATTTTCTCTTGTTTATCCTTGAGAGCGGTGTGCATAAAGTGTGGGAGAAGGCTGACCAAAATGCTTTTATATTTTCTAATTAAAATTCCTTAAAAAAACCTAGAATTTTCTCAACTTTCCATATAGCCCTTTCTTGGAAATTTCAAGAGACACTTATGTGCCCTATTTGGACATCCAGTTGCCCTAGAAAAACTAAGAGGGATTAGCCCTTTAACCATTGATTTTAAATTACAGAAAAAGTTAAATAAGATTATTATACAATGGCACCTAATTTTTACTTTTTTTTTCATTTTAGTTCTTAGCTTCCTTTGGAAGCTTGCGCTAACTATAGGCCCACATTTTTAGGCTTAAACAATTAGATTTGAGCCCCTAAAACTTAGGCCAATCCAACCTAATATAAATAAAAAAATAAACCATTCAAAATAATAAAAATGCTTTATTACAATTTGACTCTAAATTTTTTACTTTCTTTGCATTTTCACCCCTAAACTCTTCAAATATTTGCATAACCTTGCTTTTGATTTTCCACAATCATTTTTAAGCTTTAAGATTTAATTTAGGCAGCTATCAAATTTTAAAAAATTATTTTTTTTAGCATTTTATAGTCATATTTGGTGTTAAGATAAATGTAGATGAATTTAATAATTTTTTAAAAATTTTATGTAAGTGATAAGGTAAATTGATGGTGAGACTCCCAATTTAGCCTATTTCAGAACCTTGGTCAAGTTAGTCTTAGGTTTCAATTTATTTGACCAATCAAATAAATGGTAAAAATTATAAAACTCCTAATATATATTATATAGGGTGTTATCAAGCTTGAGGCAAAA
This sequence comes from Sindora glabra, assembly GCA_020226215.1. Taxonomy (NCBI): domain Eukaryota; kingdom Viridiplantae; phylum Streptophyta; class Magnoliopsida; order Fabales; family Fabaceae; genus Sindora; species Sindora glabra. Next base: position 33,897,595 of record CM035233.1, read on the forward strand.
TTTGGTGGCAATCAGAGTTAATTTGGTTATTCAAATGGTAGCTTTATTTCAGCAGTTTTAAAGTTATCCAAATTTAGCTGATCTAAGTTTTTGCTTTTGATACATTAATAAACCTATGAAATTATTTATATAATACTCAAGTTATATTTCATTCAATGTGTTAGGAATTTTATGCAAAATTTGGTAACAATTAGATTTTATTTGACTAGTAAAAAGGGGCTTTAATTACATGAGCCCCTATGCTGTCTTGTTTTGTATTTATTTTGTTGGGTTTTGAGTGAAGAGTACTCATAAAAGTATTTTGAGTAATTTGATTATTGTATCTTATGTAATAAAATGGTAGAAATATTAGAATAATTTATGATGAAATTTGGAATAAATTTAGGAGCATAAAAAGAGGCTCCAAGCTATGGTACAAATACAAGCTTACTTAAAACTTCTTGAGAATTATTAAAAAGGAATTTAAATGTATATAACACATTGATATAAAACATAAAACACTTATGGCATGGTGGATATTTGACTATATGCTTAGAAATGGACAAAATCATTGATGTATTGACATCCTATTATTGCTCATTGTGATTTGAGAGAGGAAGATATAACATTCTTCGTAAAAAAGGAGAAGAGTGGATTGGTATTAGAGGGAAAAGATTGGTGACTTAAAGCCTAAGGTGGTGGGGGATAACATTGGACTGAAGATATAAAGTGATACTTGTACACTTACCATTGTCATTTTTTATCATGAGTTATACCAATGATATACATAAGGAAGATTCCTCATAAGATACTAAATAGGAATTATACACAATGATAAGGTTAATCTTTTGTAATGAAAGTGATGAATATCACTCACTGAGTATATTTTATACTTATTCTTTGTTGTGTACATTTAATGATAGGTACCGATCATGGAGCCAAAGTAATAGATTGATATTTATACAGTAACCTTCAAGTTTCTCTATAATATCTAAGGGATACTATCTGATAGGGGTTTATCACGACCGTAGCAATGAAAAAATCCATCACTAATTAATATTTCAGAGATTGAAATTTCATCATTGTACATAAATTTAGAAATGAAAGAATACGTCACTAATTCCATCTCATTATGCATTTCTTCCATCATTGTCCCTGTAGTTTGCAATGCTTTAGTGATGGAATTTAGTAATGAATAAAGATAATCTATTGCTAATTAATTATTAACGCATTGTTTACTAACACCTTTTTTCCATTGTTAAATTTTTTGGCAATAGAATTTTCCATTTGTCTCTAGTTAGTGTTCTATTTTTGTAATGGCTAAAATTTCAATTTTGCTTCTTAAGTTTTATTTGAAACAAATTTATTTTTTAACTTTTTAAAATTAAGGAGGAAATTTACTTTAATAATAGTAAAGAAGAAATATGTCAGATAATGATAAGCTTGAAGAAGTTAAATTAGAGTTTGCACAAATACCAATTAAGCATTTTTAGCAAATTGATGTAAGAAAGAAAGTAACTTACAAGAAGAAATGTTGCACAAAATAAATCAAGTTAGAAATTAACAAAAAATTTAGGTATAATGAAGAAGAAGAAGTGAAAGTAATGGAGTTTGAAGCTAATTACCATGAGACTAAAGAATTAGATAGATATATAGTTATGTAGAAGGGAAATTAGCGGATAATTTTGCTATATATAAAACTTTGGAAACAAGATTGAAACTTTAGTGAAAGTTAAGGGACTTAAAAATATCTTTTTACCATAAAATAGTGGGGAGCTAGACCTCCTTAAAAATCGAGTATTTTCATTATGAATTGCCTTTTCTCAAATCCTAATGCAAATGAATTAATATAAACAATACAAATCTCAATGAATTAAAGGTAATTTGATGATGAAATTACTCAACCTTTCAAAAAGTTGAGCTCTCCATTGAATTACACTGATAAATATTACTTGCATAGGCCTTGTAGGGTACCAAGTTAAATGTCATTTAAGCATTTTCATTTAAAAAATTAATGGCAATTATTACAATGTTTTTGGAAAGTTAGAGGATAATTTTGTTTTACATAACATTTAAAGGATAAGATTGAAATTTCAGTAAAAGTTAGGAAATTAACACTATATTTTTGCCTTTTATGAATTATTTCAAAATTTTTTTATATAATTTGCATTTTTCAGTTTTCAATGACCGGTTATGAGTTAAAATATTTATGTGCTATGAAGTTAATCAATGAATTACAACTTTTTACATGATAGTTATACACAAAATTCCTTTTTTTTTCCTTGAAATTATACCTAGAATTCTTATAAAGTTGTAATTTTTATAAAAAAAATTAAAATTGTGTCTGCTTCAATTATTTGAAGTTTTCGAAATTCATAGAAAAACAAATCTAACCACTTACAAGGAAAATAAAGCGAGCCTTTTGTACTTTTCTTATATAAATTTGATAACATGGAATTATTTTCGATTTTACAATAATAATTTACTCATTTGTAATTGTGGAAATTTTACATTTAATGTTTTTTTAAGGTTTTTTAAATTATAGTTATGTATGAATTTTGATATTTTATGTGAAAAATTAAACGTGTAAAGAATGATGAAATTTACAACACAAGAATATTTTTAAAAATTATAATTTTTATTAATAAACTAAAAAAATAAAAATTTTGAAAAATTCATATGAAAACATTGTTAGATTTTTTTTGGTAAGTCCTAACCCTTAGAAAATATTAGTACTCAACATTTTCAAATTAGAAAAAAAAGTTTACATTTAATCCATAGGCAGTGTAAGATATTTTACACTTTTGGTAAGTGAGAGAAAGTTATGTCATTGAAAAAATAAAAATAATTAAGAATTTTTGATTGTAAAAGTATTTTAATATTTTTTTATTAATATGACAATATATGCATAAGTAATAACATAAAGATAATTTATACTTATAGTGAAATAAATTTAAATTTTTTTAAAAATTCATTGATTAGAAGAAACTACATATAAGTATTTAATTAAAACAAATAAATCACTGGGAGCATTTTCAAAATTCACTAATACTATAAAGGTGTTAACTTATTATATATACGATGGCGAAATAACAGTCATGTAAATAGCTCGCTAATGGACTTAACTTCCGTTTCTTAGTAATGGGCAAATTATACAAATGAATTATGATTATGGATGTAAATTTGATCCACAGTTAAGCGTAAGTCAATTTTACATTATCACTCACTTTTGTATTTCTATATTATTAAAAAATTATTATTATTCTTTTTTTTTCTTGTAAAATTCCTTAATTATACTATTATTTTTTTAATGATATATCATTTTCATATTTATTAATAATATAAAATATTTTAAACGGACAACATATCAAATTTACACTCCCCAATTAAAAGGAAATGAACTATAGGAAGCTATTTTGCAAATTATAAGAAGCAGCGGATTAATTTTACCCATGCCATATATCTATCTATGATTCTATGTTGGAGATTGCCACCAAAATATTACTATTATAGTCAAAATTTTTAAGTAGAAACCTTACACTAACTTACATTTTTTCATATTTTATGAAATTTTCATAATCATGGTATAGTTGCACCTCAACTTAGAACAATGCTAATTGCTGAGCTGAATGTATGACATGAAAAAATTTACATAGTCAAAGGTTTTCAAGACCCGAAACAAAACGTGAAGCAAAGGCTTCCATTACATGTTTATTCAAGACCAAAGAAACTTCAATACCTCCACTGCCACTTTTGCTTTCAGACAAACAAAAGGCTCCTGTTTTATCAATGGAAGTCATCTCCACCTTCTGTGGCCTTCCCCAACCAAAATCAACATCATAAACATTGAACCGATTTGATCCAGCATTTGTGATTAATCTGCATTCGTCCATCTTCGCATGCAACACCGAAACCCAAGTCTCCGCCCCATCAAACAGTTTTCTAATATGCAGCTTTCCCAAAGCTTCAACCATCGCCCGGAGTGCGTTAACCAACCCATCTCGTCCCCTAATGTTCTTGGTCTCAGCGCGGAAGCTATACTCCAAGCAATGCAATTCCCAAAATAAGTAGAAGAAATAGGCGGATTCAAACGACCTCTACAATCAACACTAAAGTAGAACATGATTCTCTCTGCCTTTGTTTCTTCTGCCTTCACCAAAGAAGTCCATGTGTGAGCACATGTTAGCGCAAATTTTGAAATCGTTTGGGTCTTGGTATTTTTCATATTTGGTTCTAAGTTTTGCTTAAGCTTTTGGAGATCTATAGGGGTTAACTCAAAAGTCCCCCGAATCGCCTCATCTGGGATCTTATTACCCCAACTCCACACCATTAGGCTACGACTGTTTGGCTTACCGTTTTTCATCCAATCATTTGCATAGCTTGAACTAAGCCCATTTGGGTCTGTGATTACTGATCTGTCATAGAATGGTACTAACTGATCTGGTGTGGACGACAAATATGATGATTTGTCGAGATTAGAACATATGTAAGCCCAGGATTTTAAGAATGAAATTGACGATCTTCCATCAACAATGGCATGATGGGTGGATATTCCGACCGAAAAACCCGCATTTGGAAAAAGAGTGATTTGCAGGGATAATATAGAAGCTTGTTCATGTGATGAGGTTAAGTGGGGCACCAGAGGATGGCTTTTTACTGCTTCACAAAGATTGGTATGGAAAAAACCATTGAAATCAGAATCGGACTGGGCTATAATGAGGGTTACAGCATCTTGGCCGGGTATGAAGTTGATCAGTGGTTTGGGAGAGTTTGGAGGCCAAATGAGTTTGCCGGCCAGAGGAAGGAAGTGGTGGAGTGTGAGAGACAATGATTGTTTGAGTTTTGGCAGAACTAAACGAAAGAAAGAAGAGGTTGGGTGGGGGAAATTGTAGAAGAAACGGCGTTCAACAGGAGGAAATCGGAGCCATAGAATGTCAAAGAATGTGAGGGGGAGTGAAGTTGGAGCGGCAGGGCTGGTTGTTTCTGGTGGTGGTGGTGCCACCATGCAAACTTCAAGAACTTCCACAGCTTTTGGTTGCTCCATGAGAAAGGCCGGAGACGGGAATGGCTTCTAAGGACTACCCCAGATCCACAGCTTTTGGTTGCTCCATGAGAAAGGCCGGAGACGGGAATGGCTTCTAAGGACTACCCCAGAATATCTTGGGATATTTAAAATATTCCTTTTGACATGGTAAATTCCGATAAATAACAAAATGATGTTCTGAGAGACGGGAATGCATACAATTATAAAATTATGATTCATCCAAACAAATCACAGATTAGCATGTGGCTATTAAATTGCTGTCTTCTTATTCCCTCTCTCTTAAGATGGCCATCAAAATGCTATTTTATTATCCGTCGTTGTGGAGAAAGTAAAAGCGCCAATATTATTGTATGCATAAACTGAGGTTTATTTATCACTTTCAAGATCTATATCGATTCTTCAACTAGCTTTCAATTTCTCTTTTCTTTTAATTATGTGACGATGGCCATCAATAGTTTAATTCCGACGGTGAAAACAAAGAGGCGAGATGCAGCAGTTATCGATCCAGCTGGCCGATATCCCTCTAACGTTATACTAGCCCTAACATTAGTATTTCTAATAAGCTAGAAGTTTAGTATCGGATGTATATATTAATACATATTGATTGAAATTAACTATATAGGCAAGACTTTTGTGCCCTATATATATTTGATTTCATAATTTTTTAAATTTTATTTATCTGTTCGTAAGTTCCCTTCATTGAAATTAATTATTTTAACAGTACTTAATATTTTATTCATTTTTAACTTATTGCCCAAGTCATTTTAATTATATTTTGATTCCAATATTTTATTGATTTTAAGTCTATAATCCAAATTATTTTAATTATATTTTAACTTTTCAAGCATATTAATCAAGTTTCTTTACTAAGTCAACCAATCTGAAATTTATTGGCAAAATCAATTTATTTATTTCTACAACAAAATCATATATGAAATTTTCCTTAACTAATAAAATTAATTTTGTTACCTTTTCAATCAAACCCTCTTGAATGAATTTTTTTCTTCAAATCGAAGGTGGGATATTTAATTTATAAAATCAACGATTTGTTGTAGAGGAAGTCAAAGCATTAATTACACAACATTGAACAAAATTAGAGTTTCATAGAAGAAAGAGAGATGTCAATAGAAACAAAACTTCAAACAAAAAAAAATCAACAAGTAAATAAGTTTCAAATGATTTATTGATCAACTTGATATGACAAAGTAGTAATTCAAATAATTTTCCATTTATCCGTCTTTTTTTAATTTTATTTGAATCTACATTGCGAAGATTGTTGATTTTCGTTTTTTTTTTTGGAGCAATTATTAAGGTTTTTTTTTATAGTTTTTTGTATTATTGTATACAAATTTTCCTCTGATTGAATATTATTTAGATACAATTCAAATGGTTTGAACATTATTTTTGCCAAGTTGCTATTAAAAATGGTATTATACTACTTCATTTCTTTAGCATAGTCTATTTTTTTCCATTTTTTTTGAGTAACGAATTAATTAAGTCTAATTATTTCCTTGAGTGTCTTGCTATAGGTTACAAAAAAAAAGGAGGGTCAAAATTTAAAATACTATTAAATATTTAACAAAATAGATAGCTCAATTATTGTAACATAAGATCTTCACTTTTTTTGAGAAAGAATTAATTAAGCTAATTTTTAATTATATAAATAAGAAATTTTTTTCAATATTCTAATAAATAATTAAATAGGATTGATAAATTTAGTATGATATTAAATAGGTAAATTAAAAAAATATATAATAATTTCAATAATTCAATATTTAATAAAAAAGAATTTATTAATTTAACATTGAATTAATATTTAGATTATCAATGGTATATGATAAATAATTAATTAATAAAATATGATTTCAACGATTACTTTAGTAAATGATTAAATACTTGGATTAAAAATATTATATGATAAATAATTAATTAATGACATAACTAAAATGATTAATTTTACATGCAATTAAATACTTAGATTAAATTATAGAAATTTAGACAACAAAACTATTGAAATTTTTGGTTCCTTGATTACTTTCACAACAAATTTTCTTATTAAGTTTTAATTAGACTGAAAATTGTATTTTTATAAAAATATCTCAATAGAAAATAGAAGAAGAAGTTTTCTCATAAAGTTGTTAGTTTTGCATCCACTTTACCTAAATATGTTAGACATGCTATCACTAGACTTTATTTCTTTTTTAGTGCAATATATAGTAAGGTCATTGACCTAAGAAGTTGGATGACTTAGATTACTTGCAAAAATAAGTTATGGCTATGCCATGTTAGCTAAAGATGTACTTCCCATCTTTATTCTTTAACATCATGGTACATCTTATTATTTATTTGGTGAGAGATAAAACAATGCAAGCCAATTTACTTAAGGTAAATGTAAGTCTTTGAGAAATATATAGAAATCTAAAATGGTATGTAAGAAATAGACATCAATTAGAAAGATGTATTATCTAAGATTATATTGTTAAGGAAATGGTTAAGTTATGTAGTGACTATCTATCAAATATGGATGTATCAAACTTTCGAAGTCTTATCATAAAGGTAAAGTTATAGGTAAGGGCACATTGGGTACTCAGGTGGTGATCATAAGTCATGAAATATAGATGTAGGTCCACTTTTACATTTTGTATAATAATGATGAAGTTTAGCTTTATATAGATAATTGTATAACCTTTGTAAGGGGACATTGCACATGGAGTGATTAGTGAATCCAAGCTAAACACAATTGATTATTACTCAGTTTATTTCAAAGTTAAGTTTGTTATCGAATGTTGTTTTCAAGACTATCAGATGGCTTACATAGAGGCCATGGATGAAGGTTATCTCTTATCATGAACAAGATACCAATAGGTATTCTTTTTACACAAAGAGTTAGGATGACAAGAGCACTATGCAAAATAATGGGGTTAATTGATGGCCTAAGGTATGCATGTGTGTAGTTCCAAAGATAAGAACCCTATCTATGCCAAGATATCATATCACAAGGTCATTAAAGATATTTGAAAGCTTAACTATGTTATATGTAGGTACTTGTATTTGGATATAAATAGGTTTAGAATAAGAACAATATTTGAATTAATAAGTTAAGATTTATGTTGATGGATCTTAATAAAGAAGGTCATAAAGGAGAACCTTTCATAATGGCATCTTAGATAAAATAAGTGTTCTATATCATAGACTTGTTCAATCATAAGTGGTGTGTGCTTTTTACCAAGGAAGGGATAGATTATTGGTGATAGAGACAAAGAAGACTTAGAGGATGATATTAAGGAGACTCATTCTTTCTCCATAGGAATACCTCCAGTGGACGAGGAAGGTGATGCAAAGTAGTTTTATGTGCAAGGTAATCATACTAAGTGGATATGGATTGAAGATTCTCCTAGACATGTAACGAAAAGTTTAAAGAAATTGTATTAATATTTCTTATGCCTATATTGTATATATAATAGGTAGCATTCTTGAACTATTAATTAGTTTTTTATATTTGTTTATATATTCTAATTTTCTAATATAATGTATGTTTTACCACCTAACCCTAGTGTCTTGGCATCTAGTGGTGAGAATAAGGCTACTTAACTCAACAAAAACCATATGATACTACTAAAGTTTAAAAACATTAACTAGGTAGTAAATTTCTCTTCAAAATAATCATATAGTAGTAATGTTACACTTTTAACATCAATTTTGATGTGCTTTTGCCCTTTTTTTGCCGCAATGGGTTTCACCAAGATTTCTGATAATGGCCACTGTCATTGTAATATAACATAACTTTTTTTTTCAACATTTAAATGTATTAACCCTAATTTTTGTAATATGTATATATTATATGTCTTCAATTATCCATACCCAATTGAAACTATGAAGTTGTTTCTTAAGTATTTATTGTATTTTGCATATTATTTTTGACCATATTGATATTGAGATAGGACTTAAATATTATTGTCTGTAATAATATTGCTTGTATAATAATATGATAGTTAGATTTTATAATTAGGTTTAGATACTATTCTAAGTATAATATTACTATTAGAAAAAAATCAATAAATAACGTCGGTTATTATAAAAGACTATCATGTTTTTTGATGTTATGTTGATTATTTTATATAAATCAATGTTATATGTGAAATCTATGCTATGAAAGAATGTCAATTTTTAACAACAATTTTCAAATTATAATGCATATTCCATATCCATTTATTATAATTTATTATATCGATTATAAACTAATGTTTAGCATGAATGATTAGTCAATATCCAAAAACTAAACACATCAATTTTCTTATAAAATAATTGACATTGTCATCTAAATTCTACATCTGTTTTGAAACCAATCTTGAATGTTTCAAATTTACAATGATGGCCATATATACATTAAGTAAACACCAATGTGAAAACCTTAAAATAATCAATGTTAAAGGGAAATTATGTAATAGTGTGAGAAGAAAATCCTCAAGCATTTTGAGTGGGATTGCTTGATTCATCCTTAAAAGATCGAGAGAAAGCATACTTGGTCTTTGGAAAAGAAAAAGTTTTAGTAGATAACCCCCATACCATTTAGCCTTAAGAAAGTAGAGTAGACCCAAAGTAATGATTTTTTCTTTACACAACTTGAACCATTCATACACCAGTGTTATCTTCTCTTCTCTTTACTCTTTTATCTTTTGTATTTTATTGCATAAATCTTTACTTATTGTTACTCGATTTTTCACACTTATAATCTAATTGTTCTTTGGGAGGTTTTGAAAAAACAAGCTATTTTACAAGCTTAAATTATTTATAGTTTTGAAATATCAAATCACCCCAACCTTTTGATAAATTTTTGTCAAGACCTTACTAAAATATTGCCGACTATATTTAAATAAATTACAATGTCTCCTTATTATGTCCCACAATTTTATTCAAGAATATAAATTCACTGTTGAATAGATGAGAAAGGGAATATGACAATAATAAAAATAATAAATGTCTCGGTGCATTTTCACAAAAAAACTTATGTCTATCCATGGTTCTAAAGTTGAGGACCAACCACAATATTATTGTTGAGACAAACGTGAAATCGAAATGTGAAACAACTTGCGTCCTCAAATATTCTTAACACTAGCAAAACATGAAAGAAAGGTCTCCATTACACGTTTATTCAAGACGAGAGAAACCTGGACACCTCTGTTACCACTCTCGCTTTCAGACAAACAAAAGGCTCCAGTTTTATCAATGGAAGTTATCTGCACCTTCTTCGGTCTTCCCCACCCGAAATCAATAATATCATAAAAATTGAACCAATTTAACCCGACACTCGAGATCAATCTGCAGTTATCCATTTTTCCGTGAAACATCGGAGCCCATGTCTCTGCCCCCTCTATCAGTTTTTTAATATCCATCCTCTCCAAAGTTTCAACCATTGCCTTGAGTGCGTTAACCAACCCATCTTCCCCGAATATACTTTTCGTCTCTGCAAAAGCCGTTTTCCAAGCGATACAATTCCCAAAATATGTTGAAGAAATCGGGGGATCCAAACGCTCCCTGCAATCAACATAAAGAGGAAACATGATTCGCTCTGCCATTGTTTCTTCTGTCTTTACCAAACAAGTTCACGTGTGAATACATGTTAGAGCAAAATTTGTAATCGTTTGGGCCCAAATATTATTCATCTTTCGTTCTATAGTTTGCTTAAGCTTTTGGAGATCTAAAGGGGTTAATTGAAAAGTTCCCCGAATTGCCTCATCGGGGACATTATTACCCCAGTTCCATGCCATAAGGCTACGACTGTTTGGCTCACCATATATTATCCAATCGTTTGCATAGACTAAACCGATCTCATTTAGGTCTGTAAATACTGATCTATCACAGAATGGTAGTAACCTGATCAGGAAAGGAAGACAAATATGATGATTTGTCGAGATTAGAGCATATGTCAGCCCAAGATTTTAAGAATGAAGTTGACGATCTTCCATCAACAAGGACATGATGGATGATTATTTGATGTGAACAATATTCTATTAATATTTTTTTTATATTTATGTTCCCTTAGGAGGTGATAATACTTAATTAGATCAATTTTACATTAATTTGAGACTAATTGCATTAATTTGGACTTAATTAAATTTCGAGCTTAATACTTGGATTTTGATACTTATTTCAGTATTTTGATCATAACTTGAGTTTTGGATGTCGTATTTGAACGATCTATATACTGTTGGAAAGTTAAGAAAAGAGCTACAATTTTCATGTTGACTAGAGAACCCAGTTCTGTCATCTTGGAGGTCAAATATTAGCTTAAAGTTGAAGCAGAGTTGCTGTTCCAAGCCTAGACCCTGACCCAGTTGCAATGATTAATTTATATCTTGAGCTCCAAGTATCTAATTGATGCAAGGCTAAGTCCAATTACTTCCTAAAATCCATATCTAATCATTCATAAAGCCCTTTTGAAGAAACTAAGTCATTTTGAAGGCCAAAGAAGATAGATTGATGGCTCATTATTTCATCTCGGATTAGATTGAACTGCTTGTAGTATTTTAACTATAACTTGAGTTAGGAATGTCTGATTGGGCTAAATTTTGTGGGTAGCTTCCTAAGATATTAGGCTACAAGTTTGTAGTTCAGGTTCAATCATAATTATGCTTTTAGGGTTATAAATAAATAGAAGGAAGAATCAGAACTGTAAGAGAAGTCAGATAGCTTGATAGTTTTCTATTTTTCTTGGAATGTTTTTCTCTCTAATGGAAGGCTAATTCTCTGAATTAATTTAAGGAAATTTGAGGTTCTTCTCTTCTGGGATTATGATATTTTGATTTGTATGGTAGTAACTGCAATTGATTTTTCTTTTGCCTCATCTATCTTCTCTGATTTATATGATCTACTTGATTTAAATGTTGATTTAATATAATCTTTGTTCAATTCTATAAATTGTGTTTTGAATATGAATTGGTAGTAAATTTTGGTTGATTGATCATAATTTTCGTGAGAGAAAAGGGGATGAATGGATGATTTAGGATTCTGAATTAATTTATTTAATTTGACTGAATTCTATCTTCCAATTAGTTTTGATCTAACTTAGGAGTTATGACTGATTGTCTAACTTAACTAATTTTAATCAATCAAATCCTAGATGATTATCTAGCTTAGAGTTCATGAATTATTGCAGGGATTCCGAATAATTCAAGGCTGAATAATTAATTGCAAAATCCAATTTATGGTGATCTATGATTAATCCTCATGAAGAAACCTTAATTCCTTAGGATCAGGTTGTCTTTGTTCATTGGAATTCTAATTTTCTTTACTACTATTTTATTAATTCTATTATTGATTTTTTGCTATTAACATCTTCCTATTTTAAATTCAAACCCCCCCCCAATTCTCCCAATTCTGCATTCTATTTTGCATAATTCTGCATTCTGTTTCTAATTCTGTTTTCTGCACAACATTCTATTTTATTGCATTATCATTTTGTTTGCATTAATTTTCTTTATTTTCATTGTATAAATAATTCAACAATTGTGTATATATTGTTAAGAAATCATTTAGGAAGGGTAAAATCAAGGCATTACTAGGAGTTCGACTTAGTTGTGCCACTATATTGCATTATTGTTTTCACAATCAGTTTAATTAATTTTGGTACATTGCGACGATGCACGTCATTATTCCAACAGAAAAATCGGAATTTGGAAAAAGAGTGATTTGTAGGGGTAATTTGGAAGCTTGTTCATGCGACGTGGTTAAGTGTGGTACCAGAGGATGGCTTTTTACAGCTTCACATAGATTTGTATTGGATAAACCGTTGAAATCAGAATCAGATTTTGCTACAATGAGGGTTACGGCGTCACGATCAGATAGAAAGTCGATGAGTGGTTTAGGAAAATGTGGAGACCAAATGAGCTTGCCGGTGAAAGGAAGGAAATGCAGAAGTGCTAGAGAGAGTGAGTGAGTTTTGGAAGAACTGAATTGAAAAAAGAAGAAAAGTTGGGTGGGGGAAATTATAGAAGAAAGACGCTCAACAGGAGGGAATGGAAGCCATAGTAGGTCAAAGAACGTAAGGAGAAGTGAAAATGGAGTGATGATTGTTTCCGGTGATGGCGCCACCATACAAATTTCAAGAACTTTCCCAGCTTTTGGTTGTTCCATGAGGAAGAGGTGGAAATGCTGCTATTACTAGAAGAGTATATCTTTGGGATATTTATAATGTTCTTTTAACATAAAAAAATAACAAAATGGTGTTCTAAAATGGAATAATGCGGGCAATTAATTGTGATAAATATCCAAATGATGTTCTCGAATGGAATACGTCCAATTTTAAAATTGTGATTCATCCAAACAAATTGCAAGTTATCGTTGTATTTAGTTTTTTTTTTTTTAAAGCATTTTATGAATCTTAATAATTTAAGAGTGGCAATCGAATTGTTGTCCTAATTGTTTCCTTGTTTTGACGATGGCAAAAGAAATGCTATTTTATTTCCCTCGTTTTGATTCGTTTATTATTTTAAAGATCTAGATCAATTCTTCAACCAATTAACTTCTTTTTCTTCTAATTATAAGATTATTTGATGATGACCATCAATACTTGAGTTTGGATGGTGAAACAAACCGAGGCAAGTTACAGAACTTATTAAATACAAGTCACTATTGTATTAATTGCATACATAAAGAGAAGGCATATTATTTTAGGAAAAAAAAGTCACTTCAACACAGTCGCTAATAACCAGGACCAAAAAAATATGTTATAACATTGACTATTTCTTCCGAAAAAAATGTGTTTTCATTCAAAAATATTTTATTAATATTTTTTTACATTTCATGTCAATTTTTTAATAAAAAATTGATAAGAAATATTTATGAAATATATATTTAACATCAATTTTTTACTTACCCATTCAAATATTTACAATAAAAATTAAATAAATTCAACATCCCATAAGAAATATGCACTTTAAGTTAAAACTTTGAAAGGTAAAAATTTAATGCTTGATTTTTCATTTGAAGTAAATTTTATGTCATTTTTATGTAATTTTTTGTGATCAATCTATTTACAAAATGCTAAAGGCATTTACTTTTCTAGAAATGTGAAAATAGCTATTTCATGAACTTTTTTTTTCATTTTTTCTCCATCTCTTATTGTTGATTAAGGACACTTTAGACCCTATTGGAACATTTTATTAAACATATAATAATTATTTAAAATTCAGATACAACATCAAAAGTTATATAAAAGAAATACAAATAAAAATCTCTTAAAAATTTAGGTTAAAAAATTGAAGAAACGAAGAAGGTGAAGATTTGAGAAATAGAAGTAAGAAAGACACCTCTCTAATTTTATATTATTGGTATAAAATAAGACATTTACTTCATACTTAATAATAGTTGAAGGATTATTAGTAGTATTAGATTTCATATCAAATAGCAAAATGAAAAAAATTTAAAATTTATTTCAACCCTACCAAGAATCCATGTGAAGGATCATAAACTAGTATTAGATTTCATAACTTTATAGCATGATTTAAATTACTGCAAAAAAGTTTGGTTCTTATTATGTTTAAAATCACAAACATAGGTATGAACCACATCTACTTCTAATGAATAAAGAATCACCAATGTTCAAATGAACCAATCACCAGCCCCAAGCAAACTAATTACAAATGCATAAATAGAAATGAACACGTTAACAAAGATTTCACATACACATAGGTTGGAATATGAATCACAAAAACAGTTTAAATGGCTAGGATCTCTATGGTATCCATATAAGCACTCAAATCTTTGATTAGTGTTGAATTGGATTACACTTTCTCTTAAGGTACTACTAGTTACTGGTTATCTAGTGTTGATTGCTTTCTTGATACATAATCATTTCTATCTTGGTATTTTTCTATCTCATAGATGAAATTGTAGGTTTTTTTTTTAAATCTCATTGAGGTATTTTATCAAACCACTTAATAGATATCTCAACCAAATATTTACTTTTTAAAAGATTGGTTGATATTTGCTAGATATTATTATCTGAATGATTTATTTTATCTTATAGATAAAATATCCTCTCAATCACCTAACCAAAACTACTTTAAGATAGAAGATAACTGAGCTTTGATTATTAACCAAGTCCAAACATGACTCTAGTTAGCAATTAGCCTATATCTAAGTGTCCTTTAGGTATAATCCAATCATACTTGCATCATTATTTAATGAAATTTAATCATATTAGGCTTATCCCAATTAGGAACTTTAGTCTAACTAAGAGTTCTTAATTACATGATAAACCTAATATTTGATATGCTCTTTGTATGTAATCCTATAAGTTCTCATTATATTAGTAATGATTTTAAAATCCTATTTTACTATCATAGATAGTAAGTGATATCTAATAATACATCACTATCATTTAATTAGTGAGAATATCAGTAATTCAATATAACCTTTTATTGTCTAGTGTTCCATATAGGTTAATCCTTTGCATTTTAGATATCCAAATTGAACTCAAAGTGTGGAATTTGTCATCCTCTTTATAGTTTAATCTATGTGTTCCTTTCCTCCTACATAGGAAAGGAAAATCCTAGTCTAGATCACACATATGCCTCCATATGATTCATGCTATATCCCATCACCATCTTTTAGGATAACCTTATTATAGGTGGGATTAAATGATATCAAACTACATAACTTCTCATGTAAAGAACCATAGTAATTTTAAGTTAAAGAACCATCTATATTATTGTTATTATGAGAACTACTTGTGACATTCATATAATGATTCATGTAATATTCTCATAGTAGTCAATCTAGTACATTTATTTTTTAACATGTACTTATGAGTTAACTTGATATCTTATATTCATAACCATGGTCATCAATCAATATATATATTAGTCTCAATGTATTATTATTATCATCATCATCACCCTAATTTATAGTAATACTTAACTAGGGACCTTTTAGGAATAATATTAATTATTTTAGAGACAATTACTATATTTATTTATATTATGTAAATATAATATTAAATATAATAATCAATTGAAATGCTTTTATATATAAATAAAATTTAATACAATGTATGTAAATATAATTACTCTATGATTGGCTTACTAGAGCATACACTAACAAGTAGCTATCATCATATTCTAACCTTGGGCACATCACCAATGTAAACCTCACATTCTAATAATATAGACTTTGACTTAATAGGAAGTCTTATATTTCTATAAAAAATAACATTCATTATGACTTTTAAAATAAAAGAAATAAAGTTTCCTCTATTTTCATATACTTCTAGTATCTAAAGGATCAATATGTCCTAAAATGAGAAACTTATGACTCAAAAGATGAAATGCCAAAGACCATGCATAAAAAAATTAAATTAACATAACAACCACATGGACCAAGATACATTTAAGTTCTACTCTAACTATTAAATTCTCTTGCCATGGTGTCTTTAATCACCATAAAAATAGCAAAAACTATGCTAGTTTAGCTTTGCCCTAAAAATATTGGAAATGAAAGAAGTGAGTTAATGAGAATTCAATGAGTGAATTTCTACTAAAATTTGCAATAGTAATTATGAATATACAAATAATTAAAGAAAACTAAAATAACATGATTAAGGAAACTAGGTCACCTCTTAAACTTGCTAGCTTAGGACATTTAGTATACTTACCTTATATTTTGATATTTATTTATTTCAACCATTACTCTTGTTTGGCTATGAATTCATCAAGAGATTTACACAAGCTTAATAAAACCACTACACTAGATTTATACATACATATGCACAAGGAAACTCTTTATAAGCATATATACATAAGCATTTTCAAATAAGACTATCTCACATTAGTCAAGTCATATTTCTATGAATACCAATCAATATTTTCATAAATTTATATGCATATGCCTATACATTCACCCATTTCTATGAGAATGCAAGACATTAAATAGTATAAAAGCAACTAATAATAATGTAAAGAACATAATAAGCTTCTTTATGACACCCAATTAACCTTATACCATTCACAAATCTATCCTTATCCCTCTAGGATGAGCTTTATACCCTTCACAAATCAATACTAGATCTAGTGTTCATATATCATATCACCCTTATTGCAATTCACATTTGAAAATGGACATCCATTTGATATCAAATTTCATACAGTGCATCATATTTCACAACTCATCACAACAATTCATTTTCAAATATAAGAACAATAATATCATATAACAAATCACCATGCCTCCTATTGGCCTTAAATATGTACTTAATGACAATCATCTGCTTTATATATAAACATTGAAATTATATATCATAAAATAAATAACATCATTACCATGCTTTCATTGCATGGCCAAAAATATCTATTTAATAACAACCAGTCCTAACTATATAAGTGTTGTAAATCCACATCATGGAATAATTAGCAATATTAGTATGTATCAAATGCATAACCCCAAAGCCTTTTTAACATAAATTCATATGATACACAAACACACACATATTCCATTATGTTTGTCATGCAAAATAAATCCATCACATTAAATATAAGATCAATATATTAATATAAAAACAATCCTATAATTATAAATAGGTATGTACACATGGATATAAAAATATATAATCATACATATATTTGCATTTATATAGGAATATAGAGTTCAAAGATATCAAACTAACGTAAGTTATGTGCTCATCTTTAAATGTCATTTTCTTCTTAGGATTCTAAAATATCTAAGTTTGTTAACTTATGAGATGCCTATCCATCTATAAAAGAAAACCATGAATAAACTCAAACTAATAATTCCTTTTCCCATAATCAGTTCATCTAAATATAAAAGATCCAACTCTAATAGGCTAAACCATAAATTCCTTTATTTTACTAAAATTATTTTCAAAAATTAGAAACTTTGATTAGGGTTAAGGTTCATGAATCAAGCCTTAAAACATATAAAAAAACATTAGATTTTATGTTTTGGATTAACTCACCTTCTTTTATGGAGTTTACCTTTAATTCAATAGCAAGCAAAATGTAGTAAATCTCTAAAAATGAAGGAGGGTTAAATGGCCCTTATTTTGACTATTTTCCTATGGTGGATCCATGACTCTTTCTTGATGTTAATGGCTACTAGCTAAATAGAAAGATCATAGAAGGTTGTTGACAATAACTAGAAATAGTGCTAGGTTAAGAGAAAGAGAGATAATAGAGAAGGAGAAGGAAAAGTAGGAAAAAGAGGAAATGAGAGAGAGAGAGAAGAAGCCTAAGATTGTTACTAAAAAAAGGTAAGGGAGATAGTCCTATGCTTTGGATGTAACTTAATCCATTAGCCCTTCAATCTTATCACCTATTTGGAATAATATCAAATTAAGGAAAAAGTTAAAGTGTGATAAGTGTAAGATGATTGTAGGTGGAAGCTAATCTTAGCCATTCATCTTCATAAGAATCCTTTTTTTTCCTATCAAATCACAATCACTCATCCCTATTTTCACTACTTTTAATTTCCTTTTTCCTCTCCTGTAATTACTAAAATGACTCAATAAACTTAAGGGCTTAAAATGAATGTCCCAAAAATTTTATAAATTTTTTAATATAATAAATCATAAATCCTAAATATCCTTAATTCTTATTAAAGAATATCATAAAAGTCACTCAAGAGAACTTTAGCTAACACATTAGTTAAATAACTATAATTATAATATCATTTAATAAAATCAAATGCATAGGTTTTATGCACAAGGTTAGATGAATAGTAATTAAAAAAATTGGATATACAAGTAATTATTTTATTTTAAAAATTATCAAAATGGGATAATTTAAGTAATATAAGTTGATTCAAAATAAGTACTTTGGACTTCTTAGATATAGGTCATGTGTTACAAATTCTCCTCCTTAAAAGAATTAGTCCTTGAATTCCACAAGTATCATGTTAGGAAAGAAAAATAAAAGTTATTGAATAGTTAGGGTAATAAATTATGGACACCATAAGATATATTTGGAAAAGAGATCATATAGAATAGGGGTATACTATATATAGTTAAACAAGATTGCTACTCCATCCTAGGTTGTAACTAGATTCTTATTTCTATTCACATGCCTCACATGTTTACAATTCCTCAAATTTGGGAATTTCATAAACTTTATGCATTAAAAACCTTCATAAGATTCTTTCCTTATCTTGCTACTTATTATCACAATCAACTATACTAGCCATCCTTCTTACAATAATTAATCCTATTCTATCCTTATTATCTTAAACATGACATACATATTATATACTAAATGAAAATAAATAAGGTCACAAGCAAATCCTTTACTTCCTTAAAGCTACTTTTTTTGAGTATATTTCTAATAAAACTAATTGCGTCCGAAGTTTACTTATGAAATAATTAAAACATTATAGTTTCTATATTAATCATTTTCAATCAAATTATCCTTTCAATCCAAATTATTTAAACTTTACACTATCATTATTTTATATCAATCTTTACCACGAAGATTAAATGTCTAACCTTATCATAATTTGAAAGTAACTTCATTTACTGCTATTCTCATGCTCTCTTACTTCAAAACGTCAACCCTTGGTACACTTATCATTTCTTATACAGACGTTCCAAGTTTACTTTTATGTTAAAGCTAATTTATTTGCATAGTTTGCTTCCAATTACATGCTAAGTCATTTTTAAAATTATAAGTGTCTATTTTGTCATACATAGTTACTTTGCATTTCTATTGGCCACAAGCTTCAACAAATTAAAGAATGGGGAGATAAAAGTAAACAAACTTAAAAGAATGAAGGTTTGTGCAATAGATTTAGTGGCTAGTTAATAATTATTCAATAATGGCCATGGATATCAATGTCTACCTCTCGCATAACAATCTACCATAATATTCTAGTTTTAATGAGTCAAATATCATTATATATATTTGATTGCAACAAAATAATATTATAAATTTATTCTATTAACTATAACAAAATAGAAAAAAATTATAATATTAAATTAATTATACAACTATATATCAAATACACGATATTATGATATATTATTTTTTTTATTATTCTACTCTATACAATTATATTTACCTATCATATCCAATCTTATGTTATATCAACATTTCATCCAAAGGTGTGTTTTGCTTCCCTTGGATGGAGAAAATAAGTATGTTTATTAGATTTGTAACTTTAGTTAAAAATAAAAAAGTTCCACACTTTTTTTTTACCAATAATTATAATGTATTTTTATAAAAATCATAAACTTTAAAAAATTATTTATTATAACTTTAATAGATGAAATTGAAAATTTTATGAATTTATTTTATGTAAAATTTGTTTAAAATAATAATAATAACTTAAAAAATTTGAAAACATATTTTTATTTTTTTTTGTAAAAGTTACAAGTTTTTATTAAAACTTTCAAAAATAAAATTATGTATGTATGGAAGTATTATCCTATTTTTAAAGATCTAGATTTATTGTTTAACTAGCTCTTTTTTTTTCTTTTTTGTCCTTTGTGGGTGAAAATCAATTGACATTATTTTAAACTTACACCAAATATACATAATTCATTTGGCATTCATCTAATGAGTACAATACATTTAAATTAATATCAATGTACTAATTTTAATGACGGGAGAGAATTAGTATGAGACTTATTTGATTACTTTCTCTCTTTCTCATAATATTTTTTTCTTTCCTATCTATTTTAAATTGTTAGACAAAATTATTTAAATTACAAATATTTACATTTAGAATCAATTGAATCTTATTATGAATTAATAATTAATAAATATTTTAATATATGATAAATTTAGATAAAATATTCATTGAAAACTTATTAGAATATTGGTTGTCAATTTAAAATTATTTTGCAAATAGGAAGTTTGTTGTACAGTATAAAACTTATTACACATTTTTTGTGGAAAAATTGCTAACTTTATTTTAATACAATTAAGTTAATAGTTTTATTTTGATTTATGTATTGTGTAAAATTTATATCAATTTCTCAATTCTAAAGTTTAAATAAAATTTATAATATATAATGAATAGTCATTGCTATTTCAATTACTATAAATAAAAAAATTCATATCAGTTCTTTTTTCTTATATAAAAAAAAAGAAAAATTAATCCTCATATGTTATCTTACAGTTATAACCTTATTAAAATTATTCTTACAATTTGTTATTACAAAAAATGTATATAATTCTTTGTATTTTAGTATAATAATTAAATTAGATTATTATTTATATATTTATCATAAATTAAAATTAAAAAAATATTTTTAATAATAAATTAAATTTAATCTAATCATAAATTTTTGTAATTTAAAACACTTTTAGGTGATAGTCTAAAGTTAATTCTTATAAAGTTAGAGAGAAAAGAAAAAATATTATAAAAGAGAGAAAATAATTAAGTTTTATATTAATTCTCTCTCTTCATTAAAGTTGGTAGGTGGCCATTAATTTAAATATATTGCAGCCATTAAATGAATGTCAAATCAATAGTGTAAATTTGATGTAAGTGGTATAAGTTTAAAGTGGTATTAATTGATCCTTATCTTTTGTTTTAATACTCTTTTGTAATTTGTGCTTTGGATCAAACCTTGGGCTTCGGTATATGCACAAACAAATCTCCAAAGGACTAAAATAGTGAACTTGAAAACGGCCGAGTAAATTCCTACAAAGGTTCATTTCCTGATATGGGCTCCTTTACTTGGGCTGTAGGCACCAGATCTCATAATTTCTGGAGGATGAAATTTAGGGAAGCAGTGCGGTAATGCTATGATCTCTCGACAGCACCTCCACTCGGATACGGTAATATTTGGATATCATGATTGAATGAGAACTAAAATTTAGAAGATTGTTTCATGATTTCTGAATAATATTATTTGCACTCTTATTTCCTTACTCTTATATCACTTTCTCCTTTATATGAAGAAAAAATGGGCTGATTTAAGTCTGAAAGGTCTTTTGTATATTTAATAAGAAGTTTTATACTTTTTATGAATAATCTTGTATGGTTTCTCTATAAAATTGTAAAATTTTTAAGTACATTTTTGTTATAGCTTTCATAAATGAATTATAATTTTTTAAGTATTTACTGCATATAAATTTATAATATTTTAAGATAATTTATGATTTTTTTATTAAAAATGACAATTTTTTTAAAACTTAAAAATTGTTTTATAGGAAGTATGAATTTTTAAAGATTTGGATCTGTTGTTCAACTAATCTATAATTTGTTTCAATATCATTTCAGAATTTGTGCTTTGGTCAAGCCTTGGGCTTTGTGACATAAAAAACGCTAACCCATTAAAAACTCAACTGAAAAACGACAAATTCATAACAAGGTACATTGTGACATGGGCTTTGTTTCTTGGCCCAAACTTACCGTCGGCCTGTAGGCACCAGAGGGCTTACAACTTGGGCGGTGAGATCTACGGAGTCATACTCTTTTAAAATGCAATATTTATTTGAGAGAGCGAGCAAATTGAAATATGATAATTTTTTATAAAAAAAATAGAAAGAGTGGATAACTATAAATTTAAAAATCACTTTCTTTAATTGATTGTTATTTATTAAAATTTAAATCATTGATATTCATAATATTTCACTTTATTTTTTATAATGTATCTTCCACTTTTGGGAAGATAAATTTCATGAGAGAAAGAGAGTGAGAAGTGAGAGAAAAATAACAAGAGAGGGTATATCAACTAAAAGTGCAATTTTAGTTCTACATTTTACATTCTTACGATGAAACTTTAAAGCAGAGCTAGATAAGAAAATTTTAAATCACAAAAAATCAATCGAATTAAATTACAGTTAGGTAGTAAAAAATGATTCAAAATTTAAAACTTATTTGGATGAAATAATAATATAAAATTATACAATCATGTGTTTATTATTATATATATAATTAAAAAAAATTATTTAGACAAATTCACTTTTAGATAGTATTTGATTCTTGAAATTTGATATTTCCTAAAACAATAGTAAGTAATAATGATCAACAATCACAAGTGATGATAAAAAACAGAAGTTGACAACTAAATATTAATGATAATGGGTAGTAATGGGTTATGGTCAATGATAGTAGGTAGTAGTGATTATAATTAATTATAATGGATAATGAATAGTAGTGGTTAATGGTAATAAGTAACAGTGAGTGAGGAATAGCAGTAGATGGTGGTCAATGAAGGAGGTGTTAGTGGGAGATGGTGAATGATGAGCTAGTGCCTAACTATGATCAATGATAATGGATGGTAGTGAGTAGTTGTCAACTATCAATTCTCAACCCACTATTCACCAATGTCTCTATTTGGCATGAGTTGTTGATAGTTAATGAGTTAATTATAATTGATGAATTAATTTATAGTTGTAAAATGATATAAAATGATATGCTATATAAATAGATATATAAATTAAACCAATTTATATTTATTTTGAGAATAAATTATTTTAATACAATTAAAATATTCAAAATAAGATAAAATTATCAAATATTTAATTAATTATATATTTAACATTACATGTTTATTTATTATTTAAAATAATAATATGATAACCTAAAATTTAATTAATTATATTTTATGGCATCATATCAATTTAATTATTCACTTTTCACTTATTTATATTAAACTAATGAGAATATATATTAGATATTTATTAATATGATTCAGATATAGGTTATCATTTAATTGAAAGAAAAAGGGTAAATTTGAAAAGAATTCTAAAAAACTATTAGCTTTTAAAATATAAACTACCTTGTGAAATTTATCAAATGAGATCTTAATTTTTCAAATAAGTTTATACATAAAATATCTTTAGATATTAACTTATAATTTATTAATTAAGTTATTATTACAAGTTAGCTTATTTATTGAGTTAAACACACACAATATGTTCTCACTTTATTTCATAATGTCATTGTTTGAGTTAAGGTAAAAAGAGAGAAAAAACTTATTCTTATCCTATTAACTCATATCTAGAGGGAAATGATAATTTTATCATATGCTAATAGAATAAAATGACTCAATTTGACTAATGTATCTTTTTCAATCGGTGTGCTACACATGTGCTAAAACTAGATAACACATTATAGTCAACCTTCTCTTATGCTATGCTCTAAATAGCTGACTCTTAGACTATGTTTGTATTGAATAGAAATTTTCAAAAGAAAATTTCAATTTAAGGTAAACGTAATTTAAAATATCTTAGTCATTTATATTTTTGAAATATTTTTTTCCCATAATCTCCATGCTTATTTATTTATTTTTTTACTATTATATGATCTTTTTTCCCTAAATATATTATCTTTTGGTAATATAGAATAAATATTACATGATTTAGTTACAAGTCTAATAATAATTATAGGTTTGTAATAACAGCAAGTTCATTTTTGTTTTGATAAAATCTTCAAGTTGATAATTAATATAATTATTGTATATATATAATACTTGGACTTTGTAATATATATATATATATATATATATATATGAAAACCCCAAATCTATAAACTTTATGTGATATCTTGATGTTGATAATTTAATAGTCATATATGATAATAATTAATAATGCTTAACTATAAGATAATCAAATTCTCATTCTATAAAAGGGCTTAAACATGAATAAGCTGAATGACTATAACAAGATTGAATTGAAAAAAAAATTAGTATATTTAAACTAATGTTAACCACCCAAGAATAATATAAGCCAAATTTAATGATTAAAACCATTTTTAATATTTAAATCTATTAAAGTCGAGTTACGTAAATGAAAAAAGTGAAAAAATTAATTTGATTAAAAAAATTTATTTAAATCACACTTAACCAAACTCTTCCCACTCCTGTTTTAAAGTCTCTCTGTCATAGATTGTAGAATTTATAATTTTATGAACTCTACTACTTCTCTATTAGGAGTAGAGTATGACACACTTTTAAAATTGGAATCCTTAAGAAGTTAATGGTTTAGAAGTGAGATAGATTATTCTCCATTCTAAAGTCAGGATATACTATGGTCTGTTTGGAGATTTATGATAATATTTACCTATTATTGTGAAACCCTTGAAAGTGCGGAATATAAATTTCGAATCCAAGATATGAGGGATGGAAGAAAACGAATTTTACCGTTTGAGTAAAAAACAAGGGAATTGGCAAAAGTTTTTCTCAATCATTTTAATCGGTTTAGTTCGGTTCATTCAACGCCTACGCTTGCCACAGCTTAATTAAATTCGTCTCACTTGTAAAAATTATGTTAAGGGGAACTGGACTAAATTAAAGGTTTGTTTGGAAGAGGAGGATGGGATATTGGGGGGGGGGAATTACAATGTTATCTTTTACTTTATTCCATTTTTACATCCTTTTCTTTTTTCCCTTTCCCATTTAATTTTAATAGACCATAAATGAATCATATATAGCGTGTCACTGACATTTGTCTTAAAGTATGCTTGTCAAGTAATGTTACTTTCGTGCAGTCACTTATATCCTATAATTAACAAAATAGTAATATTAAAGTGAGAGAAAACAATTTTTATTAATATAATTAATATTTATTTGGAGAAAAATATATTGAGTTATATAAAAATCATACTAACCTTCTTTTTTATTTGAAATCCTACATTTTACTCTAATTAAGCATATTTCATTAGAAATATAATGGAATATTTCCTCTAAATATATAATTGTTAAGTCAAAATTAAGAATTTTAAAGTTAAATAATGTTTAATTACTACATTACCTCCAAAATTTATGCAATCTAATTAGAAATTAATACAAAATACATGTAATTATTTTCTTCTCTCTTTCATTTTAAACAAGAAAATTTGAAGGAAAAAAAAATCAGTTTCATTGATGAAATAAAATTAAGGGTTAAGGTGATATTTCAATTCTTCAATGTACTCTTTTTTTAACTTCTCAATTTGTTATATTTTATTTATCATAATTAAGCTAGAATTATTTGGTTCACTGTACAAATTTTTAAAATCAGCTGCTAATTTTTCGGCTCATTTGTTAAACGTACAGTTCATTTTATTTACTTAGGTGCGAACAAAAGGTTTTTAAGTTTTCTTTTTTTTTTTTTGTATGAGTTCCATTTTCCTAATTTTTTTATACATGAATAAATTTTTTTTGGATTTATTTTTAAGATATGAGCTCCTTTTTTTGTACGGTAAAACTATTATTTTGTCATCAAGTCATTTTCATGATTTTTCCCACCTAATAAAGTTAAATAATGAAAAAAAATTGCTCCCAAACACCGTCTTTGGTCTCTATTATTTTTCACCCGAAATGTTGAATTTAGCATATAGAACAATTTTTATAATTTTAAATTTTGTTACACCAATGGGAGATTTTTATTGGGCAATTGTGTTGTGCCGAAACGAACAGATCTAAATGCCTCTTAACCTTATATTAATATATGATAGTATATAAAGTATTATTTTTATAATGTATTAGTTTGATGTTTTATGCAACTCACAAAATTGATACGGGCAAGTACTGGATGTAACAAAATCAAACCCTGTTCAAGTTTGAAGTTTCTCATGTTCAACCTTCACCATACGTAGCATATCAACATCTTCAAGCTAGTTAGGTCCTGCAGTAGGTCCTTCTTCATTTACCTATTAGGTCTTCTTAGTGATCTTATATATATATATATATATATATATATATATATATATATATGATAATTATATCAAAAAATGCTATGATTCTGAATAGTAATCACACTTGGTGATTGTGTTGCGATTAATAAAATGGCAGTGATAAATAATTATAAAAATATATTATTGTTGTAAAATAAGATTGAGAAAAAAACATAACTGAGAAATTTAATGTAGCAACAATATTGCGGCGGCGAATTTTTGTTTGGGGAAGTTAGCGGTGATGGACTTGTAAGGAAGCACACTAAAATTTTGAAGGGTTTATTGGGATACAGATAAATTGAAAAAAAAAGAAAAAGAAAAATCTATAACTCAGCAAACAAACTTCATAAAACTATGAACAAACATCAGACCTAAAGTAGCAACCAAATGAAAAAGCTATGCTTAAAAGCGACAAAACAATGAGCATCATACAGACTGATCCGGAAGAGAAAAACAAAAGAACACTTGTGAAGATAAACCAAACATTAAAGCAATAAAAGCCAAAGGAAGAGGGACTGGCTTCTGAGAACTGCAGTGGTGTTTTGTTCTCATTATAGCTATGCTTGGAAATTGCTGATAAAAATTGATTGGTTCACCGGCATCAAATTGAGTCTCGTAATATTTCAAATTACATAAAAGGTTTTAAGCTTAATCTTTAAAAGCACCCTTGTTAGAATAGGTTTATCGCTTGCTGCTTGTATTCCAAATAAAATTTAATCTTATAAAAAAGGTATGAGAATACTCTATGTATAAATAAATGAAAAAATATGAAAATTGCTGATAGAGAACTCTAATGACTCCAGGATCCTGAATTATTTTGTTTCATGGAATCTGCGATTAAGATTTACGGCACTGGGCATTAGGTTTAAATTTGGTATATTGGATCAACTCTAGTATTACTCGTCATACGCCTTGACGGAGATTGAAAAATCTATATCTAGTCTCCGTTTGTTTTGATGGAGAAAATGTCTTTTGTGTAAATATAATTATAAATTATTAAGATAGTGAAAAATAATTAATATATTTAATATTAAATGTAATAAATTTGATAAAAGACAACATTTTTTCTTTAAGAAAAGTAAGTTATTTTCTTTTTTTATTATAACTCTATGGATCATTTTCCTGAATAATAATATATAAAGACAGATAATACTTTTTTTGATCTACAAGAATACGAAAACTTTCTTATATAAAAAAATCTTCTGAAAAATGAATGGAGTCTTCCAGCATGATTTTTGCCACTGTCGGCACTTATAAAAAGGGTTGTGAATCCTTATGAAATGTAATGCAAAAATCATGAAATTTATTGGGCTTTGCTAGCTGTTGAGTTCAAAAGTTTTGCCTTCCCAACAAGGTGGCGCATTGTTGGTAAGATTATCTTGAATGTGGGTTTCAAATTCCCTCTCCACTCTTCCTCATTCCCTCTTTAGGTACCCTCGATTAAATGATAGTGAGTGCTTTGACCGTGAAATTATTGAATTGAGAATGACTCACTGTAAGTTTAAAGTTAGTTTACATTTGATTTTATGTGACAGAAGAAGATTAGAGGACTAATCGGGAGGTTAATAAATATGGAATATGCGCCGGTGTTTTTTTTTTTTTTTTTGAAGAAGGAAACAACAATACAACTACAAATTTCTCATAAGTTATTAACCTTTTCACAAAATCCCTGAATATTTTTGTGTTGTAAGTACGATTGCTCATGTTTCAAATTTTCATAAAATAGTTGCAAGATTAAAACTTCTAAGATTTTACAAAGAAGATTGAAATCCACGAATTAAATACTTATTACTTTTTATGAAAGACTTGCAAATTTTATTAAAATAGATTATAATTTTTTCATGAAATTATCCAATTCAAGAGTATTAGAGTAAAACTCATAAAATATTTACCATGAAAATGCAACAGTAGTTAAATTTTAGCAAATGGTGCCTGAAGGTAAGATATTCTTGAAAGAAAATAAACACATCAAGAGCTCCTAAAAGGGCGACCTTTACCAAACTTAGAAGTTTGATTTCATAGAAGATCATACCGTCTGTTGTCCTTTGTTGCAATACACGCCTTCATAGTTAAAACTTGCAGTTGCAATTGCTTGTATGATTTTACTGCAATTAATAAAATTATAGATGGATACAAGAAAATATAACTATTAGAGGGTAAAATCATGAAAAATTGTGATTGTAGAATAGTCTATAAGAATAACAAATTTTTTTGAAAAAAATAAGAAGATTATAGCAGATTAAAACTTAACAAAATAAAGGAAAGAAATTTCTATGTTAACTTGTAATAATAGAGAACCACATTCATTAAAGGTGTTATGAACACATGATTATCAACGTTCAAGATCCGGAGATAAAAAGGTTGACCAATAATGTAATTATTCTCATGATAAATATGGAAAATTTTGACTTCCCACATACAATTTATAAAATTTAAAAGAGAATGTCCATTACGTACCACAATAGAATAGGGTTCAGTATGTGAACAATCATTTTGTCTTAATATTCCTATCCCAAGCGTGTCACAACAACAATATTATATTCATTAATTGTGCAATTTAAAACTTTGTTCGTATTTATATTTATGACTTTTGGTCAATTTTTGCTGCACTGCAAGGAAAAGTGATAACTTACTATATGCAACCCCGATTTCAAGCTTGATTATTAATCAAAATCACATCACTAAATGAGAAAGTGACCTTTAGATGATAAAATGCACGCCTTCTTGACTCGTCAAATTTAAATGCGATGGCCATCTATGTATGTCCCTTTGCTCGATTCATATAAATGAAATTACGTTTCAGAAATTACCTTTCCTTTTTTGTCATTTTAATAAGATCGATCTTCCAAATGTTATCCATTGTTTCTAAGTTTCTTAAGAAGAGTTTGAATTCAGGCAAATTTTTGATTTATTAGCAGACCTTTTTTTTTCTGTCTAATATCACATCAATAATTTCTTTCTTACATCAGTCCAGACTCCAAATAGGTTAATTCAGGCTGAGCACAGAAAATTCATAAGAATTTATATTTTATGTATCAGTCGTATATTTATACCAGTGACACAAAATATTGTTATGTGTTTCATATTTTTTTTTGCAATTCAATCAGATTATATAAATGTTAGAAAACATGGTACATGCTGTGAGAATCTTTTATTTCTTGGCCACGCTCACATAAATACAGCCATGGTTCATAGTTGTGGTTGTGGGTAAATTTTTACTATAATAAATAAAATTGTAAAAAGTGGGAAAAGAAGTAAACTCACCGGCTTACATAAATACAGCCATGGTACATGCGATCATTACAGAATAAAGTAACAGAAAATTTTGGTCCCGAACCGGAATTTGGAATTTCGAATACAACTGTATTTTCAATATATAAATATACATCCATTTATTAATGATATTCCTTCAGTATCACACTAACTTTAAACGCATGATAATAAAGAAAAGAAGTAAACTCACCGGCTAACAAAGAAAGATGAAAAGTCCCCTTGATAGGTCAGATAATAAAATGGAAACCTGGTGAGATGCTCTTCATGGACTGAGTGGCGCATTTGACCATCAAGAAAACCCGTTTGAATGCTTCATATACAGGGTGTGAAATTGTGCTGCTCTTCTGCAGAAATTATAGCTAATGTATCTTGACAGACCTGGAAATTTCCTTGACTAATTATGGAAATAGAACCACACTTGGTGGGGAAAATTCAAGCAAAGGTCGAATATTAAGATTGTTTTTTGTTACGGATATGTGAACAAATATGCTGATTGACTGACTTCTCTATAGGAACTCTCATTTGGATCATAATATATATTCATAGTGAATTTGGAGATGAATTGAGGCTTCTCATTGATGCCAATAAATCTGTTTTATCCGAAGGAAGATTTGTTTCACAAATATGATTTTAAATTGTGGTTTACAATTGTAATGTCATTACGCTAGCCTCCACAATCACAATTTTTCATTATAATAACCTCTATTTTCTCACAATTTTATTTTTCACAATGTGATTGTGATTTAAAACTATCATTGCAAAAGTTAGATAAATGATTTTATTTTATGTTTAGTAACAGTTGATTTTAATGGGAAATCTCTTCTCGGATGGATTTAATATGGATGGTTTCAAATCGTCTGTGGCTTAATTAATTGGTGCTTCACTTATGGAAGCTCAAAGTTAAAACCACAGCTGGGACAATGCATTGAATTGGATCAAGTGCTATGATGCAAATGAGGCAGTGAAGTCAGTCACAGACTGTGATTTAGTAAACAAAAAGACTGATTCAGACACAGATGACAGTGGTAAAAATAGTACAGTCGGGTTAGAAACATAAAGAAGAGAGCTTTTGGCAGACTAATAATAAACCAAATGCTCAATCACTTTCTCTGAAATGCTTTTGCATTGATGCAAATATAACAGAAGACCGAAAACAGATTCAGTCATCAATGCTACTGCATAGTCCGTGTCTTACTCACAGATGTCTTTGACAGATGTTCACAATTTCTGCCATTTGTTTTTGTTCTTGCTCACTTTCTAGCTTTCATTTTTTCTTTATCATCTTATTTCATTGGGACGTTTGCCGCATTAATTTCTCCAACAGGCTAATAATAAATAGAATTCGATACTAGAGATGACTAGTGATGAATACTTCCCCTTCAAGCGGTTCGGCGGTTCATTGTCTTGTGATAGATGATTAGGCAGTGGTGCGGTGGTTCATTGTCTTAGAGGGAGACTTGAGCTTAGAGAGGACGTGAACGAAGTGATATATATATATATATATATATATATATATTAAGTTCTATATAAGGATCGATCGATGATCGCAATCAGCGGTAGAGCCATGATCCAATGAGTAACCAGGATTTAAAAGTGAATAGGGCAGCAGAATATATAATTAAAAATTAAAAAATATTTTTTTATTATTTTAATTAATATATAAATTTAAATTATAATACATTTCAAAGATTAAGCATTCTAATTTATTTTAAAAAATATAATGACCCTACACAGTTATCTATAATGTATTTTCATATTTTAAAATTATTGTTTAATCAATTCATCACAAACATGTTAAATATATATTTATTTTTGTATGTTATTCTTCACTATGTTCATTGAAAATAATCTTTATTTTTTTTTCATAATTGTTGTGTTTACATGTAAAAATTAAGGCTACACAATTGATAAGGCTTCTGGAAAGAATAAAATATACACAATGAATCCTACTAAACCCCGTTAATATTGAATATATTTGTTATTTTGGTTAATTAATGTCTATTTCAATATTTTAATGGAATAAAATTTAAAATTTAGTGAGGGCATTTTACATATATATATATATATATATATATATATATATATATATATATATATATATATATATATATATATATATTTATAATTTTAAGAAGTTTAATGATGACACATGTCCACCCTAAACTATACATAGTTTCGTCATTCGTGGTAAGCTGCTGAAAAAATTAAAATAATCTAGGAAAATTTAAAATATCAATTAATTAAGTTATAGATTCTTATATTAAAAAATAATATTTTAATTAGAATTATTTAGAAAAATGTTCAATATTGTGATATTTTTGATAAAAAAAAGAAAAGATTTAGATTCTATGCATGATTTTCATGTTACCCAAATAAGCTTCCTGTATTTACTGATTTAGTTAAAGCGGAGCTCACAAACTCCCCCAAATTTATCATAATGAAAATTCATCAATTAAATCATGCTTTTCCAATATCTAATATTAAACTCGCTTTGTTACATGACTGATTACCCCACAGACCGTATGGCGAAACAACCCCTTTGACAGGGGTTAAGTGGTCCTTTTGCTATTGCCAATCCGTGCCATCTCTACGTAGTTAACGGTCTCAACTCTAATTAGCAATCCACGTTTATGATGAAATCCCAATAAGGAGTGCATTTGATTCATAAAATATTTTTTATATTCTCAAAAATATTTTATGAAAATATTATATTTTTATATTTAATTTAAAATTTTAAAAATTTTATTAAAAATGTAATATTATTAAAAATATTTTAAAATTTAACTTTCTCTCTAAATATTCCTATGAGAAGAGATGGATATCTCAAATTTTCATCTTATGAGAATATTGATACTAAAATAAAAAGATAATTTTGTCTCCTTTTTTGTCCTAATTTATTTTGAAAATTTTTTATTTTTATTTTTCATTTTTAATTTTTTATGATAATAAATATAATTGCACTAAATAAGTAAAAAATAAATAATTTCTAAATTTCAATCCTAATTTACTTTGAAATTTTTTTATTTTCATTTTGCACTTTTAACTTATATTTTTTATTTTCAATTTTTTCATGAAAATAAGGATAATTACACTAAATAAGTAAAAATAAATAAATAAATTCTAAATTCCAATCCTATTAATTTATATATAATTTCATGACATATTAAAGAAAAAGGATTCATGAGGTAACTTTAATATATTAAATTTTGATTTGTATGATTACATTGATTAATATTGCATATTCATATGTAATATATGTTTTTTAAATTATCTCATTTATATAAAAATTACAATTAAAATTTATAATTTTTTATAATTTTTAATGCTTTGCAAAGTAAAAAAATAAAATTTAAATGCATGAGTTATGCAAAATTAATATCTTGATATTAGAGATAACAAGAAGGTACGTTAATTTTTACTCAACCACTCACGGAGCTGGAAGTGCTTTTGCTCACTAATGCGGTGAGAGTCACTCTAATTAAAAGCATTCTCAAGAAATCTATCTTTTCTTTTTTATTTTTTTCCCCTTTGAGATTAAGCTCCTTGAATTTTAAAAACAAAAAGAAAGAGATAAACAAATAATTTCTCTTATTATGTATAATGGGACTAAAAAAATTGTATTTATCATTATGATGTAATAAAAAGAATCAAAAGGAAAAAAAATCTAAATCTGCGTGCTTAACTATATTTATTATCTTCAATTTCTAAATCCTTAACAAATGCTGAGATTTCTCTTCAACTTTTTACTACCATCTGAATCGAATATTATCACTTCATTCATGAATTTTATCTGTTTAAATACTTTTTACGCCATAGACGAAATTTAAAATAGATTGATTGCATTCTGAATCTAGTTTTTTTCCCCTTTAATTCAAAATATTGATATATTCAAAAAGTAAAATTTATATACCAATATTAAAGTCCCACCTATGTTTTAGGGGCAACTCCTCCTACGCTTCACCTTTTAAGGACAATTCTTATCACCTCTAAAGATAGTTCAGTTAATCATTGGAGGCCCTGGCTTAAGGCCGCTGCAAAAGTTTTCATCTTGTCTTCTAGATAGAGTGTGAATGGTTACACTCTTAGCATGACTTCAACCAAACAAAGGCGTGCAAGAGCGGAGTATGCTCAAATTGGTTTTATTGAAATCAATATATTTTCCAATATTGGAATCTAAAATAAAAAAAATTGCAAAGAAAAAAAAGATAAAAATAGAGAAACTGTTCTTATTTTATAATTGTAATAACTTTCTCAAAATATAAATATATTATAATTTGCTATCACACTCTATTACATTATACCCAATATTCTTCTTACTGGATGGAACCTTTTGCCTTATTATATTATAAAGGCAAACCTATAACACACTACATGAACACTATTATAGAAAATGGTTCGACAATGATCAATTAACATTAGTTAAATGGGAAACTGGTGTATATAATGATGAGATGCCATTTTTGAAAATATGAGTAATTCAACATGTTGATTTAAATAAAAAAAAGACATTTAAAGAAAATATGATAATATTTTAGAGGTTAATTCTTAAAAAAATCATCTTTTTTCCTTCTCGCAAAGTTTTAAATGTTGGTTCACAAAATAATTGACATCTAAATTCATATGAGTGGTGTTATTTTTGAAAATATAAGAAAATTTTAAATATTGATTTTATTTTTTAAAAAAACCATGATTTTTTATTCTTATGAGACTTTATATGGTTTATGAAATAATAAAAATATAAAGTCATGTGAGCAGTGCCATTTTTGAAAATATAAAAAAATTTGAGACTTTTTTTTTTAAATTATTATCTTTTCTTTCCAAAAAACTTTAAATATCACTTTATAAAATAACTAATGTTTAAAATCATGTGAACAGTGCCATTTTGCACTACATATAAAGCAAATCTTATTTTTTTTCCACATCATAACTATCATTTTCCTCCTTATTTGTTTCCAACCTTAATTTTTATCTCTGTTTAGCTCCTTCTGCAAAATACTAGATCTCATTCCATCCTTTACCTTATCTCAATGAATTATCAATACTCCTTCAACTAGCATTGATCATGAGGTGAGTTCAAAACAAAAGAGCTAACTTTTTTTTTACTTTTATTTCTCTAATTTTTTACCTAAACTTTTTATAATATTTTTATTTGTATTTTCTTTGTGTAACTTTCGTGGTTGTTTGTGAGTTTTAGTGCTTATTATTTGTTTAATAAAATATTATAGAAAAGACAAAAGCCCACCAAACAATGATGAGGGATGCTTATTGCACATGTTTTTAAAATATTTTTGTTTGTATTTCCTTTATATAACTTTTGTAGTTATTTTTTACTTTTAAATACTTATTATATATTTGATAAAATATTATAGTAGAGACCAAAGTTAATTGAATAATAATGAGAGATAGGGGACTAATGAAAAAAGTCCATGAAAGTAACCATTTTTCATGATTTTTGGGAGGAGAAAAATACCATTAGTATTTGTAGATAGACAAATCTTAAAAAATTATATGAAATTGATATAAAAATTGACCCAAATGGATAACTAAGAATGGAATTATAACTTTTCAAAACTTTTATCTCAAAATACATATTATTGGTGAGATATTATATTTATTTAGTTTTTACTATAAATATTTTAGTAGGGAAACCAAAAATCAACATGAAAAAAGATTATTATGTAAATATTTGATGTTGATTTTTTTATTAAAAATTGACTTGAAATGTAAAAAAATATTTTCAAAATAAAATACATCAATTTTTTTAGTAAAAAAGTTGACATGATAATCTTTTTGCACATTGGTTTATATAACTAACATGGAATGGTCAAACTTAAAATGACATTTGTATATACGTCAAATAATAACCAACATGAAATGTATTAAATGACCAATGCTAAAAAGGTGATTCTATAACAATGGAAGTAAATGCACTCATACCACTTTACCTTATTGCAATCACAAAGGCACACTAATTTGATTGAGTGTCATGTGTCAAAACCATACTCCTTCATATAAGCATGCAGTTGCTTGAATCTTTAGATATTTACTCTATAAGTTATAGTATAATAACCTTCACTTGACACTTTCTAAAGTTGGCTTCTTCATGTATTGTATTTTGGCTAGAGTAGGATAGTCCTTCAAATTTCAAGTTTCAACTATGCAATGCCTTACAACTTCACCTGGAAGTAACTTTGTTTTTAAGGTTTTAACACCTAAGTTATTTATTTATTTATTTCAAAATCAATTTAATAACTTTCAATAGCCTCCCTAAAATTGACTTTGAAATTACACCATGTATTATCTTTAACCTCTTGAATGCATTCACTTGTAGTGGCTTTGTTAGAATATCTACAACTTGTTCACCAAATTTGCAAAACTAAAGCTTTATTTCTGCATTCTTGATTAGTGCTTTAATATAATGATATTTGATTTCAAGGTGCTTACTTTTCTCATGAAAAACTAGATTTTTTGCTAATGCAATAACTAATTTATTATTGCACATAATTATTATTGGAAATTCTTGCACTAGTTTTCAATCTTCAAGTAATCTGTGAATCAATATTGCTTGACATGTTATAGATGTTGTCGTCATGTATTTAGCTTCTATAATTGATAAGGGTACCATTTGTTACTTCTTTGAAGACTAAGAGAACACACTTATTTTAAGATAAAAAAAAACATAACTAGAAGTGTTTTTCTATTTTCAACATCACCTACCTAGTTACTATTTATATACTAAACTAGGTTGAAATCCTTTAAGTATAGAAAAGCCTATGATCTCGAGTATTACTAACATACTACAAAATTTATTTTACTACTTCAAGTGTGATTGATATAACTTTTCCATGAAACTATTGATAATTCCAACTTTATAAATAATGTCTAGCCTAGTGAAAGGCAAATAACATATACTACTAATTATGCTTTTAAAGCATGTTAGGTTTATGAGTTCTCCACTACCTTTTTTCTTTATCTCAAGGTGTTCAGCAACTAGGGTTTAGATTGTGACTACTAAATGTATCTCAAATTTCTTCATAATATCATTGGCATACTTTTATCAAGAAATGAAAATCTTTTCATTAGTTTGCTACACTTCAATGCTTAAAAGAATAGGCTATTAGTCCCATGTCTATCATTTCAAATTGGCTTATTATAGCTTTCCAAAATTTTACAAACATCTTTTTAGAATCTCCAATAAATATCATATTATTAACATAAAGACATACAATTATTAGATTTCTAATGGCTTGCCTTCTTCAAGTGATAGACTTTTTCTTCATATCCTTTCTTTATATAGTCTAGTGGTTGCTTAACATAAACTTCTTCTTCAACAATGCTATTTAAAAATGCTAACTTCATATCCTTTTAATAGATCTTCCATTTATTTTTTGCAATAAGGGCAAGAATTATTCAAATGGTGTCTATTTTAGAGAATGGTGCAAATACCCTAAAATATTCAATCCTTGACTTCTATTTATAACCTTTCACTACTAATCTAGCTTTGTAATGATTCACTTAACCATTAACTTTGTACTGTCTTGAACATCTACTTGACACCAATAGGTCTTTTATTAGGTGGTAAAGTTGTTAACTTCCATATGTCATTTTTCTTTATTGAATGGATTTCATCGTCTATTACTTAAGCCCATGATTCTTTAATTGTGACATCTTTATAGAAAACTTGGTCACAATATGCAAATAGGCAAACATTTACAATAGTTTCATCAATAATTGTATCATTATTGCATTATCTAAAGTAACCATATAATCTTGCAAGCAAATTGCCATCACTCACTTCTGTTGAGGAAGTGTTAATGTCTTTGGAACTATTCTTAGTGGAGGATAGCTCCTAATAAGAAATGGATTGTTAGGAAAAGACTTGTTTATCTTTGCTGACTTTGGATCATTTTCTATATTAATGTCCTTTTGTTGTTGTTCAACATTTTGATTCCATGTCCAAGCTTCATCTTTAATGAACTAGATATCTCTACTTATAATTACTTCCTTTATCACTAGTTTATACAATTTGTAACCTTTAGTCACATTATTTTAGGCAATGAAAATGTACTTTTGGTTTTTGTCATCTACCTTTTTTTTCAATTTTCTAGAAAATAGGGATTTGTAATACACTAAATACATATAAGAAAGAAACATCTAGCTTATTACCTCTCTAAGCTTCTTTAGGGGTTCTTCTAAGAACACTTTTTCTTAGACACCAATTTAACAAAAATATAGCATAAGCAACAGCTTCTACCTAAAAGGATTTTAGCAAAGCTTTAATTTTTAGTAAACTTCTAACCATTTCAAAAATTATTTAATTTTTCCTTTTAACTATACCATTCTACTAAGGTATATAACTAGCTATCAATTGATGTTAAATTCTTTGACTTCTATAAAAAATTAAAAATTCATTTGAGGTAAACTCTTTAGCTTTGTCAAATTTTAGGGTTTTCACATAAAAACTAATTTTCTTTTCAATAAGAACGTTAAATTCTTTGAATTTTTCAAAAGCTTTTGATTTTTCTTTGACAAAATACATTCAAGTTTATTTAGTAAAATTATCAATAAATATTAGAATATACCTTTTGTGTCCAATTGATTCTACTTGAATTAGGTTACTAATATTTGTGTGCATTAACTCCAATAATTGTTTAGCTCTTCTAATTTTCCTAACAAGAAAAGAATTTATGTGCTATTTTTTAAGAATACATCCTTCATAATACCAATAAGGAACATTAATTACTAGTAAAGCAATAACCATCTTTTCCTAAGTTAATAACTTTAGCCTATAAAAGTTTAGATGACCAAATAAAAAATGCCATAATTAATTATCATCTTTTATAATTGTTGAAAGATTCATTAAGGTTTTTGTTTGTAAATTCAAAGGAAATATATGGTTCAACATCATTTGCATTTTTGCAATCATTTTGCTATTTTTACCTTGGATTGTGTAAACTCCATTTTGGATATTAATTTTGTGCCCTTTTTTCAAAAGCTAGCTTGCATTATATAAATTTTGAAAAGGTCCTAGCACAAGATAAACATCTATGATAGTAACCTTTATATGATCTTTGGATTGAATGTTAATTCTACCTTTGCCTATATTAAGAACTTGGAATTTATTTCTAAAATTAACTTTTGCACGTATAGATTCATCTAAATATGAGAAAAACTTATTTTTTCCATACATGTGATTGCTACATCTAGGATCAAGGTACCATGTATTTGCATACTCCACATTTAGCTCATTTAATTTGGATGTGAGCACCACGTTCTTTTCAACATTAGTAGCATTTGCATGTCCCATAATAGGAATTTTGGATTTATTTTTAAAATCAATTTCTACATATGTGAATTTATTCAAATGTGAAAAACTCATTTTTTTTCCTCATATGTAAGCACTACATCTAGTATCAAGGTGCCATATGTTTACATTCTTCACTTGCACATGAGCACCATGTTCTCTTCAACAACAATAGCATTTGATGTTTTGCATGCTCTTATAGAATCTTAGAGTAACACTTATTTTGGTAATGTCTATAATTTTTTGCGTCTATAACATTGGACATTAGATTTGTTGCTTGCTCTATTGTAAACCTCTTTAACTTCTTGAAGGATTACCATCATTTGATCTTTTTCTATTAATGAAATTAAAATGACCACCTTTTCATTTTCCTCTCCCTCATCTACAACCTAAATAGCCTCCAGGAATTTAACTATCTTAATAACCTCTAT
The DNA here is from genome assembly GCA_020226215.1 of Sindora glabra. Lineage (NCBI taxonomy): Eukaryota > Viridiplantae > Streptophyta > Magnoliopsida > Fabales > Fabaceae > Sindora > Sindora glabra. The sequence goes on from CM035233.1 coordinate 33,937,241, forward strand.
GATTTTATTGAACTACCCTACTTTGCAAAGCTTGCTCAAAACTTAAGCTAGTGGTTTTTTTACTTATTCAATGTTCGTGTGAGCATAACAAACTCATTAACTTATCCTTTAACATGATTGATATATCATTTAATTCTTTGATTGCTACAATAATATATTCAAATTTTGCAATCAAAGATTGCACATTCTTTTCCATAACTTTGGTGTTTGAAAATTTTTCACTACTAACTTTCAACGGATTAACAATAGATTAAACACAATCAAAGTACACCAGAATTGATTATAAGTCATTCATATTTATGGATTTAAAATCACCTTGTAGTGTTTGTAGCTACACTTGTTTAATATGATGCTCACCTTTGTAGGATTTTTGTAAAATATCCCTAATTTCTTTACTATGTTTGCAAATGAATTTTTTTTTCAAATATCAGTTCTTTAATGCCTTAAAAGATTACATATAGTGCTTTCTAGTCTTTTTTTAGGATCTCCACCAATGCATCAAACTTTTGCTAATATTTTACCTTGGCATAACCATTCTCCACAAAATTTTATAAACCTTATGATTTAGAGAATACTTTTAATTGAATACTCCAATTATTCAAATTTTTGCATTAAAATTAGGAAGGTGCAATCAAATCAAATTGCCATTGTATAATCAAGCTTTGATGCCAAATGTTGGAAATAATATATTTACCAATAATATTAGAACCCATAAATACAAAAAAATTTGTGGAGATTGCTTTATAATTACAATATCTCCTACAAAATATAAATACACTATAATCTTCTTTTACACATTATTGCATAACACTTAATATTTTTTTGCTAGATTGAGCCCCCTAACTTATTATATTAAAAATACAAACCTATGACATGTTACCTATAGCAAACACACTCATACCACTTTGCCTTACTATAACCACGAAGGCACGTTAATTTGATTGAGTTGTGCATTAAAACCATACTCATGTAACTGCTTAAAGCTCTAAATATTTGCTTCATAAGTTATAGCATAGTAATCTTTACTTCATATTTTCCAAAGTTGGTTTTTTCATATATTGCATTTTTATTGGAGTATTGTATCCTTAAAATTGCTAGTTTCAATTATATTGGTGCTTTAAAACTTCACCATGAAGTGACTTTTCTTTTAAGGTTTTATCTTCTCATATTATCATTATTATTTATTTTAAAATAAATTTAATTACTTTTAACAATTTTAACTTTTGTTGATTGATGTGGGTCATAAGAGGCCTAATGACTTTATAATTCAAGGCTTGGCGCTACTTTGAGGTCAATTAGGATTGGCAATCCAATTTAGGCTATTCGACCATTTTAGGCATTATCATCTTAGATCTGCATATATTTAATTTTTGGTATAGCTTGTGAGTATTTGTATTTTTATGGTGTTTTTATTTTTTTCCTAATTTCTCATGTAATGGTTAATTATTTATATTAGTAACGAAATGCATTATTCTTTAAGAAAAAAAGAGTGAACTAAATTTGAAGTTTTAAGGCTAATGGAAAATTTTTTAATTTTTCTAAAGGCTAATATAAAATCTTAATAAAATATATGAAGTTTTTTAAATTTAAAGATTTGGGAGCATAGTATCACTTTAAAACTTATTGTAATTTTGCCTTGAACATCTATATTCAACATTAAGTTGAAATGCAATTTATGAATGAATATAAGTTTAAGTAATATATTTGCATATAAAATTATATGAAGAGATGAGTGTGATTTATCTAAAATATGTACTAACCATTAATTAGAAAGAGTTTATAGTTATGAAAAATAATCTTTGAATTTGATTCCTTGTAATTTCCTAACTTTATATACATGTCCAAGTTATTGATTCAAATTATTATTTTATTTTATTTTATTTTTCATTCTTTCATTTTATTCAAGCCCTTTATAGGAAACCAATCTAAAGAAAATTTTAAAACATAAATGAAATAATTTGTTTCATTTGATCAAATTTCCTAGTGATTTGTTTGGATGGAGGAAAATGAAAGAGAGAGAGGGGGAGAGAGAGAGAGGAAATAAAAGGTTATGAGATATCCTTTCCTTTCTTTGGGAGTTTTATATAAGGAGTGGAAGAAACAAGAATTTATAGCTAATCCTTCAAATTCTTCAACATTTTGTATTCCTTTAAATTAGGGGGTTTTAGAAAGTTTTCACTTAATTTACAATTTTAACCTCATTTTATTATTTAATTTATATGTATATTTATATTGTCAATATTTTGTTATTATTTACATTTAAATAAAAATATATCATTTACATTTTTAAAGGTACCTAACATGTGAAAAATAGTTTTAAGGTAAATCTTAATTAGGTCATTATTGACCTTGTCAAATAAGAGTTATATTAGATCAACTTATGATAATTTTTTTCATAAACTTTTCAAATAAGAATTATAACATTAAGATATGTTAACTTGTCATATCATTTTTAAGAAAGAAATTTTTTTGTAAAAAAATTTGGAGAGAAACTTTTTTCAAATTTTCTAAATTATGAAAAAGTCATTAATAAATTAACTTTTCTAAAAAGGGTAAAATTATAAAAATACATACTAATTGGTTTTATATTTTAGTTTAAGCCTTCATTATTCTTTCGTATATAATTTTGGGCATGCAAACAAGAGAAGGAAAAGTCATGACTTAACCTTCCATTCTCTTCACTTCCTTTCCCCTTCATTGTCTCACATTGTTTTCACTTTCCTTCTCCTCCTAAAACTAATGCAGAAATGTCATTTAATGTTAGTTATTTAATACATTCTACATCAATTATTAACCAATGTTTATGTGAGCATTGTTTTATGTTTGGTGTATTCAGCATTGATTTTTGAACTAGTATTGAATACCTATAAGAACATTGAATTTTTCTTACAAGAAATCAATGTTTTTAGTTCTTAAATATTGTTGAATAATTGAAAGATAGCATCAGTGATTTATTTAGAAAACTAGTGTTATTGTTTATATAAGACATTAATTGATAAACTACCATTGACAATTATTTTTTTTTTCATATCTTAAATTTCAAATAAGACATTGGTTTGTTTTAATTAATCAATATTTAATGATATAAGATGGTTTTATAAAATAACTAATGTTATTTACTATTTTTTTTATACTTTAGTATCTTTTTAAACACCATTACCCTTAGAATAATATCTAAATCTAATTTTAGAATTCAACAATTTATATTATTATATAAGTAGTGACAATAGAATTCTATGGTAAAAAATAATATTCTAAATAAAATAAACACCTAACCCAATGATAATAATTTTATACATTTATTTAGGTCCAAATAATAAGACATATAATATGTAAATGTTATAAAAATTAGAAATAGTACCTTTAAATTTTAAAAAGGAACTTACATTATCTTTCAATGATATAGCCATTGACCTAAATCCTTATGAATCCTATTATGGTAAAAGAAGGGCACTAAGACTTTAGGATTGATATTGTAGGTGAAACATTAATATGATATACTTATATTGGAGAGACATTTATTATGTGACTTATGCTATTAAACTTGGTTGATGTTATGTGTTATCTATATAGTACTTCTTTCATACTAGCCTTTTATATAGAAATGCCTATTAATTTATTTTAGTAAGTAGGGAATTTGCTGCCTTTTCTTTAAGAAACTCACATCACCCACAACCCTAAATAATGAAATAAAAAAGGTAAGAATCCAAACATATGAACATAATATACAACAAATTGATGTTCTCTATTAGATTTATAGGAAAAATACAGTATTCAAATGGAACTTAATGTTAAGAAGAAAATCAATGAGAGGGAACAAATGATTAAACTCAAGCTAAGGTAGTTTTTTGTATAATGAAATTATGAGAAACTTTTTACTTATATAAGAAAATTAATTAGTTGTTTTATCTATAAGGCATTTCAAATCTTGTTCTTTAATATGTAATTTTTCTTTTCTTCAAAACCAAACAAGAATCTCATCCTAACCATTTTGTGAAGTTACAACCTTGCTTTTAGCTTCAAGTAGTCCCATTAAAATAATTCAATTTGGATTCATGTCAAGATAAGGGGAATGCTCCATGAGGAATATTAACACCCACACTAACTAAAATTTTAAATAATAAAATAAAAAATTCAAAATACAAATATATATATATATATATATATATATATATATATATATATATATATATATATATATATATATCAACATAATTTTAAGTTTAAGGATAGAAATATGACATCATTTAAGTGTTTCACATAGGTCATAAACTAAAATTGATATTGTATAATATTGAGTTCCTGTTCGCCTAATAATAGCTTTCTAATGGCTAAGTAGAATTTTATGTTTCAACATCAGTTGTATAATAAAATCAACATGGAATTCCATTTTATCAATTTATTGCTTTAATTACCTAGACATAATTTTACTTTTTCATGATGATTGTCTATATAAAACCAACATCATATAGTATTCACATCCATTATTAATAAACAATCAATGGGGTTTATCAATTGTTTTTTAAAAAGGCATACTTGTATAATTATGTGAAAGATAGAAACTAAACCTATAACATAAATGGTAAGGTAAATACATTTGTTGATGTAAAAGACCTCCACTTTTTAAACAATATTAAATTGCACAAGAACATATATAAATAACTTTTATAATGCACATAAAATTGTATATACATTTTCAAGTAATTGCATTAAGTCTTATAAGCATAATCATATTTACATTTTTATTTACAATTGAACCTAGTAGGTTATATATTTAGTAGTGACCCCTTATGTTAATGTTTGTCTCTTTCCTAATACATATGCAACTTGTTCTTCCTGCAAAGTTGCTAAATCTTTTGTATTGTAAGGTTCCATCTTTCTTTGGAAGAATTATATGTTCACACATAAAACTCGATAAGAAAACATAACTAAATGTTTTCCATAAGTGTTTATCCAATTGAAATTCAAATGTAATTACCCTATTAGCCTTTTCATTGCTATTCATATGCATGACCATATGTTGCATATATTTCATCATGAAGTATCCACATTCATCATTACCTGTATGTCTTAAGCATTATAACAAACTAACTCAAAACAAAATCAATCCTATGTAATGATAATAGATCATTATATTAGGAATTAAAACATATATAAGAACATTACCTTTACTTGCACCCATTCAATGTTGATTATCTTGTTGGAGTTACTTTTCATCTTGTAATATATGTTCATTGCCTCTGTAGGCATGTCTTTCTAGCTTTGCAGGGTTTAATAGGTTAAGCTAATATGTAATATCTATGTTTAGAATAAATATTCTATAAATTTTGATAATTATTAATAATTATTTATTTATTCAATTAATATTTGATTTTAAATTTTATTTTTCATATTAAAGGTTTTGAAATATTGAAAATAATATTTATAATGATATTTGAGATTTATTCATTTATTTATTTTTATATATGGCTAGTATTAATTTAAGATTAGTAAATGATTTTTATAAGGAATTTTCTATAAGTTAGAAATATTTTAGTAATTGTGGTTGGAAATATTTATGAAATAAATATTTATATTTAATAAATTATTTTTTAGAATTATTGAAATTATAAATAGGATTATTTTTAAATAGCCATTATTGATTTAAGGTTTGTTTAAATATTTTATAAGGATTTCCTTATGAGTTGATAATAATAATAATAATAATAATAATAATAATAATAATAATAATAATAATAATAGGTATAAAGATTTATGAAGTTAATTATTTGGTATTTAATAAATTATTTTTGGAAGTTGTAGTATTTCTATATTGAGGGGAAATTAAGAATACTAATTGAACTAAGATTCTAAACAAAATTACTTTTTGGAAAAATGTAAATATTAAGATTCTATTTATCAAGGCAATATTAAAATACTTGTATTGAATTTTTGAACTTGGAGAAAAGTATCATAAAATATAATAATTTGATGGCCAAGATTAATTTAAACCATTTAGAGGGATGACATCAAATGAGGATTAGGATTATATTGCTCTAAAAAGTACTAAATTGCATCCCTCGACTTTTTTTATTTTATTTTTCCTCTCTTTATATATTTTTTATTTCCTAGTTATTGTCTCTCTCTCTCTCTCTCTCTCTCTCTCTTTGCTCTTTTTTTATTTTTTGACATCCCCCTTCTTGAATTTTGTGTTGTTAGCTTATAGCACTCCTTCCTTTTTATTTTGCTAACTTCTTTCCTCTCTCCTCATTTTTTCTCACTGACCTTACCTTTCTTAGCTATTTCTCTCTTTTTTCTCCTTCTTTTTGTTCTCTTCTTTTCCCACCATCTACCATGCTAAGCTTGGCATTTATGGCTGCCATCTTCACTAGTAACCTTGCTGTGCTCTTTCTCTGCTTACCACCTAACTTAGCTATTGTTTATAAGTATGAAGAGGTTTCATTTAGATAAGCACAATAGCAAAAATGTTGCCTTTTCTAAACTTGTTAGCTACAATTTATGGAGTGTTTTGGCAAGTCTCCATCATAGACATTAAAGGTTGCGATTTGCTAGAATTTGGACTTATGGTAGTGGCTAAAACCATGGTTAAAGAAGTAGAACACAAGGCCATCAGTCTTCTTGTTTTGCCAACAATACAATAAGCTTTTGCCGCTAGCGAGCTTCCATCACTGATGAGCTTAGGGTAGGTACTTCTAATATTGGTGAGCAAAACTATATCATAAAATGTGATATTCAAGTTTAATCCAAGAATTTCCATTTATATATAAAGTTTGAATAAACAATGATAGTTTAGGAAAAATAGAATTCTATGTTGTAGAATGTTGAAATAATATAATTAGAGTTTTACATAATTAGTTTCTTTATTTTTATATAATTTGGAGTGTAGCTAAGAAGTGAATGTATTATGCCTTATATACACACACACACACACACACACACACACACACACACACACACACACACACACACACATACACACACACACACATACATACATACATTAAGAAACTTGGAGGCTTAAGAGCATTATGCTACAAAATGTTAACATGAGATTATTAGAATAGGGTTAGAGTTTTATAAAGTCCCTATTTTTATTATGGTTTAGGTTGTTGTAAGAAATCTAGTTGGATAATTTTGAGATTTATGGTGATGCATAGGAGAAATATGACTTTATATCATGGAACACTAAAATAATATGGTTGAAACAAAATATATATGCATGGAATGTTATATTTTGATGCCTTAAAGGACTCAAGCTTAGTTCAAGAAAAGTGTGATTTGGTAAATTAAGTAGAATAAAGCTAAAAATAGTGGGAACTTAATAGTTAGTTTCATAAAGTGGTGATAATGAAGTATCCTAACAATATGAAGTTTTAGTATTTATAAAATTGATAATATTTGAAGTTTAATTTAGAAAAGTTCTTGTTTTTAGAAGTTTTTAATTTCTATGATAATTTCAAGGATATAAAAGAAATTATAGTATAGATTAGGGGAATAGATTAAATGGGCATTAGTTATGGCATTGAGTTTTACTATTTTGTTTATATAGTCTTGATTCTAAAATCTTCCTAATGTTAGTGTATATGCCCTAAAATCAATCATATTGGTGATTGTAATTTTGAATCATGTTATTTTAATAGCAATTCCAATTATTATATTTATATATATTATTTACATAATATATTCAATTATGATAATAACCTTAGAATAATTGTACTCTTAAATGTCCCTAGTCATATATCATTGTGGATTAGGTTGCTTTGATATGTTAAGACTAGCATGTGTGAAGACTTATATGAGATATTAAGTTTACACATGAGTATAAGTTAGAGAACTTGTATACTGGACCGACCCATATTAAGAACACTACATGGATCGTTATATGAGTTTCATGAGTGGTTCTTAGTGATCATTATTAATATGGTCCTTTGACCTGAGATTACTAAAGTTCCCTACATGTGAGTTTCATATTTTGATACTATTCTATGTCACTAATGGTTGAGTGAATGCAAGGGTAAATATTGGATATGTCACATATCATGCAGAGGGGTTTGTATGATCAAGATAGGATTTGTCCCTCCTATATAACAGGAGTAACATCTATGGGCCCCTTAATTAAGTAAAGCTGAGAAAATGTATGGTCATACTCAAATGAATTGACATGGGATGTTGATTACATTTGTTTCAGTCAGCTTACTTAGGAATCAAGAAACCTTAAGATTGGGCTATACGGGAATGACATGGTCCATGTTTCGTGCTCAATCTAGATGTATAGGACAAAAGGACATAGGTGATGATCACGTGTAAAAGTTTAGTCAAATCATCGACTTTCTCATTATTTGGGTAACAATGATGTGTTGCTAGACACCGATCATTGTTTATAATCATTAATATAATCAATGGTCATTGCTAACATAATAAAAGCCTGTAGGGTTGCACACTTAAAGCCCAGTGAATTTGGAATTAATGGACCAAATTGTTTAGGCTTAATATTTAGGAATTCATGTTATAATTATAAGATCCAATAGTAAGCCTATAATTGTACATGGAATAAAGCCCAAATAGGTTAGGTTTTTCTATGCACCTATTTAAATAGGCTTGTTAGGTAATAATAGTTGATATTATCATTATTCACGCACCTAAAAAAGGCATAGAAAAATCCTAGCACCTCTCCTTGACCAAAACTCCTGAAGAGGCGTAGCTAGCACTACGAGGTGAAAGAAGATCAATTCCAACTGGTGTTTGTGTGGACATTCATCGACGATTCACGGGTTCGTGTGGATACTTCAGAGTCTTTGGCCGAAAAGAAGCTAAAGAGGTAATCAACGATCAAGTTCTAGAGTCATCAACAAAGGTATTGAACGAACCCTTATTCCAATTTAACATTTTTGCATGGATCCGGTGGATGGGATCGGTTTATTCCGTTGTGCTCGTATGACTCTCGATCCTAACACATAATACATTATACTTCTAATTTCTAATGATTGACTTAAAAAAGAAATAATAGAATTTTAATAGAGAAGGTTAAAATATTTTGATTAGATTCTAGATACAAGAATGGTAAATTGAGGAAAAAATAAGTAAATTTGATATATTTACAAATTACTCTTGTAAATTACGAATAGGAAGACAAGATGCAAGTTGAACTTGGATGCTTTAAAATAGAACAAATAGGTGGATGTAAGCAAGTGAATATATATCTCACCACAGATCAATATCTTAATCAAAATTAGCTTAAATGTTATGAATAGTACTTTTCCTTATTGATAATACATAATTTATATTCATGTATATATTTATATTTATATTTAAACTTAATTCTATAGCATAAGTACAAATAGCTATTTAAGGAAATGTTAGTTGAACAAAGTGCACAATGAAAGCATGGTAATGGCACTTTTAGCTAATGATGAATTATGATTGAATTCAATAATGGTTGTGCATTATGCTGTATAGGGGAACATAATGACATTGCTATATATTTGTGTGTAAACTACTTGAGTTCTTGCTCTCATTCCATGATGGATTTTATTACTTTGAATCAGTGAACTCTAAATGATTATGACATGAGAGTTGAGCTCTTAAATGCATGTTCCTTTTGAACCCTGCCATAAATGATATGGAAAATTGTAAATCATGCTAGAGGAATGGCAACAAATATGATGAGCTATGAATGATGATAGAACTATGATATGAAAGCTAAGCAGATAATTCTCAGTAGATAGTTGTAAAAAACATAAAATTGATCTGAAAGATGGATGGAGAATTCTCGACAAATGGCTTATGATTAGGGTTGAAAACCATATAAACATTCAATGGTTATTCAAATAGTGTTTTGAATGTTATATGATGTGATATTGAAAAATGTGTTGTGTTTGAATATTATTGCTTAGTATGATTGTGATGGTTTGTTGGTGCTTGAGCCTTATTGGTTGGTTGTGATTATGGTATCTAACCAGAATGGGTAATGTGTGATATAATCACCATGTTGTGTATTATTAGATAATTGAAATTGTTATGATTTATAATAAGCAATATAGAATTTGAGTTACGTGCAAGTAGATATTTCATTTGAAGCTTATACTTCACCCTCAAAATCTCAAAATGATTGAATTACATTTATCTGGCTTGTGATCACCTAATAATTTTGAATTAAGAATTAATAATAGTAGATATATGCTCATTGAGTTCATGTAACTCACTTCATTTATTTTCACTATTTCTAAGTTAGCATAAGTAGAGATTTAAAACCATCTTACTAAAGAAGCTTGATAGTTGGATTAAGATTAGAGCATGAAATATAAATGCTATTAATTCAATATTGAATGTGTTGAATTGTTTATGTATATTTGAGTTTGAGGTTATATGATATTGTGCATACATTGATCTATCTTATTTGGAAATATTCACAAGCTTTGTATTATAAAGTGAGTGACCATTAAGAAGTGTCCAAAAATAAGGGAGACTTTATCTATTTTTCTACAAAAATTTTAAAATGAATTTTAGGTCCTTTTAAAATTAATAAATATGGCTAGTATGGTATACAATTTTATCAACTGACTTACTAACAATGATTACACAATCATTTAAGTTATTTTTACACTAAAAATGGAAAAGAAAAGCAAACAAAAGTAAAATAAAAGATGCAACAAAATGTAGACAAATTCAAATAGTATGTAGAATACAAAATAGAATTAACATAGAACCAAATTTGGGAGGTTTGATTTGAAATTAAAATAAATATATTAAATAAAATAAGAACATAAAAATAAAATAATAAGAAAAAAATCAATATAGCGAAGCAATTAATCTATGGATTTGAGAGGTTCTAATATGGATTAATTATAGATAAAAAAATATTTGATCATTCTAATTAATTTTTCAACCTTAAATTATCTAGAACCCTTATAATAATTCATGAATCTTATGTTAAATGAACATCTAAGATATGATCAATTAGGATTAAGTGAATTATACAGCTACTATAATTCATAAAGTCAGATCGAAATTGATTTAAAAATAGAATTTAGTTGAATTAAGGAATTAAATCAAAACCTCCAATTTAATCTCTGAACCCTCTGTCCTTATATGTAAAATTGTAATTAACTAACCATAAATTAATGTAAAAATAGCAAAATTTCAGAGTTCATAATGTTGAAAATCAATTATACCAAATTGACATTCAATATATGTAATTTCAAAGCAATCAACATAAAGAATTAAGGAAAAAGAAAAATTAATTGGAAGAAGTCAATATTATAAATTAATATCTCATAATTCAATAGAGATGAGCCTTAAAATCCTTAAGTCAACCAAAAGTTTAACTTTCCATGGTTGAAGAACAAGAAATTAAAAGAGGAAAAGAAAAGTTATCTACTGAATTGTATAGTATGTAAAGTTTGATTTGTTCTTATTTTCTTATCTAACTTGATAACCCTCAAAACCTAATAAACCTAGTTCCTATACCTCTTACGGTTCCAAGAATAGGGTCTTGCTAATTTTTAGAAGCCTAGAACCTATTTTATGAAGCAATAAATTATAAGAGTTATAGTAATGAAATTTTACAAGTTTAACTTTCACCTTTTGTAAGACCACTAAAACTATATAATTTTTGTAAACTATGAACCTAAAAGTTGTAGAGCTAGGTCTTATGAAGCTTTTGGTGCTAATTTCACATTAATTGAACCTCTAGAGCTCTAAAGACGGCTAAAAAACCAAAACTAGCTTATTAGGATAGAAATAGGGCTTCAAATTCTCAACTAAATAAGACCTTCCAAAAGTCAAATTGGGTTTTAATCGAAACATTAAAGTTATAATGCTTTCTTTAAGCTTTCCAATGATATAAAGATTAACTTAATCTAACATCTGGAACTCAAGATATAGCCATAAACTTGAAGTAATGTAAAAATCTAACATTAACTAAATAAATTCAAAACATTATAAAATCAATCCCAAATTATAAAATAAGGCCAATTTTATGAAATTAAGCATATGTAACATACTAAGAGGCATGAAATAGGGGGAAGTAATGTAGTAAATATTTTTCACATCAACCACATTTACCGAAACTAGTTAAATCTATGCCTCTTTTATTTAAAGAGTCTTAATAAAATTAACAAATATATTTAACTTATATTCTAAGCAACATGTGATAAACCATGAAACACATTCATGTGATAACTTTTAATAATAAGGAATGATTGCATATCATTTTATCATTCAATTTGACCCTAGAACAAAATTTTACACATAATAAATTAACATTTTCAAAAGTAGTATCTAAGCAATAGAGCCACACCAATGTAGAATGTTACTCTAAAAATGTGGCATCCAAGAAAAAGTGATATTTTTAAAAATATGAGCATAAAATGGGGCATGTATTTAGTGTTAACCCTAAGGTTAGATATGATGAATTTTAATGATGATAAATACGTGTTACAATAGCATTGTATGTCATATGTTAAAGTAATATATGTTGTATAAGTTTTAGTAGACATACTATGTTATGATTGGTCAAGATACATGAAATGATTATTATGCATATTCTTGTGATATATATATGAATCTTGCATATTAATATCTTGACATATTAGATTGAACCAACTATATACATGGTTTGCAAAGTTTTTGTATATTATATAGAAAAGTCCAAAAAATGGATAAGTGAGCATTAAAGTAAAGTAATTAAAAATCTTGTCATGCTTAACTTAAGAATGAACAAGCACAAAATGTAGGAAAAAAGATATGATTCAAGTATTGGAGGATGAGAAGATAAAGTGTTTGAAAGCTTGGAAGCATAAAGAAAAGTCCAAGGACTTGATTGGTATAGTTTTTCATTTTAAGGTTTAAACTTTCTTGTTAAATAGAGTTTTTCATGATATAGAGTTTAGACATGATTTTATAATCTTAATCAAAATGTTTAAAAAAGATAACCTATAATTATGTTTTTACAAGATAGCCTATAGGGATATTTCAAAAACTAATGAGATATGAGATTTTAATCTTTTTAATATTGACCTTTGGTTATTCTTTTGATCATATCTCATAAAACACTTGTGATTTGATTGTCAAAGTTTTTCCATAAGAAAATAGACTAAAATAGCTCTCCCTAGACATATTATTTGTCTAAAATGATTAATATATAAGAGAGTTATAATTTTTTCAATATGAGTTTAGAAATCAATTTTTTGCATTTCAGTCTTTTTTGACATGTACCCGTTGTTTTGATCATATATTAGAAACTATAAATGACATGAATATAAAACTATTTTTATATGAAAATAGACCTTAAGAGCTTTCCATGGATAGGCCATTTGATTAAAATAATTAAGATATAAAAGAGTTATGAATTATACAAGTTGAGTCTCAAAATTATATTTTTACATATCCACTCTTTCTGACCTTTGTTCATTATTTTAAACATATTTCAAAAATTACATTAGATATGAGCATAAAACTAGTTCTATTTAAAAGTAAACTCAAATAAGTTTCCAACAATAGGTCATTTGCCTAAAAAAATTAAAATGAAGAAGTTGACCTTTTAAAATTAAGCTTGCAATCTATCTTTGGGAATCATTTGACTAATTGATTCTAGGTAGGTGGAGATGAAAGTCTCCATCTAAATCGATTGATTAATTAATTCTAACTATTTTAGTGTGCGTATAATGGCTAGTAACAACTAATTTTTATTCTCAACTACCTCAAATGGCTATAATACTCCATAAGCTTCTTATATAAGATAAAAAACATCAAATACGATTAAGAGAGAACTTGAACTTCAACTTTTAATATCATTTTACTCGTTTTATCAAATCATGATTTAAGTTCTTCATTGTGAAATTCTCTATTCTAGGAGCTTCATTTGTTTTATCCACTTTATAAGAGAGTTTAAGTTGTTATTCATTATATATCATATTCTAATTGTAAAAAGTGAGATATCCCTTGGAAATTCATTAAAAGGGTGAGGCATCCCTTGTAAAGAGAGAATTGCTCAGTGAAGAGCAAAGATTTGTTAAAAGGTTTCTTTAAGTGCTCGGTTGAAACTTGAAGGAATAATGGATTAAAACATAAGCTTGGAAAGTTTGGAGAGTTTGGAGAGTGGATGTATACATTGAAGAGGATATTCAAGGAAGGAATCACTATAAATCTTTGTATTTGATCTCTTTACCCTTACTCATTTACATTTGTTTATATACTCTATTTTTCTTAATCACTTGCTCTATTTTGCAATATTTATTTGCTGGATATACTATGCTATAATGCTTATGTTATTACTTGGATAATTGAATGGTTGAAAAAGAAATGTTTCAATATTGATCTTGATGGTTCAATGATTGAATGGTTGAAAGAGAAATCTATTTATGTAAAGTGTCTTTTGATTATTTATCTATGCATAGTTGAATGAGTGGTTTTGTACATGTGCATTAAATTGCTATATGTTGTGTACAAACTTTTTCATTAAATTATCTTGAATTTATTTCTTGATGATATGTTTGTCCATTGTTGAATAAATTAATTTGTATTAATCTTTGAATTGTTATATCTTGAGTGCAAACATCTTTATAAAGCACTATTGAAATTGCTTAGATTAAAATTATCCTCATGGCTTTCTAAAATCAAAGATTTTTCAAAAGAGATTTGAAAAATTTTAAAAGTTTTAAAAACACCTAATTGACCCTTCCTCTTAGGTATAGGTTGCCAAGGCCTACATTCAAGTATATAGAATCTCCATGTTAAGTAATGCTTTAAAAATAAGTAAACAAACATTGAAGAGTTATTATGAAGCATAAAAATGAATGCTTTTCAACAAAAAATGGCAATGCTACCTATCTAACCCTAAAAACCACAAATAGAAAGACAAAATACTTATAAAATATAAGAGAACTAAGTAAAATACCTTAAATAGATACAAGTAGATGCATAAAGATGGTAGAAGGTTGATTTTACACAATATTTAAACAAGCACTAAAGAAAATCTAATAGAAAGCACAAAAAAAGGGAGAACAAATTATCATACATCACTAATTTATCTGCCATTTTGAGAAATAGAGATGTCTTATATGTTGTAGATGGCATTTTAGATCTTGATTATTAATAAATAATTAACATCTATGCATTTCCATATTGCTTGTCACCAAAACTAATGTTTAATGTTTGGCTACTCTTCAAATCTAATAATTCACCTTCATTTTCTATTTCAATTTTTAAATAGATGACATGGTAAGTTTTTGTCTTTAAACTCTTCACCTTTTGTTAGATATTATGATTTTATAATGTTAACTTTTTATTTGAATCAACGTTAAAAGTTGTACTTATTCTAAAAAATGTTAACATATCATTATATACATCAGTTTTCAATTTTTTTAGACATTAATATTGCAATATTAAAGGGTAATTTTGTAGTAATGATTTCAACATTTATCTCCATTATAGGTTTGAAAATTAACTTTCAAGACAAGTAACTTTCAAAACAAGTCCAATTTATTCTACTAGTTGAGGAGGAAATTGAGGATTGTATAATTTCATTAGTAGCTCTAAAAACCTTATTCAGACAACAATATCTTCTTATTTAGCAAAAGATGCTTTGAAGAAAGGTTCCCATCTTTGGAGGGTAAGGGAATGTTCATATATAAACCAAGGACCATCTTTTAACATATAATCAGAATTAGATTGTAACTTAACTTGAACGTGTAGTAATCACCACTAAGATCAATAATAGTAAGTTTCCTTTTAGGTTTCTAGATTAATTTGGTCTTGTAAACTATATACTAAAAGCTAATATTCTTTTCAAACATATTACCTATAAATGTGAGATTCCAAAGAGCACAAAGTCAGTTCTTCAAAGCTTCTAGTAATTTAATTAAGATCTCAATTCTTTAACCATAATTTTATTGATACCCTTATGAATTGGAGAGGTTGTCTGCTTTTTTTTGAAAAAAAAATCTTTCATAAGCTCTAGTTATAAGACTCACCAGCTTGTCCTTATAATTTTTTATTTCTCTTTTCCCTATAAACAACTATGGGTGCTTAACAAGATTGTGGCTTGTAGACCAAATGGACTAAGCCATGAGTTTTTAATGGACCAAACCACTTAAAATAAGCCTAAAAAAGGCCAAAATAGGTTAAGTCCCACAGGTTATGGGCTAAACAAATTAAATTAACTTGGTTTGCAAACTAGCCTGTGGATTACCTTTTTTTTTTCTTAAACAAAAATGGCTTAAACTAAGTTAAACAACTGGCATTAATTCTTATCCTACATAGCTTACTCAATTGATCTAATGGTCCTAGCCTAAGTCTTAACCCATCTTTTACCCTTTGTCTATTTCAACTATTATTCATTTTCTATTCAGACAACAAGTTAATTAACAATTAAACAAGCGAAGACTTTAAGTGAGAGACTAAGATAAAAAAGTAACAACTATGTATTGTTTAAAAGTATGAATATCTAAAATAGTGGCCAGCACTGGGGTTGCCAGTTTCCTTTTTCTAATTCCATTAGCCAAGCAAGCAAGCATAAGTAGGGCAAACATTAGTCAATTCTTGAGCTAAGCAAGTAGCATTGTAGTAGAGAGTTGGGAATGCAATGAGCAGACAATAGGATGAGGGCTAAAGCTAAGCACTAAAGCAAGTTATCATCATCTAACATTACATTTATGCATTACCTCTTTTACATTGTCAATAATCAGTAACTCCACTAATAGTCTCCAATCCACTAGGCACTAGTTAGCATTCAATAATAGACAATAGTAACATTTTTTATTATTATTTTTAGTATAGTCCCATTCTAGTATTCCATGACACTCTGTTTTGCTATTCTAGATTGTTATGTTTGAGTATAGTCCTATTCTCAATTATGTTTTATAAATAAAATGAAGAAAAAAATAAATTTATATTTTTATTAGTTTTTAATGGAGTAAATCTAGAATGCCAACATGTCAAGTACAATACATTAATATTAACTTTTCAAAGGAATATGGTATGATAGTATTTTATTTTTCACTCAAAATTGATTAAAACCCACTGTAATAAGAATCCTACATTTAAAATGAATGTTAATGTAGATTTGGGACTTCCATGTGTAGTTATTTTACACAGAACCAGTAATTAATATTTTTCACTTTTAAATATAGTGATTTGATACACATTTACCTTTACATTAATAGCATGATTCAAATACAAAGTTATTATAATTAGTTGTATTCTTTTGCTCTATCAAGCTAGACTCTTTATGTCCTTCAATTGGGTTTCTCATTGTTTCATAAATGTTTGATCTTTTGTTGTTCATTTGGTTATGCATTTTAATTATGTAGTTGTAGTTAGGGTTGAGGCAAGCCTTTTAGTAGTAAGCATGGTTCTATTAAAAAAGAGGAGTCATAGGCTTCTAAAGAAAATTTAGGTTCTAATTCTAAATGAAAAATGCATCTAAGCACACATGAATCTAAAACTAAAGGTGAATTTGATACTGAAATTAGTGAATCTCAATCCAAAAAAGCTAGAAAGAATACTTTAGAGGTGTGGCAATTTTTTAAGAAAAATGGAGTAAATGAGGAAGGTAAAATGTATGCTAAATGTAAAATATGTGGAGGAAGGTATGTAGTAGGTGGTAGTAATTTGGCACCTCTACCCTAAAATATTTTGTAACCAAATGTAAGGGAGTAAAAGCTTTAAGATAAAAATATGTTGGAAACATGATAATTGATTGTAACAGAAAATTGAAAAGTAAAAAAATTGATCAAAAAGTTTTTTAGGAATTGGTTTCAATGGAAATCATAAAGCATGACCTTCCTTTCTTATATGTGGAATATAATAGGACTAGGAAAGTGTGGGAGGTACTTGAATCATGAGGTGAAGTTCTTTTCTCGGCATGCCATTGCATTTAATATGTGCAAAATTTATTTGGAAAATAAAAAGCTATTAAAAGAACAATAAGAAAAAACTCATGGTAGAATATGCCTTACTTGTGACTTATGGATTGCGTGTTCTAATGAGGGGTTTATTTACTTAACCATTCATTATGTTGACTTAGAATGGAAGCTAGCTCATAAGATTCTTACCCTTAGTGCTATGAAACCTCCATATTTAGGGTTTAAATTGGCTAGAAAGATAATAGAAATCTTAAAAGGGTGGTGGATAAAGAACAAGATCTTCTTTATGACATTAGATAATGCTTCCTCTAAGAATAACATCCAATCTATTATGAACAAATGACTTCATCTGTTTAATGCCTTACTTTATGAGTGTGAGTTCTTTTATATTAGATGTTGTGCTCATATTTTAAATTTGATTGTTCAAGAAAACTTGAAAGTAATTTCTATCACTACTAAAAAATTAGAGAAAGTATTAAATATGTCAAAGCTTCAGAGGCTAGGATGAAGTATTTTGAAAAGGCTTTGAAAGAAATTCATTTTGGTAGTATGGCATATTTTATCTTAGACATGCCTACTAGATGGAACTCTACCTATTTAATACTTCAAAGTGGTTTGAAGTATCAATATGCATTCTTTATGCTTGCTTGTCATGATACAAATTATACACTTTGTCCATCAATTGAGAAATGTAGTAGGAGAGAGAAAATATGTGAATTTTTAAAGCCACTCTATGATATAACAAACTTGATATCCAATTACCCAACTACCAACTTGTACTTTATTCAAGTTTAGAAAATTAAGTTATTTTTCTTAGAAAATTTATATGGGGAAGATGAGATATTAAAAGACTTGGCTTTTCATATAAAGAAAAAAATTAACAAGTATTGGGGTCAATATAATGTTCTACTTGCAATGATGATCATTTTGATCCTTGTGTGAAGTTGTTAATGTTAAAATGTTGCTATTTTAAAATTGATCCTCTTGATTTTGGAGAAAGGTTGAATAAGGTGAAAAACAATCTACATAAACTTTATGAAGAATATGTAAAGAATACATCAATTTCATGACATGCTTAATTTGAACAAAGCTAAGCCTTCGAGAGCTCTTCAATACCAATGAGTTCTAATTCAAATGTTGATGTAAATTTTAATCTTTACATCTTGTACCCTATATTTTCTTATTTAGCATTATTAAGGTTCTAACTTTATTATTTGTTTTATTATATGAAATGTGTAAGCAGGTATGGGTTTCATTGGCAGAAGATGATGAGGATGATGTCATTACAAGTTTGAACTCCCAATTGGAGACATATTTGGATATATCAAAGCTTGATTTTTCTACTTATAAAGACTTGAATGTCTTAAAATGTTGGAAAGATTATAATGTTAGGTGGCCTATTTTATCTAATATGGCATGTGATTTAATGAGTGTACCTATAACTACTGTGGCTTCTAAATTGGCTTTTAACTTTGGAGGACATGTATTGAACAAGTATAAGAGTCACCTTTTCCCTAAAAGGGTTCAACCTCTCCTTTACACATGTAGTTGGCTTTATGGTTTCATACCTTCGGTAATATTTTTAATTTTAAGAGCATAAATTATTACTTCATCTTATTGATAGGTAGTCTACTAGAAATTTAAGAATCACATGTTCATTGATATGTAGGTTGGGAATGTGAGGAAGAAGATGAAGGTGTTCCAATAAATAATGCTTTTATAGTGGACATAGAAGATGTTGGACATTTTGATCCTTAGTTGGAGTAGTAGGTATATGTTAAATCTAATAATAACTAGTAAATAAGGTAAAAAAAATGTCAAGGATATTAGTTTTCCTGAATAATAATTCTTATGTTGTTTTATTTTGTTACTAACTTATTACCAATTTTGAATTTCCTATTTTAATATGGATAAACTTATAGTGTATACAATTAAGCTCTATAGTTGCATCTTCTATTATTCAATGATAAGCATATGTAGTTAAAAAAAAGATGAAGAAAATTATTTAATCACTTATAATTAGATTGAAATTTCAAAAGTCATAAGATGTAACTACTTTTGGCTCTCAAGTTTTGTTTTGTTTTCTAATCACAAGCATATTGTGCACAACTCTAATCCAATGGCAAATTGGATCTATCATTTATTTAAATATTTGATCCAATCATATCTTGTCTCATCTAAATCAAAATGGAAAATATCAACAAAGAAGCTTTAGTCTTATTCTATTAGATGAAGTCGGTTATATGAATCAATTAACATTATTCAGAAATCATCATGACATTATCAATTCATGTCATAAAAAAAATCAACAAAAATTTATATTAATTATTGATTGCCTAATATCCTCTTCCTTTATTTTGGTTTATGTAAAAGAAATAAGTTTTGTTTCATTAACATGAATGAATTGGTACTATAGTGTATGGCAATAGGAAACTAAGAAATTGAGAATTAGTAATAAGTTAGTAATAAAATAAAGCAACATAAGAATTATTATTCATGCAAACAAATTAAGGATTACGTGCAAAAATTTTGGATTCTTTTTTTTTTCTTTTAAAAATTGTAAATGGTAGCCGGTGAAAGGCAAACATCTTGAGTTGTTACTTGTCATAGTGTTTGTTTTGTACAAAAACATAATGCTAGAAGTTTAAGTAAAACTTATTTCCGCTTTGGTTCTAAATTTCCATTTGGTGTCTCTATATTTTTACTTGGCAAAATTTCTATTAAAATTGTCTATTTTAGTTGATGAATCTCCTAGAGGACCTAGATTCAGAATTGTGGTATTGCCTGTTCTTGTGCAGGTGTTTACAGGAATGGCTAAGGGAATAGGAAAATTCCTTCATGGATGGCATTTACTAATTTATAGACCCTGAGCATTTAGTCATGTTGAATTTGTGATGGTCCTGATGGAAGGGAAATGTCATATGTGTTGACTATCAATTAGACATATGTTGTCTTTAAGTTAATATAACTTATGTTTTTATGTACTAAAGTGTTAGTTTGGCAAATGACAATTAGTAGAAACATTTGTAGTTTGATTATGTGCAATTCTTGCACAAAATTATGTTATCTTCAGTTGGCCCATGAATTAATCTAGTAGGCCAATGGACTAGACTGAATTGGACTAGACTGCACTGGTATATTTAAACCTATTATAAAACAAACCTTAATAGATTAAATCCAAATGAATCAAATTTTTGCAAATTTTGACCTAATCCATTTTGTCCAATCCATTAAGCACTTCTATATGCAATAAAAGTAGGGACTTCACTAATCTTAGCCATAACGACCTCCATTGACCCGGGGGGGGGGGGGAGGGGTGTGGCGGTGGTCAAGTTTACAACTCTTTAAAGTCCTAGTTTTGCAAGCTTCAAATATATGAATTTGCCATCGATACACATTTTTCAATCACCATCTTAAGAAATATATCTAAATTAAATGAATTTTTACTGAATTGCGTGCATATGCAGATGGAATAACGTTGCATCAACCAAGGAGGAAACTTTGAGATGCTAAAGCTATAAAGAAATAATCATAAGAATGAGCCGACACAGCAAAGCGCATGCGCTTGACAATGCATTCTTAACCAAGACAAGACGTTTGGGAATCAATATTTGACACGCATCCCAATGAATCTACCATGTTGCGTCGAAAGCTCTTCCCAGTTTTTCTTGGCTCAAAATCCCTTTAATGTTTATTTATTTATTTATTAACAATCACTTACTAGTCAACTAAAATTTTCAACTATTTTTTTGAGGATGAACAAGGCACAAATAAATTCTAAATTTTTTCAAAGTATTTACTATTACCAGAAAAGCTTCTTAATTACACTAATTAAATGTATCTAACTACGTGCACTGAGACAATTAATAGAGGAAAATACCATTTTTTATATTTCCTCTATTATTTTATGTATCATTTTTTGTTTATATGTCATTTTAAAAAAAATTAAGAGTACATGTATTTATTTTTTAATTTTATCCCTATTGACCTAATAAATGTTCAATAATTATATATATATTTTTATCAAAGAATAAATTAGTAAATTAAATATTTTTTTAAATTGAAGTTATTTATTTTTATCTTTACTCCTTGTATATTTACGCTAAACAGTATATGAAAATGAATTGAGGAAATAGTATATTAATGCGTTATATTTCTTTTACTTAATGGTCTATTTCTTATTTGAATGGCTTACCGAACAGAACATAAATACATTTATTGCAATTGATAGGACAAATTATACTTTATTTACCTGTATTTTTTTATCTTTTGTTCACTTAATTCAGATCTAATTTTAAGTATAAAAATTTACTGATTAATTTTTTAATCATTAAAATTTTGTTCAACTAAATTATTTTTCATCTAAAATTTAAACACTAATGCAAAATTATTCTGACAAAGAAATGCAATAAGTTTTTTTTCCCTGAAATTGAGTTTTAAATTAAAAATTACAATTCGAATATAAATTGTAGAATTGCTTTAAAAAAGGTTGAGTTATGGATTTTTCAGAAAAATTACTTGAAGTTGAATTTCATTTTGTGTTTAATTTTTCAAAAATTGGAGACACAAGAGGCATATGCTTTACATGTGCGATTGCTATTAAACTTTAGGGGGAAATTAAATTTAGGTGAATAGAATATAAAGGAATGTAAAGCATGTGTAAATGAATTTAAACATTTAAAACCAAAGTTAAAACGAAACGGATGAAATGACGCCTCAGAGTAAAGCACAATTCATCCTAATTAATAATCCCTCCTGTAACAAATGGAGAATGTCTAGAAGAGTAGGAATGACAGAGACGGTTCAAACCCTAACGTAATTATCACCATTCAAGCACAACATCTTTGAGTTTTTTTTTTTTTTTTTAATAATTGATAATATTACATGAGAAAAAAGGTAATGTCATGTATCGTTTTCAAATATTTGAGAATTTTTATTCTTTTTGTTTTCTAATCAAAGCTGTCAAAGGCCTAAGAGCTTAATAATCAGCATAACTACTCGATATGCAGAGTATATAAAGAATCATTAAGGATAACTTTTTCGAGGCATTATTTCTCCATATTATGTGGTTTTTATTTTATATGGTTAATTCAGAAATCTGACAGACAAAATTTAAATATATTAATTTTATTTTATATGTTTTATTTTTTATTTTCACCTAGCCTGTAGCAAAAAAGTATAGGTCCGCCCATGCGTCTCCCGCGTTCTCACTTTAATAATTAACAATATCTCTTTCTTTCTCTTAGCTTTCACGTTCCAATCTTATTCAAGCAATTGTCTTCCTCGTTCATGCCAAGACCCTTTTTTGGGTTCAAACTTTAAAGTCAATGTCCATTGTTCTCTAGCTTTACTTTTATGTCACGCTAAAATTTGTTTGGAGAAAAAAAAGTCCACAACTTTGAGATCGTATTCTACTTTTATCAACTTTAAACATTTAGAATTGAAGTTTTGAAGCATATACATTTTTTTTTTTGTTTTTTGAAGCATATACAATTTTAAAACTAACACTTGTCTACCAATTAATTAATCATTTTATTTATTAATACGATTTATTTATGAACTTTTTAATTAAATATATGAAAATGAATTCACAATTATATCTAAAAAATGACATGATAAATCAAGATATATTAATATTATTTGTGATTCTTGTTCAAAATATTTATAGGAATGCAATTAATTAGAAAATCATTAGTTAAATAGTTATAGATATTAGTTTTGGATGGCATTTAGTTTGTGAACTTATACATTTTTTAGAATCTCTATGTTTCCAAAAATGTAAATTCATGAAAGTTTAATTTTTTAGAATGTGATATTACCATATTTGATTTAATAAAAAATATTCTTATGAATGTTACAATAATGTGTTTTCAATATTTTGTATTTTTTTTTAAAATGTTAGATTATAAAAAGTATTTTAATTAAAAATTAAATAGTCAATAATAATAGATAGTAGGTAGGATAATGGTGATGATGCCCACCTTCAATGAGTGATAGTCACCGGCAATGAATAATAATTAATAATGATTATTAACAATAAATGATAATTAAATGTGATGGGTGATGTAGGATAGATGTTGATCACTAATTATAGGTGATGATAAAATAAGTTGTTAATAGTAGTAAGAATTAAATGGAAATGTAAATAAAATAGTTTATTTATATTACTAAAATATTCTATTATTACGAAAATAAAGTACACTTACCTCTCCTATAAAAATAATTTGAAAGAATATTAGATTAAATATATTTTTGAGAATATGAATATTTTTAAAAATATTATTTTAAAATTTAAATTAAATATGTAAATTTGATATTTCTTTGCAACATATTTGAGAATGAAAAATATCCTACCAACAAAGCAGGACTTTAAAAATTTGCATAATTTAACTTTTCAAGGTGAAATTAAAAAAATTTAACCCCACTATTGTGGGATCTTTTTTTTTTTTTTTGCTTTTTGCACTTCTCCGAAATTTGAATCTTGAACATTTATGCAATTCTTTACATTACTAAATTCTAAACTTAGTACGGCGAGTGGCTAAAGACCAATATTTTGTCTATGTAAGCTTTTTCTAAACACTCTTTTACTAAAATGTCCTCCTCACTTGGCATTTTTTTGCATTTTGATTTTTTTATTTTTAATAATATAAAGAGTAAAAATTGTTAAATAGATTATTAATGAGAATTAACAACTCTCCTACGTTGCAATAAATATATATATATATATATATATATATATATATATATATATATATATATATATATATATATATATATTTAATAACAGAAGCAGAAAGTCTTTTAAAAATATAATAATTCAAGGTTATTGAATATATAAATTAATAAAATATTTCGCATTTCTAAATCTTAGAACTTCCTCTTGTGCAAATTGGAAGGTGCAACTTGTCTTCTATCACTACCAAATTCTTTCAAATTCCAAATAACCTTATGCAACTTTAGTTAATGTGAAGATATTATGCTAGAAGTTTTTATTTTCACAACTTACCTTCCTCTACTGATCTACTATATGATTTATCAAACATCATTACCTTCTATTTCATTGAAATTGATATTGATAAGAAACACAAATATATAATCCCTTTACCACACTTTTATTTTCACTTTTCATCTACTCGTAATTAAGTGCAATTTAAAATTTTAAATCTGATTTAATTCCCTGTGAATTAAAATTCTAAATCTAATTTAATTCCCTGTGAATGAATGTGAATGAGAAGACAAAAATAAGAATCTAAGAAAAACATTATTGAAAAATAAATACACCACTCAAATGAGCAGGTTATTTGTACTTTAAATAATATGCTGATTTGGGAGAAAAGAAGAAATTCATAGCAAGATGTCTTTCAGTTTAGTGGATTTATCATCATTTTCATAACCATATGAACAAAAGCTTTGATTCACACAATACATTAGATGAGGTGTATTGCATAAATTTACTAGAGTTAGAAACGATTTTAAAAAGTTAGTTAATTTTATTGCATCCAGCCAGTTAGAAGACCTAAATACATAAGTAGTTCCAAAATTTTATAGGGACAATAAACTATATGGTGTGGCTATTGATGCACTACAAGGAAAAGAGACTATATCCATGACATTTATTGTCAATATAGATTTATCATCATTTTCATAACAATATGAACAAAAGCTTTGATTCACACAATACATTAGATGAGATGTATTGCACAAATTTACTAAAGTTAGAAAGGGGTTCAAAAAGTTAGTTAATTTTTTCGCATCCAGCCAGTTAGAAGACCTAAATACATAAACCTTTTGAGGTAGTTCCAAAATTTTACAGGGACAATAAACTATATGGTGTGGCTGTTGATGCACTACAAGGAAAAGAGACTATATCCATGACATTTATTGTTATTATAGGTGAGAAACTCATTGGTATTAGTCCATCCTAATATCAATGTTGTAAAAAACATAGCATTACCAAAAGGTTGTGCTTATAAAATCCTATACTAATAACATAAGTTATCATCATAGTATAAAACCTTGTACCAATATTATATGTCATCGAAGTTGTTGTTCGTGGGCTACATTTATGTGATGTGCCAACAACACTATATAAATGACCATGTGTCATTGCTGGAGCACTAGATGACATGACATAATCTATTCTAATGACACATTTTCAGCATTACCAAATTGTTTAAAAAATTTCAAAAATACTTAAATTTGTACAATAATTAATTTTAAAATTTTAGCAATATTAATAATAAGTATTATCTCCAAATATTGTTTTATGATAATAAAAAATTTAAAAATATTTTTATATTAATTATGATACTAAAATAGATAAAAAAAGAAATATATAAGTAAAATGACAAATGATATACAATAATAATGCCATATAATGTCTATATATAACAATGTAGTCATAAATAAAAAAAGTCAAATATAATCAAAAGATTCCCTAAATCTATGAAGTCATCATCATGCTAGGATTGTGATCTAGGTAGAGACAATTGTGATGCAAGACTAACAGGCAATATTAGAAGGCAAATGATTGATAGGTGAGAAGAAGTAGGAGGTGGTGTAGAAGAGTGCAAAATGACCTCAAGTTCAAATAGCACAATCTTAAACATGAATAAGAGTCATTACTTTTGATGTTGTAATAACTATAGCTAATAATCTATGTGTTGTTGCTAGGCATCCTGTATTTGCTAACTTTTAACAATCAAACTTTGTACATTGAAATATCAAAATGGGTTGAATTTAATAGGTTGACCTAAGATTGATATAATTTTATTTAGTTTAAGATTGAGACTAGTATGGAAAATGATAATAGTAACTTGATTTGATAAGAGATTAGGACTAATTAGCTTAAGCTGATAAGGGACTAGTCAAGGCAAGTTTATCAAACTATTAGGTTAACTTGTTAACCTGGAAGTAGTAGTCGTAATAATTAATTAGTATATATATGTGTGTGTATATAAATTATAATTTTAATATATTATAAATTATTTAGTAATATACATTTAAATATATTAAAATTATATATTTTAAAATAATATTAAATAATATTTAACATAAAAATTAATATTCCATATATTTAATATTATCCACATATGTTTAAAAAATTATTAAAATAAAAAACCAAACATAGACATTTCTATAAATATCCATTAATTTTATATTAAATTAATCTTTGTTGCTTACAATTTTACTTTATTTAGAATTAAATTCTTATATTTGTTTTCTATTTGTTACTATAGTTTCTATTAAATTTTTATTCAATTTTATTAGTAACTAACACATGTAAACAATGTTTTAATTCATATAGTATACTATGTATATATTATGTTCCTAAATTTATATTATGTTATGTATGATGATAATATATGCATGTATGTATGTAT
Source organism: Sindora glabra (assembly GCA_020226215.1). Taxonomy (NCBI): domain Eukaryota; kingdom Viridiplantae; phylum Streptophyta; class Magnoliopsida; order Fabales; family Fabaceae; genus Sindora; species Sindora glabra. The sequence continues at coordinate 33,964,488 of CM035233.1, forward strand.
GTATATATATATATATATATATATATATATATATATATATATATAGGAAAGAAAATAGGGATGAAACATATTTTTGCAATGCCCAATGGACCACAATATTAAAAAAAAATAAAACATTCATAAATCACTAAAGAAAAGTATAAAATTAAATTTTTTTATCATGAATAAAATAGTTATTACCATTCATTTTTAAGGTAATTTATGCTATTAACAAAAGTTGAATTGATATTTCTTTAACAAATTTATTTGACCAATGAGATAACTCTTAGCAACGGTATTATTGATGATTTTGTAAAAGTGTAATGTTGTCATTCATAGTCCATGTTTATGATGAAAAACAAAAAACATATATAATTTTTTTTATGATTATGAGACAAAGGAAATTATCAATAAGGCTAATATAATATTTTTACGATTATGATTCTATAATAGTGTAATGTCTGGTTCATTGTTATGCCTATTTTGGTTTAGGCTTTTGGCTAATAAAGTAAGTGTCACAAACTAATAGTTGTGATAGTTCAATAGATCAACATACTCAATTTAAGATGAGAATTGATGAAAAAATTAAGCATGTTGTAGAGGTTTGATGGCTAAAATTTAGGATCAATATTTATTGTGTGCTATTTTTTTTATTTCCCTAATTTTGAAGGTATTTTAATAATTTTAGCATGGTTTAAGAATTCAAAGGAATTTAAAAAATATGTGTCTATGATCTTTACATTTTTATCTTCATGTTAGTACAATTTAGTGCTAATTGGACACTTAGAGTATTGCAAAAAAGGTTTATGATAAATTGAAAAAAATATGTTTACTTACATTAAGTGGACTTTTATTCAAAATACTCTTTAAGGGAGTGAAATGTTAGAAAGGCCAACAAAGTGCCTTGGCATTGAGTTAGGGACTTGAGTGTATTAACTTATGACTATTCTCTATACACTCAAAATTATGATATGGGTCATATACCAATTAAATGAAATGTCCCTCTCCTTATTCAATTTATCCCTTTTTAAGTCTATTGTGCTCAAAGGCTTTATGCATGGGGCAATTTGTAGATTACTGTATGCCGGTGCTTTAGTAACATTCGATTATAACTTGTGAACATGTTGTACTTAGGATTTTATAGTATGGATGATGAATCTTTGAAGTCCAGTTATCTTTACTAAGTATGCTATAGGAGAGTTTTATAGGAAGACTAGCATGTTCACCAAAAATAGCAAGCATGTTACAATGTTATTTATTACAATGCAATAGCTAGAAAAGTGATTGACAATTGCATTGCAATGGTTATCTACCCACAAGCAATGGTTACTTTTTCATTTTTTAATATTTTTATCTTCTATAAATACTTCCTCTAGTTAAACTAAATTCACGTAATAAAGTACAAGCTTTCATTTTTTCCCTTTCAATCTTTCATATTCTCTTAAATTTCTCTCTACAATAAGTGTCCAAGTTTCAAACTTGGTGGAAAATTGAAGATAGTGCATAAAGTTCTAAATTGTTCAATTCTTTTTTCATACGAAAGGCCATTGGTGAAAATTTTCAATTCTCTTTACTTATTTTTTATAATTATTATTTAGTTTTATTATATTCAATTCTTATAATATTATTATTGATTTTATAGCTATCATGTTTGTTAAATTTTATATTAGTAATACTTTTTGGTTAAATTTTATATTCAACCATGAATTTAAATGATCCTTATTATATGATTTTTTTTTTAAAATAACCAAAATTTTTAGATAATGTAACTATTAATTTTTTAAGTAATTAATTTAAAAATACTCCTTTAAGAATACTCAAATTTTCATCCTTTCCTTTTCCCCCTCAATATCATTCTTCTTTATGATGTGTTTAAAGTCATAAAAATGTATACAATTTCTCATCCCTAACCTACTTAGCAAAAAGATTAGAAAGTTCTGATATTTAGAATCATTTTAATCTAAAAAAGGTATATGGTGTAGCTAAACCATTTCGTAAATATAGTCCAAAACTTTATAATTATAATAGTTATATTGGTACTACTTCATTGAGATGTCATTACTTTGCTACTAAATGTAACTCCCTTACTTAATAACGCCTTATTCCTCATTTAATAGATAATTAACGCATACTAAAATGCTATTTACTCCAAATTACTCGGAATATCTCAAACACATGATCAAAAGTCATATAATTACTCATAAGTTCAACTTTACAAATTGTACATCCATCATATACAATGTTATCAACTATACAATTATTTACAACTTCAAATACTATTGCCCTTTATCGTGAGAGCCCTTGGAAGCATCACCTGGATTGGTTAGTCACAATACATAAAACATAAGAAACAAAGTTTCTCAGTAGCTAGCTATTGCCATAAAAACATTTCAAGCCACTCCAGATCCTTAAGCAAATAAGAAATACGTTTCGAAATCCAATAATCATTCATCAACATATTCAATATAATACTATTATAGGAAATACGTATCACACACACAACAATTCACAACAATCATCAAGTCCATTTAAGGACTTATCACAATATCTAGATGGCCATCTCAACAATCGTACCTAGGCCTCACACAGCATCACGCTGTCTTCCCGGGGTTCCCGTGCCAAAAGGCCTAACACAGTATCACACTGTCTTCCCGAGGACCCTGGCCATAGGTACCACAACACTCACAATATCATTCCGGGGACTCGAGCCATAGGCCGAACATAGTATTCTACTGTCTTCCCGGAATGTGCACACAGCAATTTCATATTCATTCCATATAATGGCATAAAACACATAAAATCATGTATTTAGAAAACAAAGCTTAAGGATAAAGCTAGCTACCTTTCACAAGCTTCCAATGTGATGTTCCTTTTGCTCTCACCAAAAACTCCTTTACACCTCCTCTTGCCTTTGCAAGATGGCACTCCTCAGTCTATACAAATACACATCATAGTTTCTTATTAGAATATTATCACTTTCCTTAATCCTCATGTATTCTTTACTTTCTCCACTTAATTAAATGCATACTTAGATGCTCTATACTTTACTTTCCAACCTTGAACTAACACATAAGAACATTAGAAAAGGATCCAAGGGCAAAGCCATGCAAAACATGAAGGATTAAAGTCAAAAAGATCACTCAGCAAAGAACACGGGGGTCCCATACCCCGTGTTCAGGGCCGTGTTTCTCAGTGGATGGCTTCGAGGCTTCACTGGCTTAATCAGAGAAGAACACGGGGGAGAACACGGGCCGTGTTCTACCCCGTGTACATCACTGCCCTTCAGCCCTGAGGTAAACACGGGGAGTGTTGCACCCCGTGTAAAACACTGATCAGCTGCGACAAGGAACACGGGGTACAACACGGGCCGTGTTCCACCCCGTGTACCTTGCTGATCCTCCGAAAACACATTAAACAGCTAAGACTCCTTTCTTCCTTCTTTTTCATATCCATAGTTTTGGCTTCTCAAAAGGAAAAATGCACACAAACACTTTCATAACTTCAAGTTTCATCTTTCATAGGCTTTAAGCTTCATAAAACTTATTCTAACTTCACCAACTTAGCCAAGTTCTAAACACATCATGCCCATACTACACATGCATCATTATACCCTAAAAACCCAGGTGTGTAACCATGATTTTCTTGTTGTTTTTACACTAAACCAAAGCCATAAATCAACACTACAACATTCAAAACATCATCAAACATGTTCAAATCCTCCTAAACTCCATGTTCAATCACCCTTGACTTTACCAACTTCAAGATTTCAAGAAAATAAGAAGAGTACATTAAAGAGCTCTTAGAGGAGAGCATTTTTACCTCTTAGTGCAACTTGAAAATCCTCACTTGGGACTCCCCAAACTTAACCAAACTTGAGCCTTTCTTCACTCTAAGCACACCAATGGATAGAGCTAGAGGAGAAGAACAAATTTCCCTTCTATACCTTAGCTTGAATCTCACTATTTTTAGGTGAAAAAGCTATGAGAAACTTTCTCTCTCTTCCTTCTCTCTCTCTCTCACGTCTAAGCTTCTTTCATGGAGAAATTCTGCAGCTTTTTTGAAAAAGGAGAAGAGAGAAGACTTTTCAAGAAGCTTCTAGGGCAATTTGGTTATTTCTAAGATTCTCAAGGGTATTTTAGTCCTTTTTTACCAAAAGTAAGGCTATTCTTGCCATTAATTTTCTAGCAATGACACTTGTCATAAGTCCATTGGTCACACTAATTAAAATCACATATTGCACCCTAAACTCTTGGTTATTCATATTAAATCCCAACTCCTTAATTATTTACACTTTAACCACTCTCGATTTTACACTTCTGCAATTTAATCCATAGGATTTCTATCTGTCTAAAATTCCTCACACTATCAGACTCAAACAACTTCCCTTTTTAGGGTTTCCTAACCTCCTTTAATCATTCATACTATTTAGGGAAATTAATTCTTTCCCTACCATCCCTTTTTTTTTTCCTTCAAAATTTCGATTACCTTACGCTTAAATTCCTTTGACTTAAAATTCACCCACCAGACCAATTCAATCATGCTCTTCGTTTCTATAACCTCAGAAATTAAAGATTCAAAATAATAGAATTGAAAATTCGGGACATTACACTAAACATATGGATATTGTAAATGCTAAAAAAATGATCCTAATAGTCTTGGCAAAGATAGTTGTGAATAATTTGTAATTTTTTTGTTATGCTAAAATACTTTTTAGTTTATCAAGTTATGTAAAATTTAATAAGTTTCTTCAACATTGTAATCCTTAATGGCATGGTATGAGTAGGAACACTAATGTTAATAAGTTGCAAAAAAAATATTTGATGAAAAGAAAATGATTTTAGCAATTTTTTTAAAAAATTTAAAGGTAGAATTGTACTTATATCCAAGATTTGGATGGGTCATGTTTGTGTAACTACTTATTATATTAATGATAGATTTATTTTGCATAAAAGAATAAATTGTTTTAAACTTATCTCACCACCTTATGATCCATCCACTATTATTTTTTATGTAGTAAATACTTGTAATAAGTACATAGTATCCAATGAGATGTTTTTAATTATTTTTGATAATGTATCTAGTAATGTCAGTGCTATTAGAATTTTAATTCCATCTTTAAATCCTAATCTTAATGCTCAAATTTTTTATCTTAGATGTGCAAGCTATATTTTGAATTTAATTATTTGATATGTATTAAAATTTATTTTTATACTTGTATAAAATCTTAGAAATATGATTTTATTTATCAAATCATCAGCTACCAGAAAACATGATTAAAGACAATTATGTGTACAAATGTTTAAGAAAATTGAGATGCCTTACAAGATGTTTGTACATTATGGAACTCTATTTTTAATATGTTATAATCATGTTTAGAGTATAAAGATATCATGAATACTTTTCACTTAACAAAAATGCAAGGTAATCATTATCTTGAAAATGCTAAATTGAAAAGTGCAAAAATTTGCTTACAATTTTTGCAAACATTTTATGGAGTATCTAATCTTTTATTCAATTCTTATTATCCTACATCTCATTCAATGCTTAGAGTTTTGCTTTATTATTTGTTTTGAATTTTTTTTTAAATTTAGAAGTATTAATGGTTTTGAGATTATTATTGATGAATGCTTACCAAAATATAATAAATATTTTAGAGATATTCCTTCTTTATATATATATATATATATATATTATAGTTGCAATTATGGATCTTAGACTTAAACAATTAAGAGTAAAAAGTATACTAAATAAATATCATGCAAATATGCAATATGATTTAATGTATATTCAAACATGCATATTGTAAATAATTTGTTGCATGAGATTATATATATATATATAATGGTGAATTTAATTCTTTATATGCATGCATGAGTTATTTATCTTCTTCAAGAACATCTATATTATATCTTGAAAAATATAATAACTTCTTAGGTGTAACTAATAATTTCCCTTTAATCAATAATTACTTAGTTATTACTTACTTACATCTATTGTAACTAATATGTCAAATTTTTACATTTTAAAATGTTGGGAAGCATAAAGGCCACAATATCATCTACTTTCTCTCATGAGTCATCATATACGAAATCCTCTAATGTTTTCAGTGGTATCAGAAAGTGTATTTTCTCATGGTAAGCGAATTTTAGATGTCTATCAATGAGTAAAGAAAACTTAAAAATAGTCATTTATTTAAAAGATTAGTATGATGTGGAAGATAGATTGTAGAATGATCTTAGAGAAGATTAATCATTATATGATAAATGAGGTAAAAAATTATAAATACTGATATATTCATATATTATAATTTGTAATATTACTTAGCAAAATATTTATACCCATTTTATTTACAATTAGTGAAATTTTTTTACACTATGTCACATGACTTTTACCTCTATAATTGGGGGTTTTCCATATAAAAAATAAAATATGTTAATTTATTTTCTTACAATTTAATATTTGTTATGCCCAATAATAATAATAATAATGATAATAATAATAATTTGCATCAAAGTTGAACTAAATTATTCTAAATTTTTTTAATATTTTATATTAAAGTTATAATTTTTCAATTAACAAAATTCAAATAAAAATTTTTAATTCTACCAAAAATTTGAAATATGATTTTCAAATAGTATTTTATATTGAACTCCTCTTTATAACTTATTATTTATTATTATTATTTTTTAAATATAATTTCATTTTAACTAAAAAATAAAAATTTTATTTGAAATAATAATAATAATAACAACAAGAATAATAATAATAATATTGAATTTTAATTAACTACTAGTATTGATTTGAAATTAACATTTAATATATAATGAATAGTAAAACCTTCTTAGAACCGTCTAATAAATGTCGAATTGAGATTAAGATTGGGACTAGTATTGTAGTAATTTGTCTAGTCTTGACTTGATGAAAAAATGGTCAGACCTATTTATAACCTAATGTATAATTTCTATTTGTTGAATTAATTTGGTTTGACCATGTTAACTTGTTTTGATAAGTCTAGTTACATATCCCTAGACAATGGTGCATCCTATTATTGCCTTGGTAGATATACTACAATTGATGAGTTGCTACTTACGGTGCCATATGATATCCTCAAAGCACATAGCCAATCTCTTTCTTATGCCTTTGATGAGTACTAAGCCATTATTGGCAATGACAAGCTCCTAAATTTGTGTCGGGCCTACCATCAAGCTATTAGAGGCAAAACCAAATTGTAATTATAGCTTAATAGCTTGGTCTAACATCTTATTCTTGAATTCTTTTTTAAAAAAATGACTAAGTATAGAGTTTTAAAAAATAATTAAAATAAGTAAGAACCAAATTTACTTATATAATTAACCATGCATTTGGATGGACCTATTCCCCTAACTATCTAGAATGACACTCACAAAAGTTCTTTATTAATGATTGTAATGTACTAGTCTTTTTATTTCTTTGGGCCAATTTTGAAAAAAAAGTAAATAATATTAGTAAGATAATTGATAGTCTTAAATTTTATAATATTAACTTAGCATACTTTATTGCGTTGATGCACCATAGTGGTTTTCAATCCATGGTGATCATTGTACTTTTTCTACACTTTACTCTGTGAATTTCTCTTAGATCTCTCTTGTAAATTCAAATCCAAACTCATGACCTATATTATTTAATTCATGCTTACCCTATATTACTAAGAATAAGATAACTTGTAGTACCTATCTTAGTGATATAATGGGATATTGATTGGAATTGCCTACCTTACACTTTCAAGGTTGCATATGGAGTTACCCCTTCATGCTTAATGAAATGCTCATGTAACTTATTCTTCCAATCTCTTTATTTATTGGTTGCATTGTACTTGATACTAGTAATCACATAGGGCAACTCCTCCCATGATATGTCAACATCTTTAAAAAGTTTTTATATTAAAAGACATGTAACAATCAAATATGAACAATGATAATATCAAACAAAAATCAATAAAGAAAATAAGTTGATACTAATGCTAATTCTTTGAATAATATTTGATTTATAGGAGTGGTAGTTATTTTATGTTGGAGTGGATTAGTGGGCCATTTCCACCAATAAACCATGACACAAAAATGGCCTTGTAAATATAAAAGTTAACGAGCATGAATTCCTCATTGAACTTTGATCCATAATTATTTCAACCCAACCCACTTAATCTCTAGCCATTCTCTTAATCTTATTGAGAAAAGAGCATAGGTCATCCCTACAAACTTTAACTTTCCTTTATCTAATCAAAGAAGGGATTCTATCAAGTTACCAAGATTTCTTATAAAGTTAGGTGTAACACAAGGTCATATAATATGTTCAAACATAACACTATAACAAATGTATCATGTGCAACATATTGATTTTATAACTAATTTCATAAAAGAAAAATGAACTTTACACCACTAGTATACTACATATTTTTACAAATTTAATGGAGATATTACAACTAGCTCTTACATACAACAAACCTACGATAACAAATAATCATCATATCCATAGTAATTTGATAACATTTTCAATTAAAATACATAATTTATAATTTATGACAATTAATTCCACTGGTTAAAGAAGAGTATTTGAGAAATTTGAGCATACCTCAATGTAAGAATGAAAAGAAAAATAAGCAATGACAAAGAAGCAACGATAGCACATTTTAGTCATTTTGCGAAACCAATGTTGGAAAATATGATATAAAGTGAAAAATGATAAAAATGATAAAGAAAATGTTACAAATTCTTACTTGGTAACATAAAGAAACTTGCAATAAAGGAGCTTTGCTACATGAAAATGGGATTCTAGCAAGTTTTTATATTCTAAGTCTATATCAATGACATTTGTTTCAATCATTAGTATAGTCAAATCTAAGTTGTCAATATAGATTTAATGAAAAATTTGCACTAGCTTATGGTGCCATAATTTTCTAAGAAACCTTACAATGACAACATTGTTAATAATAAATGTTTAAATTTTATTTTTTTAAATTTTCATAAAGCTCTATAATGATGACAATGCCATCAATATAACCTTAATGTATAATTTGCTCTACTACAAAATTTTCTTGTAATATTGCCATATTGATGTAGATTAATATGAAAATCAACATATAAAATGGTGTGATGGCATTTTAAAAATAAATGAAAATTATCACATTAGTTCATATAAAAATTTGACATTATAACATAGAATTGTCTTCTAATAGTTCAAATTATTGAATAGGTAAATAAAAAAAAACTTTAAGCATCGATTATTTTAAAAACTAATATGGAAAATGAAGGCAAACTATTGTATTCAAAAAGTAGCAAAACATTAGATATTGATTCTTATATATAGCTGGTGCTGAAAGTTTCACATAAAAGGTTTTTTTATAATCATGCATAAAATATTTAACATCAATTTTAATATCAACTAACATAGAAAGTTATAGACATTAGTTGTGTATTAATAATTAATATATATAGTGCTACCACCAGCATATACATCATCTCTATTTCTCATATCTATATACAAACTTGTATTACATTACGATTTACTCTTGACTTTTTCATGCTATTTATTCAATCTAGTGTTTGTTCATTGATTGTGTGGCATCAATCTTTAACCATCTTTGACCATTTACTATTGTCTATCTTAGGTATTTTCCTTAATTCATTTATGCTTTGTAAGCATTTTTTGTTTTTATTATAATCTCTAGGGAGCTCAAACATTATCATTTATTATTAGAAATCTTTTATATTTATGCTTTAAAATTACTCCCCAATCATTAGTTATATGTTTTAAAAGCATTATTTAATATGAAAAGTTAAAATATACAAATATATGTCATGTTTTGTTTTATATTTTTTAAAATAACATTTTTGCTTAGACATTACATTTATAGAGTAACTTTTTACATTGGCATGGCTTTTTTGCTTGGATGTTATTTTTGAAAATGTCACTTTATTATGAGTAAAATTTTGTTCTAGGATCAAACTAAATGTGTTAAAATAATTTCTAATAATTCCTTGTTATTTAAGTTATCACACATATGTGCTTAATTATTTATCAGATGTTGCTTTGCATATAAGTTAAATGTTTATGTTAATTCAGTTTAGTCTTTTTAAACAAAAACAATATGGATGCATCTAGTTATAGTAAGGTAGTGAGAAAAGGAAGGGCATTAAGGGTTTTTCAATGAGAAGTACATGGTCCTTAAATGTGCTAAAGGGGAAAGGTTAAGAGTAGACATTAATGAGAAGGGATTTGCACGTAGGCTTGGTGGAACTGATTTTACTAACTACCTTTGTTCCATGGTATAGTCCAATATGCCCATTATTGTTAGGGAATGGCACTAAGTAGAATAATACATCAAGGATGCCATTTAGAATAATTTATTAGTTAGGAACTTTAATACTTGCCTACATTGTAATGTTTTATATATGTATAACAAGAAATCATGGATTACTAATCATGTTTATCACTTATGGGCTACCTATAGGCTATGTTTGATATTCATAAAAATTACAAAGATCAAACCTTTATATCAAAGGGTAACAGGTGGAAGGGTTGTAAGTATATGTTGCAAAAAAAGTATGTCAATGAAGTAGGGACTTTAGTAGGACTTCCCCTTAAAAAATAGCATCGAATCGATGTCTTAACAAAGGAGAAGTTTATGGATATATACTATTCAAAAGGGTTCTAGGTAAATGTTACCATCTTAGTACTATTGTATTTCTTCCAGTTTTGACAAGGAATAATATTTTCTTATCACTTATTTTATTTTAGTTAATAAATCATAAGTGCATAAAATAAGGTGAATTAATACAAAAGTGTATATAAACATAAGTTATCTTAGGGAAGGCATAAGAATCTTGATGCAAACCTTATTAGGGAAATGAAGTTGCTATTAAGGTTGCTACTTAATCCAATAATCAAGTATCTACATTTGTTACCTTTATCGAATGCTATGATCTGTAGTTGAAAGTAAGAGTCAACAATAAGGCCAAATTCAAGATAGATGAGAGTTAGTAAATTGCAAAGTTAATAGTAAATGATGTCTTTTTTTAGTGTATTTAGTTACTAGTATATGATTAATCATATTTGATTACATTGTGCTAAAATGAACTGAAGTAGCAAGCCATCCAAGGAAAGCTTTAGCTAGCATGGAGGATCGACATATTGACTACTACTCTAGGAAATTTAGAGCATCCCCAGCTTGTGAGGAGCATCAAAGGAATAATTGACATTAAGAAACATTTTTAGGAAGCTTTAAAATGTCCTTACAATGAATAACTATTTGAATGAGGGGTGGAGATGATGGAGGAATTGTTGGAATCGATTTTGCAATGCGTACTAGCCTTGCTCAAGTAGGCCAACAAACTAAAAAAGAAGGAGGTATGGATGGCAACCTCTATGCCATAGTAAGGTAGTTATTGTTGTGCTAACCCTAGTCTCTTTACTTAATTACCATAGATAAATTTTTGCTATCCTACTACTTGCTGCTAAGCACTCTTATCACCTCATTGATTGACTAGTTTATTTTTCATTATAGGGTGGATGTAGGTGTGTACTTATAATTATGGGACTCGTTGTTGGGCAAGTGACAAATGGATGGGTTTTCCTAAACTATATATCCTTGCATTGCTAGAAGACCAATGTAAGGTCACAGTTGATGTTGTTAAGGATGAGTCAACTAGGATACCATTATTAATGAAAGAGGTGATTATAGTGGCCCAAGAGCTCATTTCTTACTTAGTTTGACCAAAGCCTTTGATTTCATTATCTATAGAGGTGAAGGTTTCCATTGCTCCAAGTTCATTATTTATAGTTAAATAAAATTTTATCTAATATTTCTAATTATCATTTTTTTAAATCTATTTTTAGGTACCTTTATAAGAAAAAAAAAGTAAGGGGAAGCTGAAAGAGGAAAGGGATAAGGATAGCAAGTCAAAAGATTCAAAAACCTTAGTACCCTATCCTCAATAAAAAAAATAAAGGTAGGAATTTCTCAAGAAGAGCTCTAATCTATTACATAAGAGATCTCAATTGAGGAGCTTATTTTATTATATTTAAGTATGGATTTTATGGGACATGATGAGCTTATATTCCTATTTAAAGATCTTGTATTGCATCTTCTAAATAGGGAAGAGTTAGATGTTTCCATTATCATGACTTGTATTAGGTGTGTTCATCTTTGCCTTTTAAGTCTTCTTTAATTTTATGCATATATTAGATAATGTGAATTCTAATACTCATTCATTTTGAAAATTATAAGCACTTGCATAATGATGTCGAACAGAGAAAATTAAGTTCCTACTTTAATCTCCTAAATCCAAATAGGACTCAAGAATTAGGAACAACCTTGAATTTTTGGAATAAGTGCATAAACAAAATCATGACAATGAACAAGTAATGATAATGCCATATAGTACCATACTACTAAAGGTATGTGGGTACAAGGATAGACCTTAACTTAGATTTGGCTACATTTTTTTCTCTATTTTCTTACTTTGACATTGATAATATTGTAGTCACCATTGGATACTAAGCATTATCTATCTGAATTCAAAGATGACTTACTGTTTTGATTAACTAGGCATGAACCATGCAAAGGTTAGAAGAAATCATTGATAAAGGCATTAAACATATATTTTAGGCTGCCAAGCTCTAGTAAGATAATCATTGTCAAATAGGTGATTGTAAAAATAACATTCTTATACATGGTTAGGTACCTAAATAGTGATTGATTATTATTACATGAAATTGACACTATTTTGCATTGGTTTATTGTTGTGTTCTAAACAAAAAGGCAACATAGAGCATGGATACAATGTGATAAAATACATGGCTAACATAATCAAGCACATGAAGAGAAATGAAATGTTTGATAGGGTAATTTGATTGAATTTTAGTTAGGTAGATATTTATAGAAAATATATAATTCTATCTTCTTATCAAATTTTATATGTAAACATGTAGTTCATAGGACTCTATAGTATAGAAGATTTAATAGCTTGTAGGAGGAATGGGTTGCATATGTATTAAGAGAGAAACAAGAACTAGCATAAGGAAGCACCACCAAATGTAGACTTATATGATTTAATTGTAAATGAATATATATATATATATATATATATATATATATATATATATATATATATATATATATATATATATATATATATATATTTGTTCTTGTAAGCAATTACTCGTAAATGTTTACATTGCTTTGTATGTATTATGAAAGTTATTTATATGTCTTGTTACATGATTTAATATTATTTAAAAGGTGGTGCTCTTTTGCAACAGTAAGTATGTCTACCTTGCTATTTATGCAACAAATTTGGTTTATGTCTTTAGGGTAATATCATAGATACACTTATCACATCAGTTGTTTATTAATAACTAGAGTGGATAATATAGAACATTGTTTCTATAACAATAACTAATGTGAAAGAGTAAAATTATAATTAGGCAGTTAAAACAATAAACTAATAAAGTGAAATTCCATATCAATTCTATTATACAATTGACATATAATTGACTTGGAAAAATAAAGCTATCATTAGGTTTATGATGTTGATTTTAGTTTATAACTAACATTAAATACTTAAACAATATTATTTTTCTCTCTTCTAAACTTATAAAAATGATGACAAAAGTTGAAATTAGAAGTCTTTCTAAGAGCTGAATTGCAAATATATTATAGAATGGGAGAATTTTCCTCACAAAAGAAAAGGTGCCCTACAAAACGATCAACCTATTGATTTTATTTTGTAAATAGGAAATCCATTATAATTTCTTCGCACAAAAGATCACATTAGCTTAAGCTCAACTATTTGTTCACATTTTTAAGTAGAAATTCCATTGCAATTTCTTCATACAAAAGATCACCTTAGCTTAAGTTTAACTATTTGTTCACTTTTGTTAACGTCTTCTTCTCAAAATTAAGGTTTCTTCTAATGCCTTATATCTCCTTTAAACCTAATTAAGAATGTCTATTTGCCATGTGTTGTGTTGATTTATTTAGATTTTTTTTTTGTTTCTAATTTCATTATTTAGGATTTTAGATGATATAAGTATTTTTGAAGAAAAGATGGCAGGTTTCTTGCTTATAAAAGTAAATCAATAGGAATTTTTATACAAATAACAAGGATGACATGAGTAATCCAAATAATACACGATATCACTAAAGTTTAGTGAAACAAGTTAACTAATAAATTTCTCTATAACAAAAGTATATATTATTAATGTCTCAACTGTAACATCAATTCTAATGTCTTTGTACCCTTGTTTTGCCACAGTGAAATTCATAAGTATATCTATTAATGGTCATGTCATTAGAAGACATTGTAAGTTTTTTCTCAATATTTAGAGGTATTTTTTTTTGAATTTTTGCGATATCTATCTATTATATGTCTTCTATTATTTGGATCTAAATAAAAGTATAAAATTGTTGTCATTGGGATATTAGTAAATTAAACATATTATTCTTTATCATTTTTTAGTTTATTGTATGAATATTAATTTTGACAATAAAGGCATTGAAAAGGGCTTGAATACTAATGTTACTAGTTGTATAATGACATCAGTTACTAAATTTTATAATTAGGTTACATATTAATATAAGTTGCTAGATTCTATAATAAGGTTTAGATATTGCTATAGAGAAGTGAGGTTTAGGAGAATTCTTAATGATTAAAAAAACTAATAAATAATGTTTATTTGTTTTATAAATTCATCTCCTATTACACATTAAGCATTAGTTATTTAAAAAATCAATGTTTTAATTGAAATTTATGTTATGAAAAATTAATTATAATGCTAGTTACAAAATAAAAAATTTAATGTTGCATTTCAATTATTCAATAATATATTGAAACTAAACATGTTAGTTTTCTTGTAAAAAAAATAGATGTTGTTATATGTATTCAACATTGATTCAAAAATTGACATTTAATATATCAAATATGCAATAATGCTAGCATATATGTTAAGTAATAACGAATATGGAATGTGTTAAACAATTAATGTTAAATGACTTTTCTATAGTATTGTTAGTACAACTAGTAATGCCTCAGTTTCCAAGAAAACCTATGGTGATGATGTTGTCATTAGTATATTTATCTTTTATGTATAAGTCAGCATTCCAAGTTGAATGGTTATCCACTCACCACATATCAATGACAATTATCATTAGAATAGATATAGTTTTTAATTAAAAAATAATATCTATACCAATGATATTGTTGGTCATAAAAAATTATATTATTTTTATTTTATACTAATAACAATATTTTTAGTATAAAGTTACTAAACAAATTTTTAGCATTTGGTCTTCCCATTGTATAACTTCATGCTAAATAGGGGCAATTGGGAAATACCATCAGTATAGAGGTCATTGCTATTAACTCTTTTTCTTATAGTGATGGCTGGCTCGTTTGAAATACTTATGGTTGCATAAAAATGCAAAACAACATTGTTACATAAAATTAATATAACCCTAACTTGGAGTTGTGCATATGTGAAGTAATTAATTGTTAAACCAATCAATATAATTAGCTTATTTTTTTAATAGCTTGATAATTAAGACTCCTCAACAATCTTTACCAAATAGTCATCAACTGTAAATTAGAAGTTGTTTCATAATTTATATTATTAGCAAGGTTCTAAACTATGGTCTACAACTAAAATATTATATGCAATATTGTTATTATAGAATTCATTGTTAGTGCAATTCTTTTGCAATTTTTCATTACAACAATCACATTTTTTCTCAATCTTACTAATTGTGTTAGAAATTGCATAATCATGATTTTATTGATGAGTTCTTGATTACAAGTGTTATTACACTTAGGAAGTTATTTATGCTATGAGACCTTTAAATTGTTGAATACATCAAACTTTTTTTATAGGCAATATAGAAGTGACTCCTAAAGTCTAGAACTTTATGCTTTCCTATCACAAATATCAAGAAATTTTTCATTCTTTAAATAACTCTTGCATTTGTCTAGATAACTATAATTAAGATATTATTTTTTAATATAGAAAATCATAACTTTATTAAATGATACTTTAGAATAGTTTAGATTACCTTTATTTTTCAACACTCCACCTCAATCAAGAAAAATTTAACATGTGACCTTCTTTAACTTAAAAATTGAATCTCCCTCCATTCTTTGTAATCTTCTACACATAAAAGCTTGCGTGATGGATTTGCGAGGGAATGACTTTAGTTTTTGATGGACTTTTATTGTCAAATTAGCTTGATAACTTTTAACATGCTTTAGGCTTCTTCTTGTGCTATGATTTTACTCTTATTATTTCTTTTTATAATATTGTTGCATTTTAAATCTTTTTTCTCTTAGAGCTCTTCATCTTAAAAGAGTCTTGAGTCCTTGCAAAATATTTGTTCTATAGCTTTGTTTTTCCTATTTTACTTGCATCAATTGACCCATAAGATCAAATTCCTTTGATTGATACCACTGTTAAGAAGTTCTTGAATACTTAATTTTATTGATGAATATTTTGATTTCAAGTGTTGATACTTTTGAGGAGTCTTTTATGCTATGAAATCTCTAGATTGTTGATTAATATGTAGACCTGCTATTTATAAGCAACATAAAAATGACTCCTATAGTTTAGAAATTTTTGGTTTATTGTCACATATATCAAGATATTTTACATTACACTAGATAATTCTTACTTTAATTAAGATATTATTTTTTAATATAGAAAATCTGTAGCTTAATTAAATGACATTTTAGATTCTTTTAGATTATCTTAATGTTCCAACACTCATCTTAGAAGAGTCTTGACATAGTTTGTTTATGCTATGGTGGTACTCTTTTTGGACCTTCTTGTTGTCATCATCTTTCTTCTTCTCCTTTTTTTTCTTTCTTCAATCCCTAATAGTGGTATCAAAGTAGGTCAATTCTATGAGCTTGTACATGCAAGAAAAACAAGGCAACAAAACAAGCTTATTCTACAAAAGATTTAAGACTCTTCTAAGATGAAGAACATTAAGAAGAAGAAGAATAAAGATGCATTAATGGTAGTAATAAGAAATAACAAGAGTAAAGTCATAATACAAAAAGAATCCTAAAGACACTTCTACGATGAAGAAAATCAAGAGGAAATTTAGGAAGCTATAACTATTTGCTTGCAAACCCATGATAAAAACTTTTGTGCAAAGAGGATTACAAACTACGGAGAGAGAGATTCAAATCATGTTCCTTCTCTATAAAAAAAAGGGTTATATATTTAATTTTTCTAGATTAAGGAGTGCTAAAATATTAAAGATAATTTAGAAAAATCTAAAATATTATTTTAATTAATTTGCAGACTTCTATATTAAAAGATAATATCTTAATTAAAATTATTTAGAAAAATATAAGAATTATCTAGTGCAATGTAAAATATCCTAATATTTGTGGCAATAAATTAGAAACTTCAGGACTTTTGGACTCACTTCTACATTGCTTATAAATAAAAGTTTTATGTATTCAACAATTAAGAGATCTCAAAGTATAGAGGACATTACAAGTGTATCAACATTTGTAGTTAAAATATTCATCACACTACAGCAAAAAAGACTTTTAGCGGCGACATTTGTCGTCGCTAAAAAGTTCTCGGTCGTTGCAAAAGAAAAAGTCGTCGTTAAAAATGTCGTCGGCGTAGTTTCGTGCCTGAATAGGTCATTAGCGACGACAAAGTCATCGCAGAAAATAATTTCAAAATTTAAAAAATTTGAAATTTAATTTTTAGCAACGACAATTGTCGTTGCTATAGGTTGAAGTCGTCGCTGAAGATTCGACTTTCAGCGATGACTTTATCGTCGCTGAAGATGAGGCTTTCAGCGACGACAAAAGTCGTCGCTGAAGGTCAAGCTTTCAGCGACGACAATAGTCGTCGCTGAAAGTTGAATCTTCAGCAACGACTTCAACCTATAGCGACGACAATTGTCGCCGCTAAAAGTTTTTTGAATTTTTTTTAAAAATTTTAAAATCAAATTGTCATATATTTCAAATGATATATTCTTTATTTTAATTTACTTGACTCGTTTAATAATTTTTTTAAATTTTATTTAATATAAATTATACAATTATAATATATCAGTAGTATTATTAATAATGTTTAACAATTTAATCCAACATAAAAAATTAATACTCATAAAGCAATGGTAAAAATAATCACAATATAAATAAACTAATATATATACATCATCTATGTAAATGTGCACATATAGAAAATATAAAGATACATAAACAAAATATACTATGGGGAAGTAAGGAGGTGCAAAATCACAGTGCACCGTGATCGTCGTCGTCGTCGTCGTCATCATCATCATCATCATCATCCTGACTACGAGGATGATAAAATGACGGTGGCGACTGAGCGGTAGGTGCAGGCGCAAATCTACTCGGCCCAGGCGGTGTAGCAGCAGCAAATGGAGGTGGCGGTAGGACGATACCCTGTTGTCTAAGGATCGAGCTCATCTCAGTAAGATAAGTCCCAAGCTGCTGCTGCATCTGCTGTTGCTGCATCTGCTGCTATTGCTGCATCATCTCCTACTGCTGTGTAATCTACTGCTGCTGCTGATCAAGCCGGTGCTACTGCTGCTGCTGAATCAATCGCTAGCTTTGCTCAACCTGCTCCCGACTCTGGTGTAACTGCTCCTGCAACTCACCGACCTGAGACACGGTCTGTGAGCTCATCGCTGTGCTAGAAGTCCCCATCGAACGATAAGTCTGACCAGCAAGTACACGCCCAACAGCCTTCTTGTACCCTCGACGAGTGCCAAGCACCTCATCGGTGATGGCAGCCTCATCTAACTGTACAGGAGTCGTAGGCAAGCTAGTGGATGATACACTAGACTGTACATGCTGAGTCATGAGCTCAGTCATCCTCGCCTTAAATTATTAAAAAAAAAGTAATAAGAAATCTATCTTAGAAGATATATTTGTAAAATTTTATTTAAAATATGAAATTCAAACAACTTACATGTTGTCCCTGAGGGATCGGATGCACCCACTCCCCCGACCTGTATGTGTGTCGGTCCCTAAAGTTATCGGGCACCGACTGCAGCTTACCAGTATCTCTGTTTCTCTGTTCAATTTTTGTAACAAAAAAAAGGATGAAGGGTAGTAATGCTATTTAACAAATGGATATATTTAAAAAAGATACAAAAAAATTAAATTACCTTATCAAAGTGATGTGCAGCAATAGACTTTGACCCATGCCGGTCATTCACGACCTTCTGTGCTCTATTATTTGTGTTTCTTGTAGACAACTCCTACAAATTAAGAGAAAAAAGTTAAATTTTAATGTTCACAATCTACTAATTATGAAATACTGACATAATACCATAAAATATCATACTTACCTTGTACTCGTCACTATCAAAGAAGTCCACACACCTCTGCCATGTCTGCGGTGAGACAGACCGAGGCACACAACGTCAAGCTCAATCCAAGTCATACTCCTGGTATCGATCACCTCCATGCTCTAAGAAATACTTATTCAACTTGTACTTCCAATCTCTGTACAGGTCGGCAGCAGTCCGCATCAAATCAGAGAGTGCTCTATCCCGATCACCCTCGGAGATGCCCTGGAACTCGAAATGGGACTGCATTAAAAGACATTTAATAAATTTATAAGTCATATATTTAGAAATTTCAATCTCAAAGACATTAATTCAAAAGGAAATGGATACTTACGCAAACCTCCTGCATAACTCTATCTCGAATCTCCTGAGGTACAGCCCGCCATGACTTATAATAAGACTCCTAGTAAAGCCATCTGGAAATTCCACATTCTTTATATACTGGAAAAATCGTTTCCGCTCTTCTTGGTTAAGCGTATATCCAGCATGTGGCTTGAAAAGTTGACCCCTCTGCTCATACAGATGCAAGTTAGGCCTTATCTTCATGTCTGCCAAATCTTGTCTTGCGTTGTCTGTATCCTTTGTTTTGTGCTCAATCTCCAATAATGCACCCAAGATGCTATCACATGCATTTTTCTCAACATGCATGACATCAATGTTATGCCTTAAGTTCATTATTGGCCAATAAGGAAGATTAAAAAATATACTTCTCTTGCTCCAATTAAGTTCGTCAGCACCTCTCTTTCGCTTTACACCACCAAATTCAGCATGTTTTCCTAGAAGTCTCTGTGGCACTTTGGCCAATTGTTCCATGATAACATTATTAGTAAGAGGCCGAGGATGAGGTCTCCTCTCCGACCTTCCATTGAATTCCTTCCTATTTCTCCATGTGTGACTTCTTGGAAGCCAACGACGATGACCAACGTAAGCTATTTTTCCTCTAACTCGAATCGACGGAGTATCCGAATTACATGTAGGACATGTTTTGTATCCTTGCCCGCTCCACCCGGATAGACTACTTCGATCAGAAAAATCATTAATAGTCCATAGCAACGCTGCCCGCATATTGAACACCGTATTTGTATTTGCATCTCGAGTTTCAACTCCTTTCTCCCAGAGATCCCTCAACTCTTCTACGACCGGCTATAAGAACACATCGATATCTTTACCTGGCGATTGCGGCCCTGGGATTAATAGGGTCAACATGAAAAAAGATTGGTTCATGCATATCCATGGTGGCAAGTTGTAAGTAGTCATAACCACTGGCCACATGCTATAAGATAGGTTCCTATCACCAAAAGGATTAAATCCATCTGCACTTAAACCTAACCTGACGTTTCGTGGGTCAGCGGAGAAATTAGGATACCTCTTATCGAACTCCTACCAAGCTTTTCCATCCACGGGATGTCGCATTACCCCCTCTTCTTTTGATTTTCCAGTGTGATGCCATATCATATTTTTTACAGTATGTCTCGACCGATATAGACGCTGTAGTCGAGGAGTTAAAGGAAAATATCAAACCACTTTTTGGGGCACCTTCTTTCCTTTTGTAGTTTTATTTACCCATCGACTCTCCCCACAAATTGGACAATTATCTTTAGAAGCATGATCTTTCCAAAAAAGTGCGCAATCATGTTTGCATACATAGATTGATTCATACTCCAACCCCAACTTGTTGAGCCATTTCCTTACACCATAGTACGATTCAGGCAATTTATTATCGTTTGGAAGTGCCTCTTTTAATAATCGAAGAAGAGCATCAAATGACTTGTTTGTCCACTTATGCAGAACCTTCAAATGCATAAGTTTGACCAAGAAGTTCAATGCTGAAAATGCTGTGCAACCCGGATACAACTCTGTTTGTACTTGCTCAAACAGGTTATCACAGTTACTATATTTTGTTCCAATGTCTTCGTCAGCCGCATTCTCACCTCTGTACTCGTCATTGTGAAAATCAACTTCAGTTGCCTCAGGGCCAATGAAATCATGTATAATATCTGCCAGCTCATCTCTATTGTTAGGAGATATCTCACTAGTTCCTCTAGAAGTCGAAACATCTGCTTCACCATGGTGTACCCAATTTATGTATAATGGATGAAATCCATTATCTATAATATGCGCCTCCAATGTTAGTAATGTCTGGAATATTAAATTCACACACTTTTTGCATGGACATCTTACCATACCCCTTTCATCGGCAAAGTTTTTGGCTCTTTGAACAAATCTTACTGCACCATTCCAATACTCATCCGACAATCGATTTGGTAGATATATCCAACTTTTATCGACAGACATTGTATCACTGAACAGGAAGGAAATTGTTGTAGGTGAAATAAAGTATGTTGATTAATATTTGATAGTCACCCTAAATGCACCGTATCACTCCAATTTTGAAGGGTAGGATCTTATCCCATTCGAGATATTTCTATAGTTATTATTTTTTTCAATTTATCCACGCTCATCGATTAACTCGTGCAGAAATTTCGGCAGCATCTCCCTATGGTTCTCCAAGTGCCTAAACTATACACGTGTATAGTTTATACCCGAAGAACAGTTAGGATGCTAAGATATTTCCTCAATATCAAACAAGAGCCCGATAAATTGTTAATAATAACTACATGATAATATCTCAAACTGTCCAACTTTTCAGGACAATTCAAGGGTTGATTGATGTTCAGAAAACATCCAACCCTTGAACGGGTCTAAGCTTATAATTTAAATGCAAATACAGTTTTATTTTAAATTATTGTAAAAATATATTTACAATAATTAAAATTAACGATACAACATTTTATGAGTATCGTTGTTTAAGTGTCAGTACTATTATTTATGTAACTTATTATGTAGATTATTGATTTTTCTAAATATTCATAACAACTGTTATGTTTCACAATACGCTTGTGGGAATTCAAAAGTATAATCTACTTTACTATATTGATAAGGTGCACAATTCAGCTTCTTTATAGAGAGATATATACTATGAATACGGACTTCCTAGTTGTAAATTTAAGTAAGTTTAGTTTTATAAGGTGTATATTATTTATAAGATGCACAATTCAGCTTCTTTATTTAAGTAAATGTTGTTTTATCCAAGAGGGGGTGATTTTCATGCGAACTTCCTAGTGTTTTGAAATTTTTAATTTTTATGTAATGTAAATATCATAATTTGGATTGTTAGGGTTTTATTTTTATGTAGTCTCTAGTTTAATTGAATTTTTCTTAGTATGTGGTGTAAATAATATAATTTGAATTGTTAAGTTTCAATCTCAATTAAAAAAGAGATTATATTATTATAATCTCTTATTTTCTAAGATAGATTTATATATTTATTCTAATTTTCTATCTTACATTATTTCATCGAATCTAATAAGTTTGAAGTTTCCTAAATTGCATCATAAATTTTATATTTTGTGTACGGACTTCCTAGTTGTAAATTTAAGTAAGTTTAGTTTTATAAAGTGTATATTATTTATAAGATGCACAATTCAACTTCTTTATTTAAGTAAATGTTGTTTTATCCAAAAGGGGGGTGATTTTCATGCGAACTTCCTAGTGTTTTGAAATTTTTAATTTTTATGTAATCTAAATATTATAATTTGGATTGTTAGGATTTTATTTTTATGTAGTCTCTAGTTTAATTGAATTTTTCTTAGTATGTGGTGTAAATAATACAATTTGAATTGTTAAGTTTCAATCTCAATTAAAAAAGAGATTATATTATCGTAATCTCTTATTTTCTAAGATAGATTAATATATTTATTCTAATTTTCTATCTTACATTATTTCATCAAATCTAGTAAGTTTGAAGTTTCTTAAATTGCATCACAAATTTTAGATTTTGTGAATAAAATATCATAACTATTTTATCTTACATTATTCTAAATGAATAATCTACACATATATTGTATACTTCAAAATTGTAAATTGAGGGATGCATAATAATAATCAAATTTATATTTATAAAATTAATGCTAAGTTAAATTTACATAAATAAATTTAAAATTTACAATATGCAAAATTAAATAATACAAAATTTCATATTAAATTAAACATACTATCAATTCCATTAATTCATTGTAAACTATTTGAGTAAATTAAATATATTAGTACACAAAAAAATTATACTTTTTTATTTACGTACCTCAATGGTAAAAATCTACTGATCAACTTTGAATACTCTCCACGAACTAAGCTAAGTGCTAATAATAACTAACAAATTAAAAGATATAACATACAAAATTAATACATATCAACATATATAAAAAATAAATATACTAAAATTAAAAAAAATTAAAAGAGAGAGAAAGTTCAGGAACTTACCTCAGGTCCAGAAATTTCAAACGTGCAAATGAGGAGGGAGAAGGCGCGGGGAATAAATAGCCTCCGGCTGCTTTCAGCGACGACACAAAAAATTCGGTCGTCGTTGAAGCTTTTAGCGACAACCGAATTTTTTTTCAGCGATGACATTGTCGTCGCTGAAAGTTCGGCCTTCACTGACGACAATGTCGTTGCTAAAGCCTTGTCTCGGAATTCGGACAAGGCTTTTAGCGACGATAGTGTCGTCGCTGAAAATGGGGGACTTTCAGCGACGACTCTGTCGTCGCTGATGGTAACCCCTTTAGCGACGACATTGTCGTTGCTGAAAATGTTTGGCTTTCAGTGACGACTCAAATTTTTTTCAAAAAATTTTTAGACCTTCTATGACGACATTGTCATCGCTGATTCTGCACCCTTCAGCGACAACAGTGTCGTCGCTGAAAGCCTTGAATTTTCAGCAACGACAATGTCGTCGCTGAAGGACAAAATTTCCCGCCTGCAAGCCAAATTGTCCTGCCCAAATTTTTTTAGGCTTTTAGCGACGACTTTTGTCGTCGCTAAAAGCCTATTTCTTCCCGCCCCCCAATCTTGATCCCTCTGAAAATATTTTCCATTTTTATGAATGACAACAGTCGCCGGAAATATCTTTAGTGACAACCGAAATTTTGTCGCTACTAAAAGTGTCGTCGTTGTTGCTGCTTTTTGTTGTAGTGTCAATAAAATTAGGCATTCATCAAATTTCCAACAAATTACAATGAAATTGCAACCGCAATTTAAAGCCATCAATCTTGATATAGTCGTATGAGTTAATTGTATAGTTGATTTATAAAATCTTCTCTCTTATTGAATCAGCCATTCTTATTGTTATTTTAATGCTACCTATCCCAGCCAGAGATTAATTAAAGGAAAGAAAGGGGGAAATGAAACTAGTTGCCTGCTGTTGCTGCTACTTCTGGGAAAATTCTATTATACTCCTAGAGTAAGGCACTGTGCCTTACTCCAAGAGGAGAGATGCAGAGAGAAGGGAGTGTGGGGTGGTACTCCAGGAGTATAATAAAACTTCTCTTAGCAAGGGCTTGTGCTCGGAATCTGGGGACCATTTATTAGGCCATAATGGCACCCCTACCTCCAGAATTCTTAGTTAGTTAGTCAGTGCAGTGTTTCAGAACCCTCTCTTAAGATGCCCGCCACTGCGTGTTTAAAGTCTTTTCTCTTAATCCATTCCCTTTTATTATTACTTCTTACACTCGAGTCAAAATAAAAATAAAAAAAAGAGAATTTAATTAATTTCAAATTAGGTTCACAAATAATTTTATACTTCAATTTTTTATTTTATTTTTTCCAATTTCTACAATGGGATAGTATTTGTAAAAATGATAACGCACCTTAGCCTTGTAAAACCACTATACATACAAACATCGTGTCCTACTGATTAGATAACATCAATTTTATGCAGTGTCGTGCGATTCTGGCAAGTGCTACGACTGCGATGCTAAATCCTTTATTTTGGTGAAACAAAGTTTAGGAATAAAATAGGTGTTACTCCACTCAAAGGGTCTAAATAGTCGAATATTTCTGTTGCGAACCGCATCACATCAACGATTTTTCATAACTTTATGCTGCAATGTTCACTTATCTTCTTCTTCTTCTTCTTGTATTTACTTCTAATTTTCTTAATTGTAATAAACCACAATTAGGACCGCAATCAAAATTTAGAATCATGTTCCATTCTAATGTTAGGATACACTAGCAGTCTCTTCAAAATTTAATAGGGTACTTATAGATAGTTTAACTCTTCATATCACTATCAGTGTTTGAGATTCAAACATAAGATATGGGTAGTCATGTTGCTAAATCCTTTTATTTTTTCACAATATATAAAAATAAAATCCTATGAAATGGTAATTTAAATGTCTAGCAAGTCATCTAAATTAAGATAGTAAAAAAATATGCCAAAATAATGCGGTAAGTAAATTTTTAAGTGTACTTACTATAGTATTGCTCTTCCATCACCAGCACAATTTCAGAGGAGGGTCCCTTTGTCATATTCTCTTTTCTTTCTTTGTCTCTCTCTTCTCCAAGATACATTGCTTACTGATAATATATCAGAAGAAACTCTCCGACAGTTGAAAAGAATGCTCTTTTTCCTTGCTCCTTTCGAAAAGAAAAAGAGTGCAACTTTGTTTTCTGTCTCTATGCATCATTATCTTCTTTTTCCTCCTCATGTTCTCCTTATTCTTCTTCTTCTTCTTTCTGTCTTCTAATTTTTCTAGCTTTCAAAAAAATGCATATAGAATGTACCATATTTCGAATTCTGCAAATTAGATATTCTTTGATGTATTTTAAGCTATCTTTTGTGATCAAAATTCTTTCACTTTGTCCAACTCTTTTCCTCTCCTTCTTGTTAAAAACAAAGTTGAAATTCTAATAATACAAGTAAAAAACATATATAAATTTTTCTTAATTTTAAATTTTTTTAGTAGCTTATTCCCTTTAATTTCGTCAAAGAAAACACGTTGACAGGCAGCTTCAACATGTTTAGATTCTTTGTGCATAGATTAGGGCAACTTTAGTCTCTCTATTACTTCTTTCATGTCCTAAGTTTTGCAGTGGCATTCAATGTAATGGAGATCAAAATGAAAATAAAAAACTCCATGGCTTATGGTTTTCCTTGTCAAATTAATATGTATTAGAGATTGTGAGCTGTGACATAGAGAAATATCTAATTTATTCTTTGTTTACATGAACTCGGAAGCAGAGTTACTACTTTTCGGAGGGGGGAAAAGTCTTTAGATCAATTAATTACTTACAACTTTTCCGCTTGTTGAAATTCATCATCTTTTTTCATAGTCTTACATGTCGAAGTTAGTAAAGATTAGCAGAGACCTTCTTTAATAAATCCTAAAAAAACCCCCAAATTGCTTTTCGAGGACCACTGATGAGCTTGAATAAATTTCGTAAATTCATGGAGAGATCAGGTCAGTTTACTGCACAATTCACCTAGCTGCGGGCTTCAATAGCAGCTTTAGGGTTTTAAATTGGTTCTTGTCTAATATCCTCACTGGATGAGCCAAAGTAAACGAAATCAGGGGGGGCGGGGATTTTTTTCTCTTTTTAATCAGCTTCGCCCACCTGCCCTCAAAACAACCACTTTTAAAGTGTTGTTTAGTCACACTTAGTCTGATGCACCCCCACTTTCACTAATTGCAAATTTGATAAAATTTGAACTTGGGAATCTAGCAAATTAGTGGAACAAGTCTAAGTTCGATTTTATCATTATATGTACAACAATTAAGACTAGATAAATTAAAATAGCAGGTGGACACTCAATGCTAATCTTAGGATTTTTCCTTTTTAGCTCTGGAGTTCAAACTTAGGACCCTAATTATATTTATATCAAATAATTTTTCATTCTTGATATTACCAAAAATAAATAAATAAAACAAGTAACTGTATTATTCAGGGTTGAATTAGGCTAAACGTAGGGTTTTGAAGTTGGAATCTGCATGCTTAACTGTTTGAAAATGTGAAAGTATAATTTGCTGTCCTTTTTTTTTGTTGGCTGTATTTGCTGTCCTTCGCAAATATGAGAAAGAGAAGAAACTTGTGTACGTTTGTGCATCTTAGACAAGACTTAAAGTTAATTGACTTTCTTTTGAACTAAGAAAGCGTGCATTTAATCCACTAAAGGTGAATCAGCAGTCAGCTGAAATCTCATCATCTTGCTAGCTTCTCCATGCACATCTTTTACTCTGTATACAAAGTTGTGTGGTCCTCTGTAAGTATACTTACTGAGTGGGTTGTTTTAAAAGATAGCATAATTGGTCCCTCACCCTATGAGTAGCTTTCTCTTGTCCGAAGCAGCTATCATACACATCAAAATGACACTGCCCTTAGACTGGACACCACAACTTTTGAATCTTAGTTATGTGGATTTCTCTGTTTGTCTTCTAAATTCTCTCCATGTGATGCCTTCCTGTAGTTTTTGTTTTTCTCTTCCTCTATCCCTCTCTTTTTTTTTCCTTCCATCTTTTTCTTGTCATCAATGAACTAAAAGCCAATTCTTTTCATTACAAAAATAGCATAGCAAGAACCCTTAACTCAAGTAACATATGAAGTGGGTTAAAGGATTTACATTTCTTCCCCTCTTTAATTCTATTGTAGGATAACATGCATGTATTAAATAGTTTAATCACTTCTCCAATTATAAAAGAAAAAAAAATAACAATTATCATTTTTTATGTCTAAAATTTAGGGATAGATGCTGCCACACTAATAATGTAATGATATGAATGTTATTTTGAGGTTTCTTCCCTTTTTCCCCTTCAATATCCTAAATTTTGGATTCAGATTACATGTATATTAAATGATTTTATCATTCCTACTATGGCGAGGGAATACCAATTGAAGAAAAATCATTAGCTAACACCTTCATGATGTAATAACTATTTGAGGGGGTTTATTTCCTATTATATTTGGAATTTGAACCCAAAGCTTTATATATATGTATTAAATAAATTATCACTTCTACTATTAAAAAAATATCAATTAAAAAGAGTTCAGCACATTTTAAGCCAATATCATAGCCAGCAGTTGTTTATATACCTTATTTTTTTTCCTATTTGAATAATAATCTTGCAATCAATTGTTCCTCTAGGTTTTCATTGATATAAATGAACACAAATGCTCCTACAAAGCATGCCTTCTAAAAGTTCAAGCTCAAGAACCTAAGACGTTGTGAAGCTAAAACTTATACATATGTATGTATATTAAAACCAAGGTATATAGAAGTTAAAGGGAAGGCATGCAAACGGAAGCAAACTAGTCTTTGCTCTAAACAATTTCGTTTGCAGCTATTTTGTCTTGCTCCCATGGACCCCCATGTGATGCTCTTCAGCCACTAAACCTTTTGTAGTTGTCGATAAAGGTGTTGCTAGCCACTTTTCCAACTCTGAAACGATGGTCCCCTTTTGATGTTATTAACTGTGTCTTTGTAATTGTTAAAAAAGTAATTAATGCTAAATTAATATTTAAACAAATTATTTTAATCTTTCCACATGTTTTCACTTACATATATATAATTTTGAGAAAACCAATAATATACTAGATTTAACATCAACCCTAACCCCAGTAATCAAGAAAAAATCATTGTCCATTATGCATGATCCAGAAAATGATAAGATATAGACAGCCAATATTTATTTGACCAATAGGGATATGTGCCACGTGGCGTCCTATTTGCCATTGCTTTATCTTTCAGTGCGGCGTGGTCGGTTCAATTCCGGCATCTCCCTTTTTTCCCAAGGTGCATTTTTCAACTTCTTCACCTAGTTTATTCTTTGCATTCAAGGCTAAAGCTTCAGTTCAACCTGGAAATTTAAGTCCTGATCTTGCTAAGGTTGCTGATTTTTTCTCTGATAGGGAAGCTTCTCAAAACTGATCTACTCTAAAAATGGTGGTAGGTGTAAATTTGAGCATGCTTTATAAAACTAGGGTTCCTTGTAGATCATATGTAGGTTTTCAAGCATCTTTGAGATGTTCAACTTTGTTCTTAATATTCAAAAATATAATGTTTTATTATTTAAATTGCTAAAATTGTAGTTGTCCTTTCAGTCAATTTAATTTTTGTTTTTGCTTTCATAATTCCTTGCATTTACTGCAAAATGATTTCATATATGGCTGTTTTGGATAAATTAGGAGTGAATTATACACTGCGCTGGGCATTCTTTAACTGCTTTGTTGATTATTCTTCTTCAGCCCCTCCATAAAGAATTGGCTTCTTGATTTCATTATTTTGAATCCTATTTTAGCTTGCAAGTATGCAATTTTTGTCACTTCTTTCCTCATATTCCTCAATCTTGAGAAATCAAAACTGAGTTTGCAGTCTTGAGAAGCAGTGACTTAATTGATCACTAATCCTTTTTGATATAGTTTTAATTTCATGGTAGTGCCACTTTCCACACCCATTTCTTACTATATTAATTTCGTCATTCTTTAAATTCATGTTCTTCTGATGCAGATCCAAAAAGTAGACTTCAACTGAGTATATATACACATATATCTGCCACAATTCAAAGTACATATAATTGTTGAAATCAGCGAAGAATCTGGCAAAACGAACCATGAGAGGACGTAATTCTGCACCAGCCAACCCACAATGGCAGGCATAAGATGAATAAGGACCAAAAGGAATCAGATTTTCCTCCAAAAGAAGAACTTCCCTCAAGTGATCATGACAAAGAAAAGGCTTCTTCAAGCTCCGCGCAATGGCTAAGTTTGAAAGATCCGAGAATCGTCCGGGTTTCGCGAGCCTTCGGAGGAAAAGACAGACACAGCAAAGTTTGCACAATTAGAGGACTCAGAGACAGAAGAGTAAGGCTTTCCGTGCCGACCGCCGTTCAATTGTATGATCTTCAAGATAGGCTAGGGCTAAATCAGCCGAGCAAGGTTGTTGATTGGCTGCTTAATGCAGCCAAACATGAAATTGATGAATTGCCTCCATTGCCGATTCCACCAGGAAATTTCAGCCTAAGTCCTCTTCCTTCTGTTTTAAGTACTTCTAATGAAGTTACAGCTGCCTCTCATCTTAACATCAATGGTGGACTTCATTGGGATGGCAATAATTTCTGGAAATTAAAGTCTAAAGAAGTATCTGGAGAAGTGGTTTCCGAGAAGAAGACTTGGACAGAAAGAAGTGGAGAGGAACAACAAGAAACCAATGAAATTTTGCCGAGTAATAATTTCTTGCCAAAAACAAATCATCCTTCCTTGCTGGGATTGCTCGATGGTGTGCCGCTTGGTACTAATTACCAATGGGAGCATTCCAGCGAGGTTTCCCACCCCGATGGAAGCCATGGATTTACCAACCAAATCACAGATTTAAACGGCATTGACGTTGTGCCTTTTCCTTCAATGTTGTCACTATCAACTGGGAATAAAAACAATATCAATTCTCAGATTTTGATGTGTCCTCCTGGAGCAACACAGCCTTATTGCCCTTCACATGGTACAACAATGGAGATTTTCGATCCGAGACAAATCAACCAACAGCATCAAATGCTGAATTCAGATTCACAAAGTCTCTTGACGAATTCTCTGGGTTCTTCATTATATCCCATTGGCCAATCTGTGAAGCCCTTTGGTTTGAGTATGAATATGATGACTCCGAAACTACTGCATTCTCCGAATAGCAGTGACAGGCAATCCCACAAAGATCACCGGGACTTTCCCCCCAAGTGATACAGAAAATACTACAAATTAAGGTTTGATCAAAATTGTCTCATTTACAAAATAAGCATGGCTCATGAGAACAAGGGGAAAATTCTATTTTCTGCTTGAAAAGTTTGAATAACAAGTTCCATTTGTGAATTTATGTTTCTTTTTTATTCTTTTTTTCCCTGCTGTTTTGAAATTTTCTTATTAGTTCAATTTTCTGCTTTGTTTGAATTTATATTTCACCAAAAGTCAGTGCATACGGTATTAAGAATGGTTTTTAAGGACAAGTAATACCGTCTGAGGTGTTTAATGAACACGTGCAGAGATCAGGGTATCGTCCTCTACATTGGATAAAGCTCGGAAGTTGGAAGTAATATATTATTATCACTTTGAAATTCAGCTGCTGATGAACATCATTACCTTTTAAATGATAAATGAGATTCTAAATCTGATATATATATATATATATATATATATATATATATATATATATATATGTTTTGCCATTTTATTTCGTTCTTCATATTTTCTAGGGTTCTGCTGTGTGTTATGCCTTAATTTTGCTTCACGATTCTTACTACGTTTCCAGTCATTCCTGCAGAAAATGGCTAAAGGATATTATTTTCTCTTATCAGAATTTCCCGTAGCCAAATGACTTGGTATACTAATTAATTTCAAAGGTTATACTTCGGTACGTACCTAAAAGAATCTGTACTATGTTCTAATAGTTCTTGCGTTTTTTTTTTCTTAATACTTTTTTATAGTTCTTTTATTAAAAATTAAAGAAATTACACTTTATTTACCCCAGTCATTACATTTTTTTTATTTAATTTACTTATAGTTTTAAATATTCTAATTCACCCTCATATACTTTCATTAACATTTTACTCACTTAAATTATTTTTCGTTCAAAATTTAACATAAAACCTATATACATTGTATATAATTTTTACTTTATTAAATTTTGACTTAATTTAACATTCAATTAGAATCAAATTATCCAAAAAACCTAATTTTATTAAAAATTTATCTTGCACAATTTAGTATATGGTTACTAAATAAAAAGTATCAAATAAGATTTTTTTTAAAATAAATTAGTTTTGAGTGGACATCAAATTGAACCAAAATTTAGGAAAATAAAAATCACATATAATATACCTAAATCTTCTATTAAATTTTGAATGAAAAATAATTCAAATAAGTAAAGTATTAATTATGGAAAGTACAGATGAATGGATTATAACACTTAAAAGACCAAACATTTAGATGAAAAGGAATAAAATCACAAGTGGGGAAAGTTTAATTTTTCCCAAAAATTATGACTTCTATTAAAAAAAAAAAGTTGAACTCATAATGTCTAATTGCAATTTTTGTTAATAGAATTGCAACTTCCTTTATATTCTTACACATAGAATCATACAAATTTGTAATTTTTTTAATTAAAAGAATATAAGATTTTATATACAAAATTATCCTGCCAAATGTTTACAAAAATATACACAACATTTGAGTATGTACTGAACCATTATCATTACATATATATGATTTTCTTTAGTATTCTTCAAATACATTTCAAAAAATCATATGCTAGGGAATGTCTTGGGAGTTATCCCTGTATCTTTTTTTCTTTTGGTCAATGTCAAATACTCTTTTATCGTGCAAACATTTACAACACACCAGGAAGAAGAAAAACAAACTTAAGAAATTGACTTCACAGTCAACTAAAAACCATTAAAATGTCAAGTGATATTTGCTTTCGCACCTCCTTCAAACATCTTAAGTTTATAATCAACTGACAGTTGACATTATATCAGTTTTTTTTTTTGACCAAGATGTCAAAATGGAGGCCACAAGGCCCAAGCACAGAACCACGCACCATTCTCCACTTCATCCGCTACCCATATCACTATGGAAAATTCTTGAAAGAATATTTTTTTAGTTAAAAGTTTAGGATTTGCTCCACTTTAACACTTTAACACTAGAAAATGTCAGTAATTTCTTTGAAAGTTTCCAATAATATTTATAAATCTCTTAATTTCTTGAGATTGGGCGAAGAGAAGGTAAGTTCCTTTAAAGAAGTTGAAAAAAGTTGCATAAGTGACATTATTAGAGAAGGAAATTGAATGGAGATGAACAAAAGACCCACAAAGAGTAATTAAGAACAAAACGAAAAGTAGCAAAATCCACTTTTGGGAAGAACCACTCCGACAAAAAAGTTAAGAGGCATCTGAAAGCAAACCGCGCGCAGCAGGAATTAAACTCGTGATCGATCTGTCACTACAAAAAGCTGCTTGCATTGCACCATGGCTGGTTTGAGGGGCAAGGTTTTTCTCAGTTGAGAGAAAGCCACGTGCCGCCTTGGAACTACTACCCTATTTAACTAATTAGTCGCAAAAGGAATATACATGGAATAAAAATCTAAATTTAGTGGCATGAAAATTGAGAAATGAGACCATATTTTGACAAGCAAATTGAAAGACCAAAACACTCTGAATAAGTCGGAAGAGTAAGATAATTTAGTTTTAAGGCTAGCAACAGATTATCAGTCGAAGATAACTCAACTCAATTTAAATTGATAAGTCAACTTTACAAGAAAATTTAGTGACATATAAATTAATTATCTTGCTCATATCATGTCGTAGATGAATGGACCTAGCAACTTCACCTTATTAGTATTATAAGTTACTTTGATGTATAAACATATACAAGCACATATACAAGTTATTATATATATAATATTTTATTATTCTTAAGTAAAATATTTAACAAATTAAATTTATCAGAGAAAATAATATATTTTTATAATGAATATATTACCTTATTTTATAAGAATAATTGTCGTCATAGTACATTTTTTATATTTCCAGGCGAATTGACATTTGTGCTAAATTATTTTTATAATGCGAGTAATAACATTACAATAACATGTGCCGTTTTTTCTTTATTTATTATATACTGATTTTTCTTAGCATATTTGCTTCCATAATTATTTTTATGCTTTGCGTTAGATTCGCATATGATTAAGCAAGATCTTAGTACCCTATGTTCACTATCGGTACTATGATTATTCCGAAAAGACCCTTGAATGGGTGGGTGAAAATATAAGTTCCTAGTCCTTTTAAAATTTATGGTGTTTCGCTCATTAAATTAAAATTGCAATATAACTTAGCAGAAGCAAATTTAATAATAAGTAAGTCAAGCACTGTTACAAAACTATCATAAAAAAAATATTACATCGGTTCTCATGACCAATAAACCATCATTGTCTTTTATGAGACATATAGCTCAGTAATTGATCATATTTAAATACATCAATTTTTGTTAAGTACCCATTATTAAAAATGAAATTTAATATTAGCTTGTTTTAATAATCAATATGGCATGCGTTATATATCACATTAGTGATTCATATAACTGATGTTGTATTATTCTCCCAAAAGAAAAACCCTTTCCTTGCACCTTCTTCATTATGTACACATCTCAGTTCTCTTCCTACTATACTACTTCCAACCTAAAATATATTCAAAACCAAACAAAAGTTGCAAAAAAAACTCCAACATTATTATACAATTTGGATATATAGGATTAGGGAATACCTACTAATTTGTATTATTAAGTGACATACATCTAAAGCATTTTCAAATTAGAAGGAAACAAAGTAAGAAAATAATGATTTAATTATTGTAATAATTACAAACAAAAGATTTATCATAGTGA
Organism: Sindora glabra; assembly: GCA_020226215.1. Taxonomy (NCBI): domain Eukaryota; kingdom Viridiplantae; phylum Streptophyta; class Magnoliopsida; order Fabales; family Fabaceae; genus Sindora; species Sindora glabra. Next base: position 33,999,088 of record CM035233.1, read on the forward strand.
AAAAAATTACATTATAATTTATAATGGATATCCTTATTCTTTGTATTTCCTATACTCTAACTAAACTAATATCTCCATTACGATTTCAATTTATTTAAAGTAAAAATATTTAAAAATAGTGAAAGATTACCTTAGTTGGAGATAAATGTTTCGTTGTAGGTATCTGTTGCTTAATATATAAGATTAGTACTTATTAGAAAAACACTCTTAAATCCAATACATATAAATATTCATTAAAATTTCATGTATGATATTACATTGAATGCTAAAGAAGATGAATAAAATTAAATTTCTTATTTGTATAAACTTGTAAAAGTTGTACTAAAATGCAAGGTAACAAAATATGGTCAATTATGAAACCTTTTCTAAATTGCAAGAACAAATACAAAATGTAAAACAAATATTTACATTTATATTCTTTGGTTTTCCAATGAGTGGTAAATCTCATATATTTAGCCACATGCTAGTAGAGCTTTACTCTTGCAAAATAATTAGTAAGCACAAACATAAAATTGAAGAGAATTATTTTTAAGTTAGTTAGATAGCATACCTCTTTTAAAAGAGAATTATTTAAGGCTTCTTAATAAAATTTGCAAATGGCACCATAACTTTATTATTTTTATTTTCATCTCACGCCTTCTTTTTTGTTATGTCTAAAGTTTACAAGTTAGTTACTAATTAAAAACTGACATTTCTAATGAAATAACTAATCAGGTAATTTTAAACATTGATTATTAAATAACAACCAACATCATAAACCAAAATATTTTGTATTTCTATTATGTTTCAAGCAAAAACTTTATAATCTTAAAAGTTGATAGCATTAAAATTTTTTGTTGCATTACAATATTTTTCTTATACAATTAAATAGATACAAAAAATAATAAATTAAACAATCTTACAAATGAGAAAGTATGATTTATATTGAACAAGTTCTTAGTTAAGGTTAATTATGACAAATGAACAATCTAATGACAAATGAGAAACTAAAAACTATAAATTTTTGCTTAAATATTATTAATCAAAAGGGCATAAAGTTATAATAAAAACTTTTTATTATTGCATAAAAGGGTGTAAGTGGGATACCTCTTTTCACAATTCCTTTATAAATTTTTGAGTTGGAAGATGTAAAGGTTATAGACTGATAATAAATTATAATGAGAAAAAGTGATCTTATCATACATACATTGAATTCCTAATGCAAGAATGTACATGTTTCTTTTCATAAAAATTTATCATCACTTTGCAATCCATCTTTGTATTTGCTTCCTGACTAGACTTCTTCAAAAGGATCATAAACAACAAAAATGGCTTTGAAAGATGTGATAGTTGCAAACTGATAATAAACTATATTGAGAAGAAGCAGTGTATCCATTCTTGGAATGAATTCAAAGTTAAGCATTCCAATGCAAGAATGACAACACTACTTCTTATTATATAATTTCTTATCAATTTGCACATTATTGATAAGGTATTGCTTAGATAATTCAAATACAAAGTGGGAGTAAAATTTAGAGGCATCATGTAGAAATTTTGACATTGGGCATCAATAATGGAAATAGATATATTATGTTTATTTTACTTCATAAAGCTTAATTGTTGATATATCTTAAAATATCATAATTTTTTGTGGTTTCCCAATACACATTATTTCATAATACTTAGTATTTATGATCTATTTTTTCTTCTCTTAATACAATACACCTCATAAATACCATAATGGGTGTATTAGTAAATATTTAATACAAGCTTGCAAATATTTATTATATGTTAATTGGCTATTAAGATAGATTTGGACATCTATTATGATAAAAAAAAACCATCATAGTATCTAAACTAGAGAACATTGGTTTTTATAAATAGCTAACATTATTTACAATTTTTTTGCAACTTCTTTATTCTAACATTTTTCTAACAATGACTTTGAAGAAAAATGATGATTGAGCAAGTTTTGTTCATTGATAAATCATATTATAATAATATCAAAGGCAAACATGAATTCCATCTAAACTATTTTACTAAAGTTATTTATAGCATTAGTTCTTGCTTGTGATGTAACACCTATTGTAATTACCTTGGCAAAGTAATGATAGAGTTTGCTCATTGATAGGCCTATAATGATTAAAAGATTGATCCTCATAATATGATCTATCCATGAACAAAATCTAGGAATTTATTTCTCCTAAAAAGGTAATGGTGAGTATCTTGATGTTATTCCCAAAGTAACTTATAATATCTATGGCAACCACTTTATAGCCATTATTAGCAAACCCATATAGAAATATTGGTTCTTTTCTACTACCAATAGTTTTAGATTCACTCCATTAAGTTGGTAATACATAAAAAAATGAGGTTGAGAAAGGATGATAGTAAAGAAGCAGCAACTTGCATCTCAAGCAGTTAATGATCAAGTAGCATTAATTGTGATTGTGTAATGTGTTCTTATACCATCACCATATAAAGTGAAAACTAAATAAAATATGAAGTGAAAGAGAAACTTTATAGGAAAAGAACTTAAATAACAAATGAAGTGAAAAAGAAAATTTATAACCAAGGGAACAACAATAAAAGTTAATTATTTAATAAGGATCGATATATAAATGTTAAATATCTTACATAGTGAATACTTTTTAGAAGATAATTATAAGAAATCAAAGTGGTAGCTTGCTTAAGACAATATGTCTAGGAGATGGATTAAGTATGAGAAAAACCTGAAAGTTACATAAATAATATGAGAGATTTACTTTATTTTAAGATATTAATTTTTACAATTTAAAAAAAAGAAGGTTATTTTTGAAATTAATAAAGAATATTTCTTTAATTTTTAATTATTAAATATCATAAATTCATGATAAGATATATGTTCTTTTTACATATTTTTCTCATAATGATACAAATGTCAACATATTGAATGTGGGTATACAAAAATATAACAAAGAAAATATTAATATAGAAAAATTTATTCTATAATTTTATTTATTCTATTTATCATCATTGCATTAACAAATATAAATTTATAACAATATTATAGAAGAAAAGAAAACATCTTTAGTCTTCCACTCTTGGTATTTATTCTCATAGCCATCATTCAAAAATCATTAAAATTTGATATTTGTAAATCATGGATATAGGCAATATATGTTTTTCCATTACCAACACCAACTTAAGTTCAAGGAGGAGGAAAATAGCTCTCCTATTCATTTGACATATTTTGATGATATTGATCAAATTTTATAGTTTCTTTAAAAGTGTTAAATGAAATGATGAAGCAACTATTTTCCTCCTCCTTAAACATATACTAAAGTTAGATAATAAAAGTTAGGACATCATTCAGATGCTTTTAAATGGAGAGTGCATAGGAAATATAAAAGCAATAAATAAAACTATTAACATTAGTTATTAACTAAAAACCAATAACATAAGATTGCCTAATGGCAGTCACATTACCCGAGGAAACTTTTAAAATGGCTTTATGCCATGACCCAATTTTTGGACCACTATGACCAATGTAAAGATATCATCTTGACATTTTTGCAAGCCTTTTAAGGTCATCTATTATTTTCAGAACTAATTATTTTTAAAAAAAACATGCATTATGCAAAAGCAAAAGATCAAAATTTGGCTAAATATCTTTTTTGGTTTTTTACTTGAGTCAAAATTAATCATGCACAATTAATAAAGTGTAATCTTTTAAATTGGAAAAGAAACTAAAATTCATTTCTTTTTATTTTCTTCCATTTCCATGTAAGTTCATTTTCTTAAATCTTTATTTACAATAATTATTTTTAAATGTTGGAATCTAAAAGTATAATAATAAAAGTATTTAACTTTTTTTTTTGAAAAATAGTAAGTCATACCAACAAATAGAAACTCATTTTTATATTTAGAAATGTAGGAAAATTCATTCTTTCTTTTTAAAGGATGTTTTGAAATCACAAAACACACACACACACACACAAATTAATTCCTTTTGGAGATGTAATTCAAGCCAAATGGGAGTAAATTCTTTTGAAGTCAAAATCATATATAAAATAAAAGAAATCTTTTTGTTAAATAAAAGAAATAATTAAAACATAATTTTAACCAAAAACAGAAGTTATCAAACACTTTAGACTAAGCATTTTAACCAAGAAATCTTATGTAATTCCTTAAGAAATCAAAAATATTCTATAGAATAAATCTTTTTAGAGAAATGGAAGTTTAAATTATAAAACAAACACAATAGAATATGATAAACTTCATAAAACTAAAAAATCAAAGGATCTTATTCATAAATTACTTTGGAGATAACATTAATTTCAAAATTTGAATTTCTTTCAATGTATTACTTGGAAACCATTTCTCTTTACCTTTGAAATTCCATGCTTTTTCAATACTAGTGGTGTATCAAGAGGTGTAACTAGTGAATAAATTAGTTAATATAACTGTGCAAACTAATGCACATGAATTCTAATGGAACCCAACTCAACATGTACTAGCCCTTGTGTAATTGTCTCCTACATCCACCCATTAGCAATTTCAACTAACATCAAGAGTATATGCCTAAAAAGATATATCCATAAGTAGGGTGAGTAAAAAATCACTCAGTAAGGTAGATATCTCATTAATTTTCTAAATCAGCTTTAATTAAGAAAATCTATCATAGATAAAGCATATATTTAACATATTTTTATGAATAATTCTTCATATTTAAAAATAGATAAATTTGTAAGTTGCAATACTAAAACATAATACATATAGAGCATGTTAACCAAAATAATATTAATAACTACAATATCATATACTTTAATTGGTAAGGATGGCATAAGGGTTCCACCTTGTAATTTTGAGCTAACTATAACCATGCCATCCTAGCCTTATACCTCTCCCTTACATTTAATCATTCCACGTGACTTGAATTACAAGGCATTAAGCCAAAACACCTATTATCTGCATAAGGCTTCATATCAAATAAACATGTCATATATCACATAAGGCATTTCAAGCTAATACCATTATATATGACATAAAAGCTAATATTTGACATATATCCACAATTTAACATATGGAATAAAGCTAATTTTATAGGGGCTCTCACTAGCCTATAAATAGGGTAAGGTTAAAATACCAACTATTGCTAAAAACACAATACCAACATGACTCATAATCTAGCAAAATGTGTTTACAATTACCTTGTCAATTTTTAGTGACCATAATGAAAGAGGAAATTTACATTACCTCATCAATTTTCAAGTGACCACAAGAGGTATTCTTGCCTCCATTGCAAAAGCTTATTGTCATGCAGCTTCAATCACAAATACTCTCAGTGCTCGTGCAAATTAAAAGATGATTCATACATTAATCACATGATAGGCTTACAATTTAATTGCAAAGCCTTTTGAAAAGTATCCATTTTTTCATAGAATGCCTTCAAGGACATTACTTTATATAACTATAAGTCATCACGCAATCACAATATCCATCCTAAGATTGATATAACATTCATTTCTTACAATATAAACCCAACATCCAAGACGTGAATATTTTAAGTTTCACAATTTTTGAATCCAAGCACATTTGGACCAATACTTTAGGTGAAATATTAACAATTATAAAACTTATTATTTTCCATATACAAATATTGTTTATCATGGCACTAAACAAAAGTATAAAAATTGCAAAAAAGAAAAAAGTTACATAAACATTTAAGGAACTAAAGTCTTGAAGCAAGCTTCTTATTTAAGTTATATTGAGCACCCTAATTTTGGAAAATCCCTTTTAAATATAAAATTTTATTAGAAATTCATAAACCTTTAAACCTTTACTTTGCTAAAAAAAAATTAAACAAGGTATCCTTTTACCCAAAAATCAAAATAGTGCAAAAGAGGCACCCTTTTCTTAAGAATTTTCACTTTAAATATCAAATTTTAATAAAAATTTCTTAAAATTTATAGAGAATTTATTTAGTGTTGATACATGATTTTTGAACCCTTTTCATGCCCAAAAACAAGTTTTACAAATCATTTTCATACCTAATTGATAAAACAGCTTAGAAAAGCATAGTTAATTTGGAAGTTCCATTTAAAATACCAATTAATAACAAAATTTTATAAAATTTTCTAGATCTATTTCAGAGGCATTAAACATAATTTTCAACATTTTTATACTTAAAATAAGGTCCAATAATTTTCCATAAATCAAACTTTCAAAAAAGTTTGAAAAAGAGCAAGTTTCACTTGAAAATATGACTTTAAAGTTCTAAAACTTTTAGAATTTTCTAGAAAATTGCAGAACCATCTTCCATGTTTAAAACATCATTTTCAACTCCTTTTAATGTTAAAAATAAGTTACAAAAATCATTTAAATCATTACTAATTAAAATAATTTTGTAGGATGTAAAACAATATCAAAAAGTAGAATTTTTTTTTGCACTTTCTTTTAGTAAAATTGTGAGCCCTTGGCTTCAAAATCTTCATTAAGAACATGTATTGAAATCTTTAAAAAAAATTAGAACATAATCTAATAAGGTTTTTGCACAAAAAATAGAATTTTCCCTTTTTTGAAACTCATTACCTGAGGCTTTAAAATCAATTCTCACTAGAAATTTGGTTTTTAAAACTTTGATGAAACAATTGTTTAACAACCATAATGATCCCTAAAATTAATGTATACCAATTTTTAGCATAAACTCAAAAACTTTACTTAGCTTTTATATAAAAACCTATGATCCCTCTACCTAATTTTTCTTAAAAGGTTAGTTTCAAATCTTACATGAAAACAATTCTTAGTTGCTAAATATTCCTTCTCAAAATGGTTATACAGCGTTTCTTTTTTCAAAACATTCTTGTGCCTTTAGTTTTAATAAAAATAACTCAAGTACCTATTTTCGAAAAAAAATACCAAACGATCATATTTTCCTCAAATTCACTACTATAAAAATAGCTGATAGATATCTAATATTTAGGAGATTACTCGTAAAGAAATGGTCCATGTGTAATTAAGCACCATAGTATATGTGGTTTCAAATTTAATTAAGAAACTATCATAAAATGTAAAAATAACATTAGCTTTTATTCTGAAAGAATCGATGTCATTTATGTTTCCATTATCTTGGGAAATAACATTGAACATTGTTTACTTTTTAGAAGCTGATGTCTAATAATCAAAACAACACATTAGTTCTTTTAAATAATTGACATTATTTGTCTTAGCATCAGCTACTCAAATCGTGACCCTCAATTCCTCACTCCCTTATCCTAGACCCTAACCTCATCCCCATATTTTTCACTACCTCACTTTCCCTATTTCCAAAGGTATTCCTAACTAGATATAGAATGCCAACATTTCTAATTACTCTAAAGAATCTCAATTTAAATAACTTTAATGAATAAACTAAATAACAATATATTAAAAATGGTGAAAGATTATATACAATAACATAATTAGAAATAGGTATTTTATTAAATATGTCTTGATACCTATTAGTCAATATTTAATGTTTGCATTCCCCAACAAAACCTTTTGAATACCATACCTGCAGATGCAATGAGCATTGATGAAAAATTAGTGTATAATATAAACTTGAAACTAACTAACATAGCGAAACTTCATTTAAAAAATGTAAATTAAGATGATAGATTCTCACAAAATTTACTCCTTAACTCTAAAACTCTAAAGTGCTTAAGGTAAGTGTTTTACTTAAGTTCATTCTATGAAATTATTTTACCATAAGCTTGCTATTCATCTAATCTTCACTAATCAAATCACATACACAACACAAATCAAAAGGACTTTTATTCAAGGTTGTAATGTGGGTAAGGAAAAAGAAAGGAAAAATAAAGATATGAAAAGGTAGATACTAAAGAAATTAATAGAGCATTTGAACTATAAACATATGAGCCAATCATGAACAATTATAACTCAATACAATAACCTAACTTTAAATTCAAACATTCATTAGCTTCTTTCTTTTTCCTTTCTTCAACTTTTTTTTTTCATTTATCTTTCTTCTTTCATTCTTTTTTCATCATTTTTATTTTTATTCTTTTATTATCTTTCTCTTTTTTTTAATTTTTCCCTTTTCATTTTAACTAACCTTTAAACTTGAATTTGATAAATTTTTCACTATATATACACTCATACACCCCTATACTTAAAAACCTATCTTATAAAAATTTAAATATTCTACTAATCGCTAAGTTAGGCAAAGATACTTATTTTTTATTGGAAAAATGTTCATAGGTTAATCAAGAAAAAAAATGCAATAAAGCTTAAAGGAGATCAACAAAGATAAAAATTTAAGATTAGCTATTTGACTCTAGCTTAAATAGAAAAAAAATACTTTTTTCATTTTTTGCATGCATGCATAAAATGAAATCTTAAAAAGAATCAAAACAAGTTCTAGAGAAATAAATCATGGTAGAACATTACACAAGAAAGAAACAAAATAGCATAATGCATAACTTAAGACTTAAAATCACATTAAGAAAGCCATATTACCAAAATTTAATCTACCAATTCAAAAGTTATCACTACATTAATCAATTTCAAGAAGCAAAATCATTCATTCAATCATATCATGAATCCTATCTAACTTTAATTAAATCTTACTTATGAAAAATGCAAAATCTAGATTAATGGAAAGCAATTAAAATGACTCAAAAAAAGCTAAAAAACAAGTGAAAACATACTTTTTTAATATTTTCTTACTTCAAAAGCATTAAATAAAAACATAAAACATAAAATAATAACCTAGAATCCTCCCCTCCACACTTGAATTTTACATTATCCTCAATATACAACATAACAACATCAAGAAAGATAAAGGACAAATAAATTAGAAAAGAATAGTAGGAAAAAGCAAATCTAAAATTATTGGGTTATCTCCTAAGTGTAACTCCCTTACTTATTAACACCTTATTTCTCAATTACTAGATGATTATTACGCACTCATTCGCCATCTACCTCAAGCTAATACGGAAAAACTCAAAATTCTGTACTTTATACACATGAGCAAAAGTCATATAATTATACAAAAGTTCAATTTACAGGATATACATCCATCATATACAATATTTTCAACTATATAAACGTTTACAACTTCAAAATTATCATTGTCCTCTATCATGAGAGCCTTTGGAAGCATCACCTGGAATGGTTAGTCACAAAATAGAAAAAACATAAGAAACAAAGTTTCCCAGTAGCTAGCTATTGCCATAAAGACATTTCAAGCCATTCCAGATCCTTAAGCAAATAAAACGTACATTTCGAAATCACTTAATCATTTCTCATCTCTTTATCATCTCATTCCGTACCATTGTAAGAAACATACACTGTACACAACAATCATCAAGCTCATTCAAGGACTTATCTCAATCAATATTTAGATGGCCATCACAGATAATCGTACCTAGGCCTCATATACAGCATCACGCTGTCTTCCCGGGGAAAACTCGGGCCATAGGCCTTACTCACACAGTATCACACTGTCTTCCCGAGGTACTCTAAAGGCCATAGGTACCACACACAGCAATTTTCATTACCATCTCGGGGAAAACTCGGGTCATAGGCCTTACTCACACAGTATCACACTGTCTTCCCGGGGTATGCACCACACGCTATTTCATACACATTCCATATAATGGCAAAACATACCGAAAATCATGTAAATAAATAAAAAAAAATAGAGCTTAAGGATAAAGCTAGCTACCATTCATAAGCTTCCAATGTGATGTTCCCTTTGCTCTCACCAAAAACTCCTTTACACTTCCTCTTGCCTTTGCAAGTTGTCACTCCTTAGTCTATACAAACACACATCATAGTTCTTATTAGAATATCATCACTTTCCCCAATCCTCATGTATTCTTTACTTTCTCCACTTAATTAAATGCATACTTAGATGCTCTATACTTTGCTTTCAAGCCTTGAAATGACACTTATAAACATTAGAAAAGGATCTAAGGGTAAAGCTATGCAAAACATGAAGAAATCAAGTCAAAAAGTTCACTTAACAAAGAACACGGGGGTCCCATACCCCGTGTTCAGGGCCGTGTTCCTTACTGGTTCACTTCTGGGCTACTCGACAAAGAACACGGGGGTGAACACGGGACGTGTTCTACCCCGTGTACCTTACTGCCCTTCAGTCCTGAGGTAAACACGGGGAGTGTTGCACCCCGTGTAACACACTGATCAGCTTCGACGAGGAACACGGGGTACAACACGGGCCGTGTTCTACCCCGTGTACCTTGCTGATCCTCCGAAAACACTTTAAACACTAAAACTCCTTCCTTCCTTCTTTTCCATATTATGGTTTTAGCTTCTCAAAAGGGAAAAAAAGCACACAAACACCTTCACAACTCAAAGTTTCATCTTCCATAAGCTTCATAAATTCATAGAAACCAATTTAACTTCATCAATTTATCCAAGTTCTAAACATATCATGCCAACACCACACATGCACCATTATGCCTCTAAAACCCAAATGTGTACATCATGTTTCTTGTTGTTTTTACACCAAACCCAAGCCATAAATCATCATAACAATATCTAAAACACCATTAAACAAGTTCGAATCATCCTAAACTCCATGTTCAATCACCCTTAACCACACCAACCTCAAGATTTCAAGAAACCAAGAAGAGTACATTAAAGAGCTCTTAGAGGAGAACATTTTTACCTCTTAGTACAACTTAAAAAGCCTCACTTGGAGCTCCCCAAACTTGATCAAACTTGAGCTTTTCCTCAATCTAAGCACACCAATGGATAGAGCTTTATGAGAGGAGCAACTTTCCCTTCTACCACTAAGCTTAAAACTCACTATTTTTGGGTGAAAAACTCAAAAGAAACTTTCTCTCTCTTTCTCTCTCTCTCCTGCACGATTTGGAGCTTCTTTCATGGAGGTGTTGCAGCTTTTTGGAAAAGTGGAGAAGAAAGAAGACTTTTCATGAAGCTTCTAGGGGCATTCTTGCCATTTTGACAATTCTCAAGGGTATTTTAGTCCTTTTTCACTAAAAGTAAGGCTATTCTTGCCATTATTTTTCTAACAATGACACTTGTCATGAATCTATTGGTCACACTAATTAAAATCACATATTGCACCCCAAACTCTTAGTTATTCATATTAGATCCTAAATCCTTGATTATTTACACTTTAACCACACCCGATTCTGCACTTTTGCAATTTAGTCCATAGGGTCTCTGTCTGTTTAAAATTCCTTACACTGTCAGACTTAGATAACTCCCCTTTTTAAGGTTCTCTAACCTCCTCTGATCATTTATACTACTTATGAAAATAAATTCTTTTCCCTATTATCCTTTTTCCTTCAAAATTTCATTTACCCTTACACTTAATTCCTTTCAACTTGAGATTCACCCACTAAGCTAAATCAAACGTACTCTTCATTTCTACAGCCTCAGAAAATAAAGATTCAATAATAGAATTGAAAATTCGGGATATTACACTAAGAATGCTTTTCTTTAACGTATTTGGTTAGACATGGCTTTAATGTCTTCAACTAGGATCTATATGATGATTGGTTGCCTCCATTACTTCTAAATTGTTAACCTTTAATTTATCCATCAAAGAGGTCCTTTGCAAATTGGCATCATTTAGCATAATTTCTCTAAGTGTTATCCTTAAATCACCCTTTCTTTTTTAATGTTCAAAATCATCTTGTATAATGAATTTAATATGATTAGTAAAATGACTAAAATGATTAGTAAGAAAGCACTCTTGTTCCTTTAAGAATTCAAATTTGAGAAGACAAACAAAAAGTACTAAATTAGTGATTGAAACCAATTTTGCACATTGTATTTCTTCAATATCATCAATTTTTTTCACATTTTGAAAAAATATTGTTCTTATCACCTATAAATGCTGAAATTTTCACAAATATGGCACACTTAATATCACTATCACAACAATTGCACTTATGGGAATCTACATAATTCACAAATTTAGAAATTTTAAGAAATTTAGCAAGCATATAATCATGAACAACATTAAAATCTACATCAAAATTAACAAAGTCATAATTAGTAATGTCAACACCAGAATTAAAAATAGCATAAAAAATAGCAAAGTCAAAAATAGCATAAAAAAATAGAATGAGAAACATTATGAAGTAAAAGCTCAAAAGAATGAAAATGAGACACAAAATTGTCATGTATAGCCTCAAAAAATCAAACTTGACTGTAACATTATCAACCTCCATGGTAAATGTTTCATCTCAAACATTAATCATGATTTTTGCTATTTTGAAAAAAGGCTAGTCAAGAATAATAGGGGAAAGAACCTTAGATATCTCAATTTTTATCTTGAAGATATAAAAATTTACTAAAAATTGAATTCATTAACCTCCATTAAAATATCCTTAATAACACCTAAGAGATAAATGTTAGATCTATTTGCTAATTAAATAAATACCTTTGTTTGTTGCAAAAGTCCTAGATTTAAATCATTAAAAATAAAAAAGGTATAACATTAATTAAAGCTCTTAAGTTTAGCATAGCATGCTCAATTTCAATTTTTCTTATAACACATGGAATGATGAATATGCTTAGATCTTTGTATTTTTCTTAGTAATTTTCTCTAAATGATGGAAAATACATTCATCCCCATACTTACTTTCTCATTATACCTTAATTTTTTTATTGATGCATAAATTTTTTAGAAAATTAGCATATCTCAAAATCTATTTTATCAAATGTGGTGAAGGTATGTTAACTTCTATTTTACTAAAAGAATAAAAAATCTATTTTTCTTTCTCAATTTTCTTTAGTGGAATAAATCTTGTTAAAAAAGGAAAGGGAATGGAAAATTTTGTGGGATTTAGGGGTTTAGGGAAAGAAATTACCTTACTTTGGTCATGTATTTCCTCTTTTTCTAGTTGCTTCTTCTTGATTTCTTCTAGTTGATTGCTTACTTCTTCGGAAGATAAAGGCTTATCAACTTGCTTATTACTCTTAAGCATATGGTATTCACAACTTTCTTACCCTTTATATTGCTAGAAAAAGGTTAACTTAATCCTTGTGCTTTAAGCTCACTTATGGTAAAAGATAATTTGCCAATCTAAGTTTACAAGTTAGTAATTGTGGCTTCTGTTCTTTGCTAAGATTACAATTCATTTATAGCCATTTCCTTAACCAATTCTTTAAAAGATAATTAAGAAAAAGTTAAATTTGAATCCAGTATAAGAATAGAATTAGATGGAATTCTATTATAGGGAGGATCATACTAATCTTGGCTAGAATTAGAGCCATATCTAAAATTTTAATGCTCTTTAACCAAATTTTTGATTTAGTTGTTATTGCTAGTACTAGTGTTAAGGTTTTTCAAGAAATATGTCTATTACATAGGCTTGAGGTTGATACTAATCATCTTGCAATATGGGATAGGAATCAATAGGATGAGTTAGACATGAGCAAATATTATAAAGTCTAGTGGAAATAGGAATTTGGACTTACTACAATCTTATAGCCATCCATCTAACTTAAAAAGTTAATTCATCCAATCTATGTTCTACTCTTTGCTAGTTTGAATGAGAGAAATTCACTTCATGCATACCTCTAATAGCAATAATAATTCTAGTTTCAAATTATTAGGAGTTTGCTGCCATCTTAGCTATTAAATCCCTTACTACTATAGGAGTTTTATCTACTAATGCTCTTCCACTTGCAACATTAATCATACTCCTATCCATAGGCAAAAGTCCTTCATAAAAATACTAAATTAGGAGTTATTCATTAATTTCATGGTATAAACAGCTTAAGCACAGGTTCTTGAATCTCTTCTAATATTTATATAATGTCTAACTAATTATTTGCCTTATGCCACATATTTCTTTTCTAATAGCAGTAACTCTTGAATCATGGAAAAACTTTTTAAGGAACAACCTTTTCATATCATTTTAGTAAGTGATAGAACCTAGTTATAAGAAGTATAACCAATCTTTAGCTGCATCAATAAATAAGAAAGGAAATGCCCTCAATTTGATGTGGTCTTTTAAAATGCTATAAGGCATCATGGTTAAGTAAATCATATGAAACTTTTTCAAGTGCTTATAAAGATCCTCACTACAAAACCATGAAATCTCAAAAGCAAATGTATTAGTCTAGATTTAAGCTCAAATTCAGCATTAGGTCTAAGACATTAGATGCTTAAAGGTTGGTAAGTAATATTAAGGGGCAGCTAATTCCTTCGATGTCCTATTATTAGCCATATTTTCTAAATTGTCTATAGGATCAAAATGAGAGGGTAAGGATGCTATAACCGCCTATATCTTTAGTCTTACAAAGAAAATGAAAAGCCCAACCTATTTCAAAATTAAATTCTAACAATTCAATAGCAATTGTCATAGTCATGCATTACACCACATTAAACTACATAGGATAAAATTATAAAAATATTGAAATACTAAAACATTAGTACAAGATGAAAAATCACTCAAAACACATATAATTAACCTATAACTATGCAAAACCTATAAATGCAACAAAAATTAAAATAAAAAATAAAAAATAGTCTAAATGATAGAATTTAGCTAAAAAATAAGGCATTTCATGAACAACATGACTAAGATAATCCTTGATTAGAAAAATATTTTCTACTATCACAAAAAATTTCAACTTAATCAGAACCAACTACTTTGACACCTATTTAGAAAGGGTAGGAAATAAAATGTATAGCTTATTTAGATAAGCCAAAAACATCTAATAAAATGTAAAATGAAGTAATATATGATGAAAAAGGATGAAATGAAGTGGAAGAATATGCAATAGTTAAATAATGCTAGAAAATACAAAAAAGTGATAGATACTATAAAATGCAAGGAAACATTAATAAATGAAAAAAATGAATGTTATGTAATACACAACTAGTAAAAGAAGAGAAAGGATGAATTCAAATGGATCCTTAACAATAGTACCAAAACGTTGATACATGTTGGAACACACTAAAATTAAATATTATTAGTTTAATAAAGAGTTTTGCTGCAAAAGGTAACAAACCAAGTCGAATCTCTAATGATTTACTTAATATATCTTTTCTTAATGATTTGCTAATTATAATTACTAGATTATTTAAGCTTTCTATGCACTAAAAATAAAAAAAAGAAATGCAAATAGAAGTGAAATAGAAATACAGATAGAATACAGATAAAATGAACACAAAACCAAGGTAAGGGTTTTTTATTTGAAATTAAAACAAATGTACTAAACAAAATGAAATATAAAAGTAAAATAAAAATAAATTCAATATAGTAAAATAGTTGATCTAAGAATTTAAGAGCTTTGAGTATAAATTAATTATAAATTATAAAATATTTGACCATTCAAGTTAATTTTTAATCTTGAATTATTTGAAAATCTTATAATAATTCATAAATCTTACATTAGATAACTATTTAAGATTTAATCAATTAAGATTAACAGAATTAAATAACTACAATAATTTGTAAAGGCAAATTAAAATTGATTTAAGAATAGAATTCAATTAAATTGAAGGATTAAACCACAAATCTCTGATTTAATCTTTCAATCCTTTGTCTCCACATGAAAAATTATGATTAGCCAATAATAATTCAATATAAAAATAGATAAACATTAGAAATTATAAGGGTAAATATAAATTATACCAAATCAACATTCAATTAATACAATTCTAAGTAATCAGCATAAAGAATTAGGGAAATAGGAAAAATTAATTAGAAGAAGTTAACATCAAAGCTTAGGATTTGATAATCTAGATAGAGATGAGCTTTAAAATTATTGAATTAATTAGAAATTTAGCCTTCCATGATTGAAGAAGAAACTTGAAAAAAAGATAGAAGTTATCTTTGCTAAATTATATAGGAGTAAAAGTGTTTTTACCTTTAGAGACACAACCTTATATCTAACTTTCTAATCTCTAAAATCTAATAAACTTCTAAAGATTATAAAGAATAGAGCCTCATTAATTTTAGAAGTCCAGAACATATTTTACAAAACAATATACTATAAGAGTTTCAACAGTAAAATTTTAAAGATTTGATTTCTACCTAATGTAAAACCACCAAAACTATATAGTTTTGCTAAACTCGAAACGTAAAAGTTATAAGTTTGGATCTTAGAAAACTTTAGGTGCTAGTTTCTCCTTGATTGGACCTTTAGAGTTCTAAATATGACTCAAAATTTGAAATTAGCTTAGTTGAGACAAAAATAAAGCTTTAACTTTTTGGCTAAATTAAACTGTCCAAACATTTAAACTGGGCTTTAACTAAAAGTTATAAGGATTTCTTTTAGCTTTCCAAGAATATAAAGATTAGCCAAATTTAATATCCAAAACTTAAGATATAGACAAAAACTTAAAATAGTGTAAAAATTCATCATTAATCAAATAATTTCAAATCATTGTAAAACTAATCCCAAATTACATAACAAGGCTAATTTTTTAAAATTAAGCATATGTAACATACTAAGAGGCATAAAATAGGAGAAAATAATATAGAAAAAGTTTTCCACATCAAGAGGTGAAGATGATTGGACTTGACTTGATAATAGATACAATGAATAGAGTTAAAACCATTAGAGAGTGATTATATGTAACTCAAGATAAGAGAAGTCTTATGCTGATACATACAAACAAGAACTGGGATTCTAAGAACTAATAAAAGATAAGAAAATAAAATTAGCACTAAGGTATGTTAGGCCTTATCTAATAAATAAAAAGGTTGGTAAGGTAGCATATTAGTTAGATTTATCAAAAAGCATGAAAGTAGTACACCCTATCTTTCATGTATCAATGCTACAAGAGTATATTTTGACTCCTAAATGAATCCACTAATCCAATATTTTTTTCACATTCATAGGATAGGAGTGCATTTATATTTTTGCTTCATGAATATGATATTTTTTTGCCATTTCTAATTTTAGTAAGATATGGACATTATTATATTTAAATTAGTCACATGTTATGGTTAAACTACATTTATAATTTGTATGTTTGCTACTCATTTAAGGGTATTCATCAATTAAATGTTCAAATTAAAAACTAAATCATTGAGTCCAAATATGAAAGCTTTGGACTTGATTTCTCTCACCTACTATTTTATATCTAATTTACTTTAAATTTCTTTTTAAAAAAACTTCTTTATATTTTATTTTGTTAATTGACTTTATTCCCTTGGGTTTGACCTAGACTTGCCCTTGCTATGGTTTTGTGCAATTTTGGTTGTTAGTTTTGATATGAAACAATGCACATCAAAATTTTGGTATTGTTGTGAAAGATTAGCTAAGCAGTTTGTAAATAATTTTATTTGTTTTAACTTTTTTTAGTTTATTTTTTTATTTGTATTTTTCATTTTTTTTGTTAGGTAAGGTTTTTTGTGGAATTTGGCCATAAAATTTGGTAGTCCACCATTTGTTAATCTTATGATAAAAAAAGCCTTATTTATGTAGGTGTTGTCACATTTTTTGGCTAAAAAATACTATTTGTTATCTCTCTAGTATTTTTAATGGTTTACTAAATTTTTTAGAATTTTTATTTTAACTTATTTTTAGTTTTTTTAATGCATGACTAGGTCTTCTTGTGATGTCATATTGAGTGCTGATCCTAAAATTGAAAGAACTTTACATAAATTAAGAAGAAATCATAGATTAGATTTTAACAACATGGCTAGCAATAATAATAATAGAACTTTGAAAGAACTTGCTACCTCTAATGTTACTTATTAGCCTTCATGCATTCAATATAATGATCTTAATGCTCCTTTTGACTTAAAATATGGATCAACATATTTATTACCCACTTTTTATGGCCTTGTAAAGGAAGATCCTCATAACCATCTCAAAGATTTCTATGTGATATATAGCAGCATGAAACCTTAAGGCATATCAAAAGAGTATATTAAATTGTAGGCTTTTCCTTTTTATTTGGCTTACTTAGCCAAGGATTAGCTCTATTGCCTTCCTTCTTGCTTTGTCACTATATGGCATGACAAGAAGAGGCTTTTCCTAGAGAAATGCTTCCTTTCCTTTAGAGCAATAAATATTAGGAAGGAAATATGTGGCATCCAACAATTCAATGAAGGAAAGTCTTTATGAACATTAGGAGAGGTTCAAAAGACTATATGCTGGTTGTTCTTACCATCGAATCCTAGACTAGTTGTTGATTGAATATTGTTATGAAGGGTTCTTACTAATTATTAAGAGAATATTTGATGTTACTAGTGGTAAAGCATTAGTTAATAAAACCCCTAGTGCTACTTGGGATTTAATTTCAAATATGGCTACTAATTCTCAATAGTTTGGTAGTAAAAGAAATTTCAAACTTTAGAGACTAAATGAAGTTAGGACATCTAGTGTTGAGAGACAATTGGCATATTTGACATCTTGGGTCTAGAAAATAGTTGTAATTGTCTCTCAAATAGGAAAACCAAAAATATGTGGTATCTATTCTAATTTTAAGCATCTTACTATTATGTGTCCAACTTTACAAGATGATGACTCCACTTGATAAGCTAATGTCATATCAAGATTTCTAGCAAAATTCTAGTACAAAAGTGATCCTTTTTCCTTATTATACAATCCTAAATGGAGGGATCACCTAAACATAAGATATGACAACACTTCTGGACAAAATTAGTACACTCTTGTATATAAAAAAATTTCAGTTAGTCATGCACCTAATCCAAAAACATCATTAGAATATCTTCTTAAGACTTTAGCTACCAATGTTATCCGATTTTAGCAAGAAACTAGAGCAAGCATAAAAATTTTAACGAATTAGATAGGATAGCTTGCTTCTTTAGTAAACAGATTAAAAGTGCAAAGTTTTAGCAATAAGCTTCCTTCACAAATTGAATCAATCTAAGGAATAAGGAAGTTATCAATGTTATTGAGCTTCGAATTGGCAAGCAAGTTAAGATCCGTTCTTCTTTACAACTAGCAAAGAGCTACAAGGATCATCTAGAAAAAGCAATAAAACATAAAGAAGGTAAGGTACATTCTATCCGTACACTTTCACCTCCTATTGATTTTTCTATCACTTTTCGTTTTCCAAGCAGACTTATGAAGCCAAAAAAGGTTAAATAGGAAAAATATATTTTTGGTCCTTTTAGGAAAGTTAAAGTTAATATACCCTTACTAGATTTGATAAAAATGATTCCAAGGTATGCTAACTTTCTAAAAATTTTATACATTAATAAGAGAAAATTAAAGGATAATGAGAAAGTAAATGTAAAGGAAAATATCTCTTCTATCATTCAAAGAAAATTATTAAGAAAATGCAAAGATCTAAACATATTCACCATTCTATGTGTTAGAGGGTAAACCAAAATTGAGTATAACATGCTAAATTTAGGAGCTTCAATTAATGTCATGCCTCCTTTTATTTACAATGCATTAAATTTAGATCCTTTGAAACCAACAAAGGTGATTATGCTACTAACAAATATATCTAATACTTACTCCTTGGGTATTCTTAAGGATGTTTAAGTATAGGTTGATGGATTAATTTCTCCAACAAATTTCTACACTTTGAAGATGGAAAATGAGACATCCAAGGCACCATTCCTAATCATTCTTAGTTATATTTTTTAAGAAATAATGGGAACCATGATTAATGTTTGAGATGAAACATTAGCCATGGAATTTAATAGTGTAATTGCCAAGTTTGATATTTTTAAGGTCATACAACATTCTAGTAATAATTCTATGTCCTTTGTTAACATTTTATAGCCTTTAATGCACAATGCTTTTCATTCTATTTTTTTTAATAGTTTTAATTATGCTATTTATGATGTTGCTAATTTTGATCGTATTTTTGAATTTTCTATTCACCAACAAAACTTAAATTTTTAGAAGAAAAATAGTGCATTCTTAGTAATTGTTTTAGTTATTTTACTGATCTTATTGAATTTATTATCCATGATGCTTCTAAACTTTCAAGAAAAAGTGATTTAAGAATAGCATTTAGAGAATATGTGTTGGATAGTCACAAATTGCAAAGGCCCCTCTTGTTGAAAAACATAAAGGTTAGCACTTGCAAGATAAAGAAAGTAATAGTTCATGATTTAGGTCCTGGTTGAAGAAAAGTTGAAATTATATCTAGTCAAAGATGTTAAAAAAAGACACTTTTTGGGAGGTAACCTAAGTCTTTTACATTTGCATTTTATTTCCTTCTCTTTTACTTTAGTTGTTCTTTATCTTTCTTAATGTTAATATGCTTTACATTAAGGGTAATATAAATTTTAAGTGTGAGATAAGGAAATTTATGATTTCTTTTGTGTTTTCTTTTAAGTTTTCATATTTTTTAATCTTTTTTATCAGAAAAAGTGTGTTTTTCCCACTTGTTTTGATTCTTTTTATGCCATTTTAGTTGCTTTCCATTGATGGAGATTTTTCTTTTTCATGAGTAAAATTTAATTGAAGTTAATAGAGTTCATAACATGATTGAATGAATTATTTTGCTTCTTAAAATTAATTGGTGTAGTGATAGATTTTGAATTAGTAAATTCAATTTGGCAGCATGACTTTCCTTGATTTATGCTTCTTAGTATTTATGCTCCCTTATTCCCCTATTTCAACATAATAAAAGTGTTATAACATTATTAAGGGGATTCAAAAGAAAAGAAAAAAAAAGCAATTGAATCAAAAGAAAAGCAAAAGTAAAAATCAAAAGAATAAATCAAAGATATAAAAAAAGAGAAGAATAAAAGAAAAGGAAAAAGTAAAAAAGAAATATAAATAAAAAAGAAAAGGAAAGTCATAGAAAATGTATGACAAACAAAGTTGTTTGTGTATTGGTTTCCTTACATTTACTTAAACTTTTCATTGCTTCTTTCATTAGTTTCAATATTCCATTTTTAGTTTATTAGTTCCATTCTTGTTTCTCTAATTCTTATTGCATTTGAATTTTTTCTTCATTTCCTTTTCTTGTTCCTTTGATTTTGCTATTTGACCTCATTTGTTGAAATATTGGATTTTATTTATGATAATTGATTGTCATAATTGGTGAATTTTGTTGATTATGTCTTCCTAGTTTCCAAAGAAACTTAAGAACGAAAAGAGTGAAAAATGAAAAAAAGTAAGAGAGTATAAGCTTATTTGAAGGAAATGCCTTAAAGTTAAAGTGCAAACATAAAGTAAAGTACCTTTATATTAAGTAAGAAGAGTGCTCTTATAAGGTCTCACTCTATTCTAACCTTTTCTTGCAAAACCCTTTAAGATGTAGAAATGAAGTATAAATAATATTTAGTCTGCTGGAAATCGCGCATCATACATGTACAACGGAATAAAATTTTGCACGATTTCCACCAAGGATCCATGAGAATTTAGAACGCCATAGATTAGGGATTAGGGTTTATACCTTTCGGCCAAAATCTTCTGTCCGCTGCACAGCAAATTTGATCTGCTCTCCAAATCACGAACCAGAATAGAAACTCGAAGATTAGATCACCAGTACAGTGTTTATGTGATTGCACCTCTGTGGTATCCACACGAACCCGTGAATCACCGATGAATATCCACTACACACACCGGTTGGAATTAGTCTCCTTACACCTCGTAGTGCTAGCTACGCCTCTTCAAGGGTTTTGGTCAAGGAGAGGTGCTAAGGTTTTCTATGCCTTTTTGGGGTGCATGAATAATGATAGCAAATCTATTATTACCCAACAAGCCTATTTAAATAGGTGCATAGAAAAACTTAACCTATTTGGGCTTTATTCCACGTACAATTATAGGCTTATTATTGGGCCTTATAATTATAACATAAATTCTCAAATATTAAGCCCAAACAATTTAGTCCATTAATTTCAAATTCACTTGGCTCTAAGTGTGCGACCCTACAGGCTCTCATTACGTGGGCAATGACCATTAATCATATTAATGATCATAAACAATGATTAGTGTCTAGCAACACATCATTGTCACCCAAGTAATGAGAAAGTTGGTGATTTGACTAAACCTTTACACGTGATCATCACTTATGTCCTTTTGTCCTATACATCTAGATTGAGCACGAGACATGGACCGTGTCATTCCCATATAGCCCAACCTTAAGGTTTCTTGATTCCTAAGTAAGCTGACTGAAACAAATGTAATTGACATCTCATATCAATTTATTTGAGCATGGCCATGCATTTTCTCAGCTTTACTTAATCAAGGGGCCCATAGATGTTACTCCTGTTATATAGGAGGGACAAATCCCATCTTGATCACACAAACCCCTCCGCATGATATGTGACATATCCAATATCTACCCTTGCATTCACTTAACCATTAGTGACATAGAATAGTATCAAAATATGAAACTAACATGTAGGGAACCTTGGTGATCTCAAGTCAAAGGACCATATTAATAATGATCACTAAGAACCACTTATGACACTCATATAACGATCCATGTAGTGTTCTTAATATGGGTCGGTCCAGTATACTAGTTCTCTAACTTGTACTCATGTGTAAACTTAATATCCCATATAAGTCTTCACACATGCTAGTCTTAACATATCAAAGCAACCTAATCCACAATGATATATGACTAGGGACATTTAAGAATACAATTATTCTAAGGTTATTATTATAATTGAATATATTACGCAGACAATATATATAAATATAATAATTAAAATTGCCATTAAAATAATATGATTCAAAATTACAATCACCAATATGATTGATTTTAGGGCATATACACTAACAGTCCATTCTTAGAACTCTACAACAACAAGTGGAAGGAATAAGTTTAAGGTTTTGTAAAGTAGAAAATAGACTTGTAGAGCTGAGGGAGAAATGAGGTAAAAAGAGAGAAAGAAAAAAATGAAAAAAACTTTGAAGATGAGGAGGTAGGTAGTTATGATAGGAGGAAGTGAAGTTTCTTATGAATCTAAAAGAAATGAAAAAAGAAGAGGTGAATGGTGGAATGAGAGAAAAGAAAGTGATAGGCCAAAAGAAGATTGAATTGATTCTAGACTTAATGACATCAATATAAAGATTCCTTCATTTCGAGGCAAGAATAATCTAGAGGCTCATTTAGAATTATAAAAAAAAGGAATTGATTTTTGCTTGCCACAACTATTTTGAAGAGTTCACCAACTATGCTTTCATTTGGTGGAATTAAATCATGGCTAATGTTTGAAGGAACTATGAAAGGCTAATAAGAATTTAGGAGGAGTTAAAGTTTTTCATGTGAAAATTATTCATTCCAAGTCATTACTATAGAGAATTATATCAAAAATCAAAGTCTTACTCAAACGTCTAAAAGCATTGAAGAATAGTATTAAGAGATGGAGATTACCATAATCAGAGCTAATATAGAAGAATACTAAGAAGTTACTATGGCTAGATCTCCATGGCTTGAATAAAAACATTGCCAACATAGTGGAGCTTTAACATTATGTAAATTTGGAAGAAATGGTATATATGGCTATGAAAATAGAAAAATAACTCAAGAAAAAGAGTTCTTCTAAGTCTGGTCTTTATTCTAGTGTTTCATGGAAACTATGGGATAAAAAGGTTGAAAATAAAAAGGACAAAGTCATCACGTACAAGGTTGAATCATTATCTAAACTTAAAGTAGAAGAATCTAATAGCAAAAGAAAAATTGAAATGCCTTAAAGACATGATAATATCCAATGCTTTAGATGCTTAAGGGTGTGGCCATATTTCTAGTGAGTAGCCTAATAAGAGAGCGATCATAATAAAAGAAAATAGAGAGATAATGTCCACTAGTGATAATAAAGAAGAATTATCTCATTGCATAGAAAAAAGTGGTGAAGAGTTTGAAAGTACCATAAATGGTGATGCTTTAGTGGTTAAGAAAGCATTGATTGTTCAAAATAAGGAAGAGAATGAAAATCAAAAGAAAAAATATCTTTCATACTTAATGCCAAGTTATGGGAAAATTTTACAACTTGATCATTGATAATGGTACTTGTGCCAATATGGATAGCATCATCATGGTTAAAAAATTAAATTTGCTTACCTTGAAACATTCCACACCTTACAAATTACAATGGCTAAATAATAGTGGGGAGGTTAGAATGACCAAGCAAATGTTAGGTACATTTACTATTGGTAAATATCATGATAAGGTATTATGTGATATGGTTCTTTTGCATGCTTGTCATGTATTACTTGGGAGACCATGATAGTTCAATAGAAAAGCTGCTTATGATAGGATTTTTAATCAATATAACTTTGGGATGAAAGCTAGAAAAGTGACCTTTTTAACTTTGTCATTAAAAAAAGAATAAAAAGATCAAATAAAAATGCTAAAGAAGAAGAAAGATAGAAAAAGAATGAAAATGAAAAAAGTTTAAGACAAAACAAGGAAAGAGAAAATAAAGAAGGTGATTGTTCAAAATAAAGAGAGGAAAAAGCAAGTTCAATATAATGATAGGCTAATGTTTGTACTCTTGTACAAAGAAGCTTATATAAATACTAATCAAGAAACTTATAGTTTTCTTGGTGTTATTCACTTTCTTTTGTGGGAAATTAAAAAGGTGTTCCCTAAGAAATCTTTAAGAGAATTGCTACTTAAGAGAGGAATTGAGCATCAATTGACTTCATTCTAAGTGCTTCTATTCCAAATTATCTTGCTTATAGAACAAACTTAATGGAAGACAAATGTGAGTGGAGGATCTTATGTCTAAAGGATACAACAAAGAGAGATAAGTCTATATCTCGTACAAATGTTATGAGTGCTAAAGAAGGATAGGTCTTAGAGAATGTGCATTAATTGCCAATTAATTAAGAAAATCACTATAAAGTATAGATATCTCATTCCTAGACTTAATAATATGTTAGATGAATTACATGACTCATATGTGTTTTATTAAATTGATTTGAAACAAAGTTACTATCAAATTAGAATAAGAGACGGTGATGAGAGGAAAACTACTTTTAAAAGAAAACATGGTTTGTATGAATGGCTTGTTATGCCTTTCGATTTATCTAATGGATTGAGTACTTTTATAAGATTGGTGAACCATGTTTTATGTCCTTTCATTGGGAAGATTGTTATTATTTATTTCGATGTACTCCTTGTTAATAGAAAAAATGTTAATAACCATATTATACATTTGAGGCATGTCATGCAAGTTTTGAAAGAAGAAAATTAAATATCAATATGGAGAAATATTCTATTTTTTTGAAAAAAATTATTTTCTTAGGCTATGTTGTTAGTAGATAAGGAATTGAAATGGATGAAAAGAAAGTTAAAGCAATTGAGGAATAACCTACCCCTAAAAGCGATAGTAAGGTGAGAAGTTTCCATGGTTTAACTAGCTTTTATAGAAGGTTTGTTAAAGATTATAGCACCCTACCTACCCCTTTAAATGAATTAGCTAAGCAAAATGTAAATTTTCATTGGGGGGAAAAGCAAGAAAAGACTTTTAATTTATTGGAAGACAAGTTAAACTCCTCACTTTTACTTGTTTTTCTTAACTTCATAAAAATACTTTTAAAATTGCATGTGATGCCTTAAGTATAGGTATTGGAACTATATTATTTCAAGAAAGAAAGCATGTTGCCTATCTTAATAAGAAGCTAAATAAAGTAACTCTTAATTACCCTACATATGACAAATAACTTTATGCTTTGGTTTAGGCTTTAAAAACATGGCAATGCTACCTATAGTTAAAGGAGTTTGTCATTCTTATCGATCATGAAGTCTTAAAGCATTTGAAGAGTTAAGAAAAGTAAACAAGAGGCATGCAAAATGGATGGAGTTCAATGAATCATTTCCCTATGAAATTCAATATAAGCAAGGCAAAGATAATGTAATTGCTGATGCATTACATTGAAGGTATCTTTTTATCTTTATTCTACAATCTAAATTGTTAGGATTTGAATATATGAAAAACTTTATGAGAATGATGGTGATGATTTTTCTAGTATTTTTCAAGCATGTGAAAAAAAATCCTTTGAGAAATTCTATAGATATGATGGTTTCTTGTTTAAGGAGAGAAAATTATGTATGGCTAAGAGTTTTCTTAAAGACTTGCTTATGAGAAAAGCTCATAATGTAGAGTTGATAGGATATTTTGGAATAAGAAAGACTTTAAACATCTTTTATGAACATTTCTTTTAGCCTAATATAAGATATGATGTTGAGAATCTTTGTGCTAATTATGTTACTTGCAAGGAAGTAAAATCTAGAGTAATGCTACATGGTTCGTATACCCTAATCCCCATTCCTAATTAGCCTTGGACTAATATATCTATAAATTTTGTTTTAGGTTTGCTTACGTCCAAGAAAGGAAAAGACTATGTGCTTGTCATGATTAACAAATTTTTAAAGATGGCTCATTTCATACCATGCTATAAAATTGATAATGCAATAAACATAGTGAATCTTTTCTTTAGAGAAATGGTAAGACTTAATGAAGTGCCAAAGAGCATTATTTCTAATCAAAATGTGATATTCTTTAGCTACTTTTGAAAAGTCTTATGAAATATATCATCCATAAAAGAATGGACAAATCAAGGTAGTAAACAAAACTTTAATTATTTTATTGTGCTCCATTATATTAAGTTTGCATATAATAAAATTACTCATGTTGTTACCCAATTTTCCTTATTTGAGCTTATTTATGATTTCAATCCACTAACTCCTTTGGATTTATTACCATTACCTATTAATAAGAAGTCTTCCTTGGATTGGAAGAAGAAAGCAAAATTGATTAAAAAGTTACATGAGCAAGTGAGAGCAAACATTGAGAAGTAGGCTTCCTAATATGTCCAAAAAGCTAACAAAGGGTAATAGAAAATTATATTTGAACCAAAAGACTTGGTTTAGGTTTACATGAGAAAAGAAAGGTTTTCGGCCTAAAGGAAACCTAAATTACACCTAAGAAGAGATAGTTTTTTCCTAATACATGAAAGGATCAATGATAGTGCTTACAAGTTATAACTTTCAAATGAGTATAGAGTTAGTGTTACTTTAATGTTGCTAACTTATCTTCATTTGATGTTAGTCTCGATTTAAGGATGAATCCTTTTTAAGTAGAGGGGATAATGTAATCTTGAGGATCATGGAAGAGTATTTACATTTACTAAAAAGACCAGTCATAAGGAGCAAGACAAAAAATATGAAAGAAGCCCTTCAAGGACTTGTTCAAGAAGCTTATAAGCATAAGGATGAAGCCTTGGAAGGATCCAATAAGTGGATTTCTTGCATTTCAAGCATTGAAGACTAGTAGTTGATTATTATACTCAAGTACTATACTTAAAGTTTATCTCTACTTGCAAGTACTTAACTTTTGCACTCAAGAACTACCTCAATTTTGGATAGTACATGAATAGAGTACTTGAGTACTCTATTGCAAAATTCATTTATCTTAGCTACTAGGCCTTGGATTAGTTGTTTGTTATGGCTTAAGCCATTTGTTCTTAATGTCAATTATGTAAGCCTGGCCTATTATTATTAATACTTTATTTTGGATAAGTTATGGTTTAATTGGTGTGCTAATATGTGGCTTATTTATGTCTAATTGAGCTTAATTACCCTAATCACATTTTTAGTTATAAAAGAATGTTCGTTCCTTATTGAGCACAACTTTAGATAACTAATTTGAGATCAAATTTTTTAGAGGAGTTTCTCTTTAAGGTTCATGCAAGAACTTCAGGGCTTATTAAAGAATTCATCCTTTATGGCATTTACATTTATAACTTATCATTTTTTTTAAGTGTGGCATGATTCTTCTATGCATTTTTCATTTTCATTTTTAATTTTTAAGATAACCTTAACATTTTTAAATTGTTCATAGGTTCTAGACAATAGGTTTGCATCATTAAAGGCGTGTGATCTAAGTTTTTCCTCTAACAATTGGATAATACATTTTAGCTGCATGTCTATTTAGGGATGAAAGGCTGTGCTAAACTATAACTGATCCTTACAGCTTGTTGAAAGGATTTCTAGAAATGAGTGGTAAATTGAGTGCCTTTATTAGAAAGATAGTAATGAGAACTTTATGAAAGGGAATAAGTTTGTCTAAATATGCATAAGTATATTGCAATATCAAGTAGGCAATTTTGACTAGTAAAAAAGTGTCATTTTGGTCAATTGATCCACTATCACCTAGATGGAATCATACCCCTTAGGGTACTTTGGCAAACTTGTTTTCACCTTAGAATTTATAAGGATTGGTATAATCTTACAAGTCATTAGTGCTTTGCTTCCACTTGTTAACAAGTAAAACTTTTAGTCATAAAGTCTAACACATCTCTTTCCCTATCCACTAGAAAACCTCCTACAAGTCATGTACATTTTGGCAACTCCTAGATGCGTGACATAAGAAGAACCCAAAATCGTCTTTAGCACTTAATCACTCCTTTCTCATTAATGGTCAAATCATCACATTGGTTTGTTATTGTCTTTTCTTTCAAAGTAATGTATTGGGCATCATGTTTTTGAGATTCTTTTATTCTTTTGATTATTATAAATTTTATAGCCATTTAAACAAACAATATTCCTTGGTTAATTAATTGCATATCGGCTAAAGCACTTGATGATTTTCTGCTCAATACATATGTCATAACAATTACCTTACTAAGGTGATAGAGAATTGAGTAGTCATAATCCTTAATGAGTTCCATCCATCTTCATTGCCTCAAATTTAGATTCTTTAACTTAAAGATGTATTTTAAACTTTTATGATCAATATAAATCTCACAAGTTTCCCTACACAAATAGTACCTCCAAATCTTCTAAGTAAATACTATTGCAACCACCTCTAAATCCTATGTTAGGTAGTTTATTTCATGCCTTTTCAATTAATAGAAGGTATACATAATGACTTTTCCATTCCATATCAACATATAACCAAGGTCTACTTTAGAAGCATCATAGTATACTATAAATCCACCAATACCTACCATTAAAGTAAAAATAGGTGATGAAATTGAACATGCCTTTAGCTTTTAAAAGCTACTCTCATAATCATTTAAACACACAAAATTAACTCCTTTTTAAGTCAATTTGGTTAATGATGCAACCATTTTGGAGAAATCTTATACACTCTTAGGACAAAAAAATTCTAGATCATTAAGAGAAAAGTAGATCTTGTCCAACTCTCCATAGCTTCAATCTTTTAAGGATGCACTTTAACCCTTTCTTGAGATACTATATGCCTTAAAAAATTCATTCTAGTCATTCAAAATTCACGTTTAGAAAATTTTGCATACAACTAATGCTTACATAAATTTTGTAACACAATCCTAACATGTTAAGCATGTTTTCCCTTATTCATTAAGTACATCAGTATATCATTTATAAACACAATCATAAACTTATCTAAGAATAGCTTGAACACTCTATTCATAGGATCCATAAACATTATTGGTGCATTAGTTAAGCCAAAGGACATGACTAAAATTCATAATGTCTATACTGCATTCTAAAGGGCATCTTTGGTAGATCCACCTCTTAAGTCTTTAATTGGTGATACTTGGACCATAAATTTATCCTTAAGAAGTACCTTGCACCTTGTAGTAGGTCAAACAAGTCATAAATACAAGGCAAGGTGTACTTGTTCTTAACTGCCACTTTGTTTAGTTAATGGTACAAATAAAAAGATCAATCTTCCTTTTTAAAAAATAATATTAGGGCTCCCCAAGGAGATAAACTAAGCCAAATGAATCCTTTATCCATTAATTCTTATAATTGTACCTTTATTTCTTTCAATTTAGTTGGTGCCATTTGATAGAGAAGTATAGAAATTGGTTTTGTGTTAGGTGTTGAGTCAATATTGAACTTGACTTTCAATTTAGTAGTAATCTAAGTAGCTCTTTGGGAAATACATTTGGGAATTCACATACAACTAGAGCCTTTTCATATATGATATTGGTTAATCAAAATCTTTTATCACAACTAAATAAGTAGTACATTATCTCCTCATAAGCTTCTAAGTGTTCATGTTAGAGATCAACCCTATGAATTAGTAAGCCTTTTCCATAAAAAAAAATTAGTGGGGATACTTTTATAAGAAATGTCATAATTTTATTAAGACAATTCATACATATATGATATTGATACAATCAATCCATCTTTAAAATCACATCATAATTTGACAATATCAAGTTTGCCAACATAACATTGTTACAAATAACTATAGGGAACTTCTTAATTATATGAATAGCTATATGGTCTTATCAACAGGAATCATCACCATTAGTAGTGAATCTAAAACACTATGAGGGTTATTTAATGGAAGGCCAAATCTTTTTTAGATGAATGAATAGGTAGCATTTAGATTAAATAACACTGTAGTAAAGAGTTTGTCAAAATTGAGAATACCTATTACCATTATATTGGATGCTTGAGTTTTTATCATGTTAAAGTGAAAACTCTCATTGGATTACCAGTTACATTCTTCCCACAGCTTCCTCCATCATTAGCTTTTCTTGAAATAGCTTGATTTTCTACCAAAAATGAAAAATAAGTCATGGTTATGCCTAACTAGGTAATGGCTAAGTTGGCCTTAAAATGAAAGAGGTTTCTTAAGTATTCCTTTACCTTATGTCTTACTAAGCATCATTAATAACACACTATGTTATTCTTTCCATATGGCCTATGATGCATGTTTTTGCACTACACACATCAAGGTGGTTCCCTAGGAAAATTGCTTCAGCCTTACAAAGTTCTATCTTTAAAGCTTGAGTTTATTCTTAAGAAGCTTTATTGACCTATCATGTTCTATCCTATAGTTGGTGCACTTGAAATGTTTCTCAAGTTCATTGGTCCTATAATGGATTTGTTCCCTTCACTTGTAAGAGCAACTTGAATGGGCTATCCCCTCATATGTTATATAACACTAAGTTTTTTACCTACTCCTCTTCTTCCTTCCTAATTAGATTTCATACTCCATTCTCTCCTATGTTCAAAGCTCCATATGAAAGGCTTAATGTAATGCTTTTTGATATATGGTGGCATTAATGATGTTGATAAGCTCGAAGTAGTATTCTTATAGACCTTAGCCTTAGCTCTCTCAATTAGCATCATATGTCTTGTATACTAGAACATTCTAATAAATTAGGCATTATACTCACTTATGGCATGACTCCCTTACTTTAGTTATCCAAATTCTTGGACTCTAATTTGCCTCATAATTGGTAGTAAAAAGTGGTTAATTAAGGTGTCTTGGAAGGTCACCTAAGTTATAGGTGTAACATTTAAATTTCTATTTTCAAATATGCTAGAAAACTAGTAATGGACCATATCATCTAATTGGTACCTTTCTAGTTCAATCAACAAAGGTTTAGGGCATTCCAACATCTTCCCATATTACTCAATTTGAGGTAGAAACTGGGACAGGTCCATCTTCAAATTTGTTCCTAAATGATGTAGGGGTTTCAATTTAATGAACTCATAGATGATATGGAGTTTATTACCTAAGCCTCCCTTAAGAGAGGGATTCCTATCCCTCTCTCTTTCTTATTCTTTTCATACATATCAATTATCTTGACCATATTACTTGCAATCTCTATTCTGGTTAAGGCTTATGTAATTTAGTTCACAACTTATTGTAAGAAATTTATAGCACGAGGTGGAATTTCTTGGTCATTCTTACTCATTTTTTAATTACTACTATGATCTTATGAATCGATAAAGGATTTTTCATTTTTAAGGTTTCCATGTTGTCTATGTTATCCTCTAATCGTCACCATGTCCTAATTCATAGAACTATTAGATACAACTACAAATATAAAAATTTGCCAAGAAAAATCCACCATTACTAATTATAGATATTATAGGGTTAAATGGAATAGTATTGGTGATATGTGATCTAATTTACACATGTACCATTGATATAGTTTCAATGAAGATCCCTTTTGACAATAATAAAATCAAGTCATTTAACCAATCCTAAGGGCCATTATTTGACAAAAAAATCTTAAACCTAACTTTGATACCGACTTTATCATGACTTGTTATGATCATAACTAGTATAGAACTATTCTTGAATAGTCCTATTAACCTCATTCATATCAATTAACCATCACAATGGAGGAAACATCTGCAACACATTTTCATTTATTAAAGAAAATAAAATATATTTCATTTCAAGCAATTCATCTAAGTTTGAATTCAATTTTCAAAGAATAGTTAAGCTAACTTACAAGTCTTTTTTTCACAAATGCATAAGTTAGCCTAACTAAGCAACACACTACTAGTATCTAACTACTAATCCTAGTAAAAGGTTTCTTAGCTTAACTAGTCTTGCTTAATTACAAGTATTTAACTTTTCACATATATCATTCCATTTGTTACTAAATTCGCAAAAAAAAAAGTATAAGAACTCTTATAAGAGGGCATCCTACTTGTTGTAATAGAAGTGGTAGAATATCCTATTGTGTATTTAAAAAGTTATATCCATAAGGAAGTAAATATAGAAGAAGTAAGTATAGAAACTTAATGAGAAATACTTAACCTAATATAAATATTGTATTGTGAAAATTAAATATGATAAGGTAAGAACAAACACCCAGGACTCTATTTGAATTTCCATAAATCATCACCATCGAATGCAAAAGTTAACTAACTTTACCACTTCCATTCAAGGAATTTATGTGATTAGTAACCCATGAGGGAAACACCTACTTAATAAGGGAAAAAAGAGAAAATTTTAATGTAAGGAATTACAATACAATTTAATCATAAATGAAAAAAAAATCCTCTATTTGACTCCCTTTATGCTTATCTATTATAACCCTAACCTTGTTCCTCCATGATTAACCTTAGTCCTTCACCAACAGCACATGAATCTGGTGCATTAGTCATAACATAAGTATCAATTGCCCATATCATCATTCTCATTAGTTTTACAATCTATTACATAACAAAAAACATCTCATCAGCATTTCAAAATCATACTTATAAACATTAATATTAATTCATACACACACACACACACACACACACACACACACACACACACACACACATACATACACAAAAGCAAGACCTAAGTAACTAACTAATCCAAACAAAACTTAGAATCCAAGTTTTAATGTTTAATAGCATAATAAAGTTAAATCACATAATTTCCTTCCTTTCATAAGTGCAAATGTTTTTACTTACTTATTTCATTTTCCATTATTCATTTTAACATTATCTATCCATATCTTACATAGTCCTAAAGTTTCATTGATATTTGAATTCATTAAAAATATAATAATTCAAGGAAACATGATAGTAATTGACTATAAACATTTAGAGAAAAATTCTAACTATAGCTAATTATGGGGTCTAAAGAGTGACTTTACCAAATACAGTCAACTATATTTATCCATAGAATAATTCTAATAAGTTATAGTTAACTATGTAGTTAATTATAGCCTCGTAATTTGGAGATTCTTTTTTGTAAAATCATTATTCATCCACATATCTAACACTTATATCTTATTTGCATTCCAACAACTAATCTATCAAAACTTGCAATAAATAGTCCTAAATAACAAATTCCACTAAAAAACTTCAATTTTAAAGGTTAAAATAACATTTCATACATATTCCTTAAAAACCTTATGAATACCAAATTCAAACAAAATGGTAGGTCTAAGTTAAGGTTTCGATAGAATTCTACTTACAACGCTTAGAGAAAAGGAATAGAGTTAATGATTGAAGAGGATTGAATCTTTACATATCAAAATAAAGAATTTTTGCAAAGATTCCTTCCAGATCCAACTTTACTTATTAAACTTAACCTAATTCCTTAGAAAAGAAGGGAAGATAGGTGATTAAGCTATAAAATCCACAAAAGATTGAGAGTGACTAGAATTCTTACCTCAAATGAGATGGATGTTAAAGGGAATTGATGAAGTTCTTGTTAAAAAGAGGAGGTTTTGGCTTGAGAGCAGTTAAAAAAATAATAAATGAAAGAATGAAGGAGTTAAAGGTGTTTTAGTGAGGAAATTCAAGAAAAAGAGCTGAGGGGCATTTTGGAAAAAGAACTTTATAATTTCTTTTCATCATTTATTTCTTCTTAATTATCAAGCTTTAATCATCATAATAAATTCCTAATAAATTCATCTTACTTTGATTCATCCTTAAACTTTAGTAATTCAATAAACCTATATTTTACTAAAACTTTCTAACTTATTCATTTTTCCAATTATTTACCATATTAATCATTTCAATAATTTATTACTTTCTTCTCCTAAAGTTTTCAGGACTTAATATATGTTATTAAAATAAAGATAAATAAATAGGTAAATAAATAAATTAAAATGTTAGGGGCATGGCAGTGATCATCTAGTTTGTGCATTCATGATGAGCTCTAATGGTGATCAAGCACTGATCGAGTGTTCATGACTGGAATGCTTGCATTTATCAAAAACAAACATAATTTCTACTAACTTTCGTGAAGATATTGCATTAGGATTGAAAATTTTTACTTCTCGCATGCCATAAAGTTATTATTCTATCATTGATTTGTTTCCTTCACATAGATCCTTAATGAGTTTTAGAATAATTTAACTTTTTACATGTGATTTCTACATTTCAAACCTAACAATGGTATTAAAGCTACTCGCAAACCATAAATTGGAGTATGTGTTTTATCAATTTTTTATATATGTTTATGTAATAAATATGAGTCAATTTTATTCCTAAATAAATAACTATATATGTGAAATATATGAATCATATTTCATATTTTGATTATATATATATATATATATATATATATATATATATATATATATTTGAATAAGTTTAGTACTAGCTTAATATGTGCATATATATATGTAAGTTCGATATATATATATATATATATAAATAAATTTTAACATGGCCTTGTATACAATATACATGTTTGAATGATTTAGGAGTAACTTGAGAATTATTTTAGAATATTTCTGGATTGATTCCAAAAATGGTTTTAGAATCGTGCTTTTAGATGGTGATGTCTAGTTTTCTTTTAGGTATCCACCCTAAAACCCTAACAAAGGGGTTTTATCCCCTCAACCTCTTTTCAATGACCAATTAGCGAGACTGTTATATGATGATAAAAATATATATTATTTTATTTTTTTCTTGTTACACATACTTAATTTTACAGAATTAGCCTTATTCTATAATTTGGGGTTGATTTTACAATATTCTAAATTTATTCGATTAATGTTGGATTTTGGTACTATTTCTATTTTTAGTTATATCTTGAGCTTTGGATGTTAAATTTAGGTGATTTTTAATTGCTAGAAAGCTTAAAGAGACATTTATAACTTTTCTATTTTTGCCCAAGCCCAGTTCAGATGTTTTAGAGGTCAAATGTGGCTAAGAAGTTGAAGTTATGTCCTTATCCTAGCTAAGCCTACCTCTATATTTAGGCCATATCTAGAGTTATAGAGGTCTAATTAACCTGAAACTAATGCCTAAATTTTCATAAGACACAGGCTTACAACTTTGGTGTTTATAGATTACCTAAGTTACCTTGTTTTGATAGTTTTAAACTAGTTGAAAGTTAGAGCTATGGGAATTCATTGATGAAACTATTAAAGTTAATTATCTTGTTAAAAGTAGGTTTAAGCTTCTAAAAATTGAGAAGGCTCTATTATTATAATCCTAACAAACAATCCAAGTCCAATAGAATTTTAACTTAATTAGGTCAAATAAATAGGGAGAACTCATTAGACTATAAAGACTTCTATGGATTCAACAGACAATTTTACTCTCCTTCTTGTTTCTTTTTTGTTCTTCATTAATGGAAGCTTAAATTTGAAATTGATTCAAGGAGTTTGAGGCTCTCCTATCTGGGATTATCTGATCATGAATTGTAATGTTGACTTTCTTTAATTAATTTTCTTCTTTCCCTATTTACTTATGCTAATTTCTTGAAATTACTTGTGTTGGATGTTGATTTGATATAATTGATGTCTATCCTTGTGATTTCTAATCCTTTGTTATTTTGATATCAAATTTTGGTTGATAAATCATAATTTTACACATAAGGGTAGAGAGTTAAGGGATTAATTTAGAGATTTCTAATTTCATTTCTTAATTCAACCAGATTCTATTATTAAATTAATTTCAATCTAACTTAGGAATTATAACAATTGCTTAATTCAACTAATCTCAATTAATCAAATCCTAGATGATCATCTAGCATAGGATTCATAAATTATTATAGGGATATTAAGTAATTCAATGTTAAAGAATTAATTAGAAAAGTCAAATCCTAATTAATCAATGATTAATCCAAACTAGAGCTTTTAATTCATTAAATTAGCTATTTTAATATATTGATTCTCTTTCTTGTTGTTTGCTTTGAATTTTTACTTTGTTTAAAATGTTTAATTCAATTTAAATTCATAAACCCCTAATTTTGCAATCTATGTCTCGCATAATAATTCTACATATAACATTCAGCATTCATACGGCATAGTACATCCATTCTATTTACATATGTTGCATTCTATTTTTCTTATTTGTTTTTACATTCTATTGTGTACTTTGTTCTTGCATATTGTTAGTAATTCATAGTAAAAGATAATATCAAGGGATCACTAGGGGTACAACTTGATTGTTTTGCTATATTGCAATATTTTAAAGAAACCAACAATTATCTAATTTTGGTGCATTATGATATGCTTATCAAAATTTTGGCATCATTGTTAGGGATTTTCTTCAATTTATTTTTTCCTACATATTACTAGTAATATATTACATAATTATTCAAGCATTCTAGTTAGTAGTTACATTTGTTATAGCTTTACATTTTACAGTAGCTACAATTTTCTACATATACTTGCATTCTTTTACATTCTTTATTTTTAGCTTATTTTTCCACCTCAATTCATCATATTTTATCATATTTTACTTCATCTAACATTAAAACAGATATTTCTGGCCTAAGAAAATAAGTTTTATATAGTTTTACAACTTACTTCTAGTAATTGTACTAGGTCTCACTAGCTCTAATTGAGCTAAAAATTTGATAAGAGCTAGTTTTTATTTTCTCATCAAAAGTCAATAGCTTTGCTTATGAGGTATGGTGTTTTTTGGCCAAATTCTACTGTTTTAACCACTTTTTAAATTTTTTAAGGTTTTTTATTGCATTTTTAGGTTTTGCATGGTTATAGAAAACTTTCTATTATGATTTCATAAATTTCAAAAATGCCTAGATAAGTTAATTAGATGTGTTTAGGGTAATTTTTCATAGTGCATTTATGTTTTGGTGTTCCTATGCTTCTATTTTGTGTAGCTTACTATAGTACTATGTAGTAACAGTGCATGCCAAGAAGAACTACTAGTGAATTACTTAATTTTCATTCTAAAACTGATAGGACATTTCATTCTCTTTGTCAAAATAAAAATAAGAATAGTTCTAGCATTCCTATCTCCCCTTCTGATCCCTTAGATAGTTTAGAAACTATGGCAAAGAATAATAGAACCTTAACAAATTAGCTACCCTTAATGTTACCTATTAAGTATTAGGCATCTAATATCCTGAATTAGACACTAACTTTGAATTAAAATTTTAAAATTTGGTCTAATCCACTTGTTTCCAAGGTTTCATGGTCTTGTAAGTGAGGATCCTTATAAACATTTTAAAGAGTTTCATGTGGTGTGATCAACAATGAAGCCTTAAAGGATTTCTAAAGACCATATCAAGCTAAGGGCCTTTCCATTCTCCCTTGCTAATGTTATTAAAGACTAGTTATATTACTTGTAGCCTAGATCCATGACTTGTTAGAATGACATGAAAGAACTTTTCCTTAAGAAATTCTTTCCTGCTTCTAAAGCTACAACAATTATAAAAGAAATATGTGGCATTAGGCAAATAAGTGGTAAAACACTGTATAAATATTGGGAGAGGTTTAAAAATTTTTGTGCAAGCTGCCTTCACCACTAAATCAATGAGTAACTCTTCATCCAATACTTTTATAAAGGCTTACAACCAATAAATAGGAGTATGATAGATACAGCAAGTGGTAGTGCATTAGCAGATAAAACCTCTATGATAGCCAAAGATTTAATTACAAACATGATAGTCAACTCCTAACAATTTAGCATAAAAATTATGGTTGCAACAACAAGCATGAATGAAGTGAGTTTCCCTAATTTAAGCCATCAAAGATTAGAGAATAGAATAAATGTGTTAACTTCACTAGTTAGACAATTAGTAATGGGATGACAACAATAATTCTAAGCTCCTTTTCATACCACCAGAGTTTGTGGAATTTGCTCTTATCTAAATCATCTAACTGATTATTGTCCTACATTACAAGATGACGAGTGTCTTCCTCCTCTAGCATATGTAGTTGCCATTTATCTTACTCGACCACAATACTAGCAATAGCCTACTTAATATCCATACTAGCAGTAACTACCAAACTAGTACTGCTAATAACAAGCTCCTTATTCTAGCTAGAGAGATAATTAGAATTCTAGATATAACAATAATCCTGGGCAATTTCAACATCCTCTTCCTGCCTATATCATAATATAACCTAATCATCTCTAATAACCAAAAATGAATTCATCCTCCTCTTAGCTAACATTTAAAGATTTAGTCAAGAAAATGGCTGCTAATTACTTGTAATTCCACCAGAGGATGGAGGCTACCGTTACAAATTTGCAAACTCAAATTGGCCAGTTAACTTCCATATTAAGTCAGCTTAAGGCACAAATATCAAATTAACTATCTTGTAACCATACAAAAAACAAAGAAGTAGTGAATGCCATTATGCTGAGAAGTGGCAAAGAAGTGGATAAGCCTTCACCCACACAACTAGAATCAAGCCACAAACCAAAAAGTAACTAACCACAAATAAAAAATTAACTAAAATAGAACCAACTAAAAGAGAAAAACCAAAATAAACTAGAAAAATAGCAAAAACCCAGTGACAGTGAGGTGAATTCTTTCCCTATTCCCACTGATTTTCCTACCTTCTCTCCTTTCTAAGTAGAAAACTTTTTCACTAAAAGAAAAATAAAGATGAAAACCATATTTTAGAGTCTCTTAGAAAAATAAAAGTTAACATATCTTTACTAGATTTGATAAAATAAATTCCAAGGTATGCTAACTTGTTGAAAAATTTATGTATTAATAAAAGAAAATTAAAGGTGGATAAGAAAGTAAGAGTAGGGGTACATGTGCCTACAATCATTTAAAGAAAATTATATCAAAATGCAAAGATTTAAGCATATTTTGTTAGTGTGTGTCCTAGGAATCAATCATATAGATATTAAAATAATACACATTGTATTATATT
This sequence comes from Sindora glabra, assembly GCA_020226215.1. Classification (NCBI taxonomy): domain Eukaryota; kingdom Viridiplantae; phylum Streptophyta; class Magnoliopsida; order Fabales; family Fabaceae; genus Sindora; species Sindora glabra. Next base: position 34,038,262 of record CM035233.1, read on the forward strand.
TTATTTTCGATAATTTAATTATTATATTTTATTTTCATAATTTTATTATTATTCTGCGCGATTTATAACTTAATATAATAATTATCATTGGAATAGTTTCGCTATTCCTAAAATGCCCCTAGTCAAGTATTATTACGAAAATGATAGTAATAATACATCGAGAGTAGCATGTATAGTGACTGATGATTACGAATCATGGATATGTGATATCAAGTCAATACATGAGTACATTGTTAGTAAATAATATACTGGACTGACCCACTATGAGAATATTACATAGATAGACGTGTCATAAGTTATTCTCATATGATCATAAATACACATAAACCTTTAACTTGAAGTCACTACGACTCCCTACATGAGAAGTTACTTACTTTAATATTGTTCTATGTCACCTTTAATTAAGATGACTAATATGACATTGATTGGGTGTGTCATGAATCATGCAAAGGAAAGTGAGTGATGTAGATGGGATTTTTTTACTCTTGTATAAAAGAGAAATATCCTTGGGCCTTTTGATTAAGTGAGACTTAGAAATGCATGGTCATGCTCAATTGGATTAATATGTGATATTAATCATTTATTTTAAGTCTATTCAATATCAAGAAATATAAATTGAACGTTGACGAGGATGACACATTCCATACTTCCAGTTCAATTTGGATATTATTACAAAAAAAATTATGATGCAAAACGTTGATCATGTATTAGGTGGATGTCGAATCACAGACATTCTTACTACTTGAGTGGCAGTGATGTATTACTAGATACTGTTCACTGTCTATGACTCAATAATGAGTTATTGTTAATGTATTAAGAACCTACAGGGTTACACAAAAGGAGTAGGAATAAGACAATAATTAATTGGACTTTAATTAGATTAATATTTAATTTATTAGACTTATTTTCGTGCATATATATTATTATTAAGAATTATAATATGTTGTTCACGTAATATATATATATATATATATATATATATATATAATATTATGTGATATTATTTTATATTAAAGTAATATCAAATAATTCGTTATCAGATATTAGATAAATATATTATGAGATAATATTATTTTGATATTTGACAACTATATGCAATTATCTAATATTAAGATATTTATATTATGAGATAATATTATCTAATATTAGATAATTAATAAATAAGTCTTGTCTCTCCTCATTATCTCTAAGATAAGGATAAGATGAGTTGTTAAGTGTGATTAGGATTTTGGAAGCATTATCCGAGTAGGACTAGGATTGTGGCTTGTCTAAGTTCTATAAAAAAGGGCTTGAGGGCAGCACATTTTACACATGCTCATAAGCTTCCTAAAACCTTAAATCACTCAAAAAACATCGAATCCTAATTCCTAGAGAGAGAAATGCATCCTAGTAGATTCATAGAGGGCGAGAGGTCATTGTTCACTTCGTGTGGATACCGTAGAGACGTTGTACCTTCCGACTGGCATTTGATTCAACCATTCTCAAGTTTTGATCAGTAGAAACATGAGTGCCCAATAAGTAAAACCCTAATCATTAATTTATGCTTTTTGCATGGATCCTAGGTAGAATTCAGATCAAATTTTGAATTTCTGCTACATATAATAATTCGAATTCCCAACATATTTACCATCCTATATGGTATAGGCAAAACCATAATAGATCATGCCATGTTAAACTTAGGAGGATCCATTAATGTCATGCCTCTTTCTATTTTCAATACTTTAAATTTAGGAGTTTTGAAAGAAACAAAGGTTGTTGTTCAATTAGCTAATAAATCTAACATTTATCCCTTGGGTATTGTTGAAGACATTTTAATGCAGGTTGATAATCTCATTTTTCTAAGAGATTTCTATATTTTAAATATGGAAAATAAGGATTTCAATATTCTTCCACAAATAATTCTTAATTAGCCTTTTCTCAAGATAACAAAAACCATGATTAATGTTCGAGATGGAACACTAACCATGGAGTTTGATGGCATTACAACTAAGTTTGACATTTTCGAGGCCATACAAGATAATTTTAGTGCAGGTTGATAATCTTATTTTTCTAATAGATTTCTCCATTTTAAAGATGAAAAATGAGGATTCCAACATTCTTCCACTAATCATTCTTGATTAGCCTTTTCTCAAGACAATAAAAAATGTGATTAATGTTTGAATGGAACACTAATCATGGAGTTTGATGGTGTTACATTTAAGTTTGATATTTTCGAGGCCATACAAGATAATTTTATATCCTTTCTTCAAACTTTGGAGCCTTTATCGCAAGATATTCTGTTAGTGTATATGCCCTAAAATCAATCATATTGATGATTATAATTTTGAATCATATTATTTTAATGGCAATTTCAATTATTATATTTATATATATTTTCTGCGTAACATATTTAATTATGATAATAACTTTAGAATAATCATATTCCTAAATGTCGTTAGTCATATATCATTGTGGATTAAGTTGCTTTGATATGTTAAGACTAGCATATGTAGTGACTTATATGAGATATTAAGCTTACACATGAGTACAAATTAGAGAACTTGTATACTGGACCGACCCATCCTAAGAACACTACATGGATTGTTATATGAGTGTCATGAGTGATTTTTAGTGATCATTATTATTATGGTCCTTTGACTTGAGATCACTAAGGTTCCCTACATGTGAGTTTCATATTTTGATACTATTCTGTCACTCATGCTTGAGTGAATACAAGGGTAGTTATTGGATATGTCACATATCATGCGGAGGGGTTTGTGTGATCAAGATAGAATTTGTCCCTCCTATATAACAGGAGTAACATCTGCGGGCCCCTTGATTAAGTAAAGTTGAGAAAATGCATGGCCATACTCAAATGAATTAACATGCGATGTCAATTACATTTGCTTTAATAAGCTTACTTAGGGATCAAGAAACCTCAAGATTGGACTATATGGGAATGAAACGGTCCATGTCTCGTTATCAATCTAGATGTTTAAGATAAAAGGATATAGATGATGATCACATATAAAAGTTCAGTCGAATCACCGACTTTCTCATCACTTAGGTAACAATGATGTGTTGCTAGACACTGCTCATTATTTATGATCATTAATATGATTAATGATTATTGCCAATGTAATGAGAGCCTGAAGGGTCACACACTTAGAGCCTAGTGGATTTGGAATTAATGGACTAAATTATTTGGGCCTAATACTTGAGAATTCTATGTTATAATTATAAGGCTCAATAATAAGCCTATAATTATACATAGACCAAAGCCCAAATTAGTTAGGATTTTCTATGCTCCTATTTAATAGGCTTGTTAGGTAATAATAAGGTTGATTCATTATTCACGCATCCCATACAGCATAGAAAAATCCTAGCACCTTTCCTTGACCAAAATCTTTGAAGAGACGTAGCTAGTACTACGAGGCTAAGGAGATGAATTCCAACCAGTGATCGCGAGGATGTTCATTGGTGATCTACTGGTTCGTGTGAATACCTCAGAGTCTTTGACCGAAAGGAAGTCGAAGAGGTGATCAACGAATAAAATATGGAATCATATAAAGGTATAACCTGAATCCTACATTCTAATTTAACGTTTTTGCATAGATCCATTGGCTGGGATCGGTTTATTCCACTGCGCTCGTATGACTCCCGATCCCAACATATTCTTCCTCCTAATCCTTTTAATATTGTTATTTTTAATTTTAAAATTTCTTATTTTCATTCTACTATTGCTATTTTTTCTATACCTAATCGTGACATTTCCACTTCTAATTTTACTAGTTTTGCATGTGTTAATTCTAAATTACATGTTAATGTTGTCCATAATGAACTACTTGTTGAGTTTCCTAAATTTTATAAATTTATAAATTGTATTGATAGCCATGAATATACCTGTAAAGATAGTGATTTTAAGTGTCCCACTTATGCTAAAGTTTCTACATTTTTAAATGAAAATGGAAGTGTTCATTCAAAAAGCATGAAAAAAAAGATGATGAGGACATTCCACCTTTAAAACAAAAAAAGTATTTTTACATTGATCCTTTTTACCATTTTGATGATCATGTTGAATTTGTTTTACTAGATGATTTTAAGTATTCAAATAAAAATAATTTAATAATAGCACCTAGAGAGGATGATCCTAATACCCCTTTAATGATGGATTAATTAAAGGTTAGCTATGTGGAAGTAAAAGAAGTAGCTAATGCTATGTAGACCTTAGTTGAAGACTTCAAGTCATGCCATAGTCTAACCGAAGACATTAAAGAAAGGTGCTTCTTGAAACGTAACCCAAGCCACTTTAGAGATTTGTTTTCTCTTAACCTTCTCTTTTATTTTTCATATCATTTATCTTTATTGATGTTATTTTTTATGATATTGATATGCTTTATATTAAGGATAATGTGAAATTTAAGTGTGAGGGAGACTCTAGGATTTACTTTATTTTTTGTGTTTTCATTGAATGCTTTTCAATGTTTAAAAAAAAACCAAAAACAAAAAAGGGAAAAATTTTATGTTTTTCACTTTGAGTTCTTTTTGAGTTTTTTTAGTACTTTTAATGAATGGAGATTTTATATTTTTATAAGTAGGATTCAATTGAAGTTAGATAGGATTCATAATATGATTAAATGAATGGTTTTGCTTCTTGAAATTAATTGATATAGTGATGGATTTTGAATTAATATATTCAACTTGGTAGTTTAACTTTCCTTATGAGATTTTGAGCCTTTTGTTGAAAGTTCATGCTATTGCTATTGTCTTTCCTTTTTGTGTGATGTTTTTCCACGATTTGTTTCTCTAGAACTTGCTTTAAATTTTTTTTAGATTACATTTTGCACATGCATGCACAAACATGATTAAGGTGTTCTTTCTTTGATTAAATTGGAATCATAAAACTAACCTTGAAGTTTATATCATTGTAAACCCCTTTGAGCTTTTATTACCTTTTCTTTATTAACTAACTCATAAATAATTTTTCAATGAAAAAAATAAATGTATTTATCTAACCTTAAGGATTAGTAGAGCATTTAAATTTTTATAAGATGAGCTCTTGAATAAGTGTGGAAGGTATGAGTTCATATGTTGTAAAAAGTCATCAAATGTTGGTTAAAATGAAAATAAAAAAAGCGAAAAAAAATAAAAAGAAAGAAAAGTGAAAAAAAGAATAAAAAATAAATTGAATTGAATTGAAAAAAAATAAAATAAAGAAATAAAGGAAAAGGAAAAAAATAAAGAAGTTAATGAGTATTTGAATTTGAATTTGGCTTATTGTGTTGAGTTGTATTTGTTTATGATTTGCCCATATGTTTTTAATTTAAGTACTTTCTTAATTTCTTTAGTTTCTAGTCTTTCATATCTTTATTTTTCCTTCTCTAGCACCATTGCAACCTAGAATAAAATTCTTTTGATTTGTGTTGTGCATGTGATTTAAGTAGTAGAGATTAGATGATTAGCAAGCTTTTGGTAAAGCAATTTCATGGAAAGAACTTGAGTGAAACACTTATCCTAGACATATGAGAGATGGAGAGTGAATTTGTAAGAATCTACTATATTGATCTATTCTTTTTTAATAAAGTTACTATGTTAGTTCTTTTCAAGTTTGTCAAGATTTTTCTCCATGATGTGTTATGTTTCTTGGTGGCTTTTATTTATCTCTTGTTTGTGGATTTGTGACTTTGAAGTTTTTAGAAAGTAAAATCTTTTGTTTCTTAGTTTTTAATAAAGTTGTGTCTTACTCGAAAACATACAAGAGCTAAGTGTAGGAGAATTTGATAAGAAAAATATTTACTATTTTATTTTTCCCTACACATGCTTAATTTTTATAAAATTGGCCTTATTTTATAATTTGGGGTTAATTTTACAATATTATGAATTTATTCAATTAGTGCTAGATTTTAATACTATTTCTATTTTTCAGCTATATTTTGAGCTCTGAATATCATATTAAGGTAATCTTTACATTGTTAGAAAGCTTAGAGAGAGAACTACAACTTTTATGTTTTAGCCTAAGCCTAATTCAATGTTTTAGAGGTCATATGTGGCTGAGATATTGAACTTGTGTCTCTATCCTAACTAAGCCCACCTCTATATTTAGGTCATATCTGGAGATATAGATGTTTGATTAACCTAAACCAATGACCCAAATTTTCATAAGACACAGGCCTACAACTTTGATATTTATAGATTACCCAAATTACCTTGTTTTAGTAGTTTTAAACTGGTTGGAAGTTTGACTTGTGAGAATTCACTAATGTAACTATTAGAGTTAATTGTCTTATTAAAAATAGGTTTAGGCTTCTAAAAATTAAGAAAGCCCTATTATTGCAATCCTAAGAGACATACAATCTAAGTCTAGTAGAGTTTTACCTTAATTAGGTCAAATAAATAGGGAAAACTCATTAGATTATAGAGACTTCAAAGATTCAACAGATAGTTTTACTCTTTTTCTTCTTGTTTCTCTTTTTTTCTTCATCAATAGAAACTTAAATTTGAAGCTGATTCAAGGAGTTTGAGGCTTTTCTCTTCGAGATTATGAGATCATGAATTATAATATTAACTTTTTTTAATTAATTTCCTCTTTCCCTATTTACTTGTACTGATTTCTTAAAATTACTTGTGTTAGATGTTGATTTGATATAATTGATGTTCATCCTTAGGATTTCTAATCCTTTGCTATTTTAATATCAAATTATGATTAATAAATCATGATTTTACACATAAGGGAAGAGGGTTAAGGGATTAATTTGGTGATTTCTAATTTAATTTTTCAATTTAACTGAATTCTATCAATAAATCAATTTTGATATAGTTTAAGGAATATAATGATTGCTTAATTCAACTAATCTTAATTGATCAAATCCTAGATGATCATCTAGCATAGGATTCATAAATTATTCCTGGGATTTCAGGTAATTCATAATTAAAGAATTAATTAGAAAAGTTAAATTTTAATTGATTAATGGTTAATCCAAACTAGAGCTTTCAATTTCTTAAATTGGCTATTTTAATACATTAATTCTCCTTCTTGTTGTTTGCTTTGTGTTTTTACTTTGTTCAAAATGTTTAATTCAATTTAAATTCACAAACCCCCCTAATTCTACATTCTATGTTCTACATTCTATTACTACATAATAATTCTACATATGGCATTTAGCATTCATATAGCATAATGCATTCATTTTGTTTGCATTAGTTACATTCTTTTTTTTTTTGTATTTTTTTTGCATTCTATTGTGCATTTTATTTTTTCATACTATTAATAATTCATAGTAAAAGATAATATCAATGGATCACTAGGGGTATAACCTAATTGTTTTGCTATATTGCATTATTTTAAAGAAACCAACAATTATCTAATTTTGGTGCATCATGATGCATTTATCATTATATGTACTAATCCTAGCAGTTGTAATTTGAAACCAAAATCCATAGCTATTTTAAAAACCAATGCGATTAAAAGGGATTTTAAATTTTAAATTTTAATATAATTTTTATTATCTATTGCAATGTTTGCTTAATTTTATATGTTGTATAATGAATAGTATATAGTATGACTCTAGTAAACATATGTGATTAGAATTTATTTTATGGTTGTAATTTTGAAATATGACCTATGTGTCATGCCTTTCTCTATAATTTTTGTTTCTTCTATATTATATAATTTAATTAATAAAGAATACTTTTAGAGCAAATTGTGAGGAAGAAAAATTTTGGAGGCTATATCATGAGAACCAAGGTGTGCTTTCAAAGATGTTGTTTCACCCTAGGTTGGAAGATATAGGTAGTTACGACCATACTATGTCATGTTTTAATTTTATGCTTTATTTGATGTATGAGATAGGTTAGTTGGATGCATGAATAAAAGGCTAATAATGATGAGATCTAAAATAATTAAGTTAATTAAATCCCTTGATATAAATATTAAGTTAGTAATAATCTATGATGCTTTCCAATGCTTGGCACTCGTGAGGTCTTCGATCGTTATAGAGTAAGTTTTCCAAAACAATGTACATTGTCTATCTTACAATGTACATTGTCTATCTTGGCATGACGTAATAGGATAATAGTGATATCTAGATACTAATTATTGTGCATAAGTAAAATGGATTATCTTAATAGGATTAGGGGACTAGAGACATAGAGTTAGGCTTTAGTTCATAAGATGGACTAGAATAAATATTGTTCACCTAACTATCTAAGAGTTGTATATGATGTAAATGATAAGTGTTATCTTTCTAAAGAGCCAAAGCTAACTTGAAACTAGGTGAAATATGAATCTTGGCTAACTAAAGAGTCTTAATAATATGACTTTTTGAATTAATAGTGAAGGTTATTAGTTTGAATAAAATAGTAGGAGGAATAATTAATAAAAGATATTATTAAATGATTGAAACATGATACTTATTTTGCATATTTCTATCATAGATATCATAAGTAAAATATCAAACAACTTATCACTATGATCGATCCTTAAAAAGGATAAGTTGATTAGGACAAACTGTTAGGATTGGGAGCTAAACAAGCATAGCAGAATTAACTAATCTTAACCAACGGATCCATGCAAAATGTTATATTAGAATAAATATTCAAAGAATACCTTTGCAATGATTTAAGGACTCATTCGTTGATCACCCTTTCGACTTCCTTTCGGTTGAAGGCTCCGAGGTATCCATATGAACAAGCAGATCACTAATGAACATCCACACGAACATTGATTGGAATTCTTGTCCTTAGCATCGTAGTGCTAGCTACGCCTCTTCAAGGGTTATAGTCGAGAAGGGGTGCTGGGATTTTTCTATGCTTTGGGATGCATGAATAATCATGTATTATTACCCAACAAGCCTATTTAAATAAGTGCATAGAAAACCCTAACTAATTGGGCTTTGTTTTATGTATAATTATAGGCTTATTATTTAGTCTTATAATTATAACATGGAATTCTCAAATATTAGGCTTAAACAATTTGGTTTATCAATTCTAAATCCACTAAGCTTTAAATGTGCAACCCCATAGGCTCTCATTACATTAGCAATGATCATAAATCACATTAATGATCATAAATAATGAGTGGTGTCTAGCAACATATTATTATTACCTAAATAATGAGAAAGTCGGTGATTCGACTGAACCTTTATACGTGATCATCATCTATGTACTTTTGTTATAGACATCTAGATTAAGCACGAGACATGAATCGTGTCATTCTTATATAGCCCAATCCAAAGGTTTCTTGATTCCTAAGTAAGCTGACTGAAGCAAATGTAATTGACATCCCATATCAATTCACTTGAGCATAGTCATGTATTTTCTCAACCTTACTTAATTAAGGGGCTTATAGATGTCACTCCTATTATATAAGAGAGACAAATTCCATCTTGATCACACAAATCCCTCCGTATGATATGTGACATATCTAATAACTATCCTTGCATTCACTCAACCATGAGTGACATAGAGTAGTATCAAAATATAAAACTCACATGTAGGGAACTTTGGTGATCTTAGGTCAAATGACCATATTAATAATGATCACTAAGAATCACTTATGACACTCACATAACGATCCATGTAGTGTTCTTAGGGTGGTTCGATCCAGTATACAAGTTCTCTAACTTGTACTCATGTGTAGACTTAATATTTCATATAAGTCACCACACATACTAGTCTTAACATATTAAAACAACCTAATCCTCAATGATATATGACCAAGAACATTTAAGAATATAATTATTCTAAAGTTATTATCATAATTAAATATATTACACAGATAATATATATATATATATATATATATATATATATATATATATATATATATATATATATATATATATATAAATATGATAATTGAAATTACCATTAAAATAATACGATTCAAATTTACAATCATCAATATGATTAGTTTTAGGCTATATTCACTAACACAAACTTATTAGTTTGGTACAATAATTTAATTATAATCCTTAAACAAAAGTGAAAGTTATATGTCTTAAAGGACTTGTTCCTCAATAACCTAAAACTAGCGGCCTTCTTGTTAAGAAAGATACTTATAAGGAGCACTATGACAATGCTTCGGACATTGGTTGCCTCATATTGGCTACCATGGACTCTATGATTTAGAAGTAACATGTGAATATTGAAGCTTATGACATGGTCGAGCCCCATAAGAAACTTTATAAATGGCAAGCTCAACATGAGAGGTTTGACATCTTTAGAGCTTTATTTTAGTTCAAATTAATTAAAGGAAAACTTAGTGGGCCTCATGTACTCAAAATGATTAGGTATATTGAGAACTATGAGAAATTGGATTTTCTAATAGGCTAAGATTTAGCTACTAATTTAGTTCTGCCATCATAGCCATAAAGCTATAGTATATTTATCATGAATTACAACATGAATGAATTAAAAAACCATTACTAGAATTGTTAAGCATGTTGAGAATGGTCAAATAGAATTTGCAAAAGGCAATGCCTAATACCATAATGATGGTTTAATAAGGAAAGGCAAAGGCAAAAGCAAGTGCAAGAATAAGAAGGATTCTAAATCTAAGGGCAAGCCTAAGCCTAAATCTTTTACATTAAAACCTATAAGTGTTATGGCTAAAGAAAGGAAATGCTTCTATTATGATGAGATCAAACATTAAAAGAGGAACTACAAAGTCTACTTAGAGGATCTTAAGAAAAAGAAAGGAAATGAAACTTCCATGTCAAGTATTTTTGTTATAAATGTTAGTATATTTTCTTCTTCATCTTGAGTATTAGATATCACATATGGTTCTCACATTTGTACTAATGTGTAGGAACTCAAAAGGAGTAAGACTTTGGTTAAAGGTGAAGTGTAATAATGAGTTAGAAATTGAGCAAGAGTTTCTATCTTAGCTATAGGAACATGTTATTTATCTTTACCTACTGGTTTGATTATTATTTTGTGTCTACAATTAGTAAAAATATTATTTCTAAGTCTTGCTTAAACAAGAAAGGTTATTCACTTTCAATAAAGGATTTGTTCAATTTATTTGAATGAAATGTTATATTGCAATGCATAATTGTTTAATGGACGTTATATTCTAGATCTTGATATGGCACTAATTTATAACATAAATAGTAAATGGTTCAAATCTAATGATTTAAACCTAACCTATGTCTGGCATTATTGCTTAGGCCATATAAATGAGAAACATATATCTAAGCTTTATAAAGATAGACTATTGGACTCATTTGACTTTGAATCAAATAAAGTATGCAAATCTTGTTTATTAAGCAGGGTGACTAAAACCCTATTCATTGGACACATTGAAAAGGGATAATAATCTATTAAGCCTCATATATACTGTTGTGTGTGGGCATATAGTTAACAAATTAGAGGTAACTTTTAATACTTCATTACATTTACTAATGACTTTAATAAATATAACTATGTGTATCTTATGAAGCATAAATTAAAATCCTTTGAAAAATTCATGGAATTCAAGATAAAGTACAAAACAAAATTACAAAAGTATTAAAACACTTCAATTAGATCAAGGTGGAGAATACTTAAGCTAATAATTTGATAACTATCTAAAAAAGTATAGTATAGTATTACATCTTGCTCTACTTGGGATGCTATAATGGAATGTTATTTTAGAGAAGAGGAATTGTACCTTGTTAGACATAGGGTGGTTTATGATGAGTCATATAGATGTTTTATTTTTTTAGAACTTCCTTTAAAGCTAATTGTTTTTAATTAACCATGTTCCCTTCAAAATGGTTCAAAAGACTCCATATGAGATATGCACTAGGAAACATCTTAGTATATCTTTTATGAAGATTTAAGGATGCAAAGTCAATATTAAACATTAACCCTCTAACAAGGTTGGACCTAAATCAAATAAATGTTATTTTATAAGGCATCCTAAGGAAACCAATGGAAACTATTTCTATAATTCTATTAAAGGTAAATTGTTTGTCACATTAACAAATATTCTTTCAAAAAGAGAGTTCATTTCTAGAAAAACTAATAGGAGGAAAATGGAAATCAAAGAAATTTATGAGTCGCATAATGACACTAAACTTATAATAGAACCTTAATAAAGGCTATAAGTTATTATGGATCAAGAGCTTGCTCAAGTAAACATAAATCCTACATAAATCTAGTAGAACATGCCATAAGCTTAGAAGATATAAATTTCTATGACTCAACATGGTGATGTATTATTTATGAATCAAGATAAGACCCCATATAAGTTCTTGTTACTTTGACAGTGAGTGGTGTCGATGAATACATCACTATCACCTAAGCAGTGAGAATGTCAATGATTTAACATAACCTTTTTTTGCAATCAATGTTTCATGTCATTTAATCCCTTTTTATTTAGATGCATGGAATGTTTCATCCTCTTTATGATTAATCTATTTTTTTTAGTAGACTAACTCAAAATAAATGAATTAATATCATATATTGATTCATTGAGCACAACCATACACTTTATAGTCTCACTTAATCAAAAAAGCCCATAAATATCGCTCCTTAAATATAAGAGGGAAAAAATCCTATCTAGATCTCTTACATCCCTCCACATAATTTGTTTTATACCCATCAATCACCTTTTCTTAGGTTAACCTTATTATAAGTGGCATTAGATGGCATCTAAGTATACGACTCCTTATATAGGAAATCTTAGTGATTTTAAGTTAAAAGAGCACATACATTATAATCATTAAAAAACATGTTTATAACATTCACATAAATATCTATGCAATATTCTCATAGGAGATTTGTCTATACATTTATTCTCTATCATGTTCCTAGGTATTGACTAGATATCTCATATCCATAAACATGGTCATCAACTAATATACATACTAGTTTTGATGTATTATTACTATCTTAATTTACAATAATACTTAACTTAAGGCATTTAAGAATAATATTAACAATTTTAAGGATAATTATTATATTTACTTATATTATGCGAATATAATATTGAAAATAATAATTAAAATATCTTTATTAAGAAATGTAATACAATGTATAATAATACAATTATCCTTTCATTGACTTCTAAAACATACATTAATAATCTTCCACTTGCACTAAAGTAAACCACTCATGTATCTAATACTAAGTAACCTAGTATGACCATCATATTTCTACTATGCTAAAGACTTTATATATGGATTAATGATATGATCATTTATTGGTACTCTATATATCTTTATGTTTACTCTATTAATAATTTCATGAATGAGATGGAAGCATCAAAGTATATGTTTAGATTATTAGTGAGACTTAGTTCCTTAACTTATGTGATGGCCTTATTGTAATCACAATAGAGATCAAATGAATTTGAAAAGTGAGGAATAATGTCAAGTTTAGTAATGAACTTTTTCACCTAAATAACCTCTTTAATTACATTAAAGGAAATAATATACCCACTCTTTATAGTAAAACTAGCTACCATTTCTTACTTCAAACTCTTCCAACTTATAGCACTACCATTTAAGTGAAATGCATAACTTGACTAGGATTTGAAATCATCCACATTAGATTGGAAATTGGTATTAATATAACCACAACCAATTTTTCCTTACCTTTATAAATAAAAAATGAATCCTTAGTCCTTTTCAAGTACTTAAAGATATTCTTGATAATAATCTAAGACACTCAATAAGATTAAATTGATGCCTACTCATCATGCTCAAGGTATTTGAGACATTAGGATGAGTACATAATATGGCATCATACATGATAGATTTAATTACTGATGCATATGGAATCTTAGCCATGCAATCCCTCTCATCTTATGTTGTAGGACATTGAACTTTGGATAAACTTATACCACATTACATGGGTAAAAACCTCATTTTTGGACTTTTGTATGCTTACCATTTTAGCACTTTATTGATATATTTACTCTTTATGCTAAAAAATTTTTTTGATCTATCTCTATAGATACCTAGAATGTAGGTAACTTTGATCAAGACTTTCAATAAAAATTAATTCCCTAACTAAGTCTTTATAGCCTATAAGGTAGGAATATCATTTTCGATAAGAAATATGTGATTCACATATAGTATGAGAAAAATAATTATGCAACCACTAACCCTTTTCTGAATGTAAGATTGATCTTTATTTTTTATAAAACTAAACTTTTAGATTGTATCATCAAAATAAATATTCTAGCTTCATGATGCTTGCTTCAACCTATAAATGGATCATTATAGTTTACATACCTTTCTAGCATTTTACAAGAGTAATAAAACCCTTAAGCTATGTAATATACACATCCTCAAGAAGTTTCCCATTAAAAAATATATTTTTAAAACATTTATTTGTTATATTTCATGGCTTATATGTTATTATGAATGTGATATATGGGGGGTGTAATATCCCGAATTTTCAATTCTATTATTGAATCTTTATTTTCTGAGGCTGTAGAAATGAAGAGTACGTTTGATTTAGCTTAGTGGGTGAATCTCAAGTTGAAAGGAATTAAGTGTAAGGGTAAACGAAATTTTTGAAGGAAAAAGAATAGTAGAGAAAAGAATTTATTTTCATAAGCAGTATAAATGATCAGAGGAGGTTAGAAAATCCTAAAAGGGGAAGTGGTCTAAGTCGGACAGTGTAAGAAATTTTAAACAGACAAAAACCCTATGGACTAAATTGCAAAAGTGCAGAATCGGGTGTGGTTAAAGTGTAAATAATCAAGGATTTGGGATCTAATATGAATAACTAAGAGTTTGGGGTGCAATATGTGATTTTAATTAGTGTGACCAATAGATTCATGACAAGTGTCATTGTTAGAAAAATAATGGCAAGAATAGCCTTACTTTTAGTGAAAAAGGACTAAAATACCCTTGAGAATTGTCAAAATGGCAAGAATGCCCCTAGAAGCTTCATGAAAAGTCTTCTTTCTTCTCCATTTCTCCAAAAAGCTGCAGCAACTCCATGAAGGAAGCTTGAGACGTGCAGGAGAGAGAGAGAAAGAGAGAGAAAGTTTCTTTTGAGTTTTTCACCCAAAAATAGTGAGTTTTAAGCTTAGTGGTAGAAGGGAAAGTTGCTCTTCTCATAAAGCTCTATCTATTGGTGTGCTTAGAGTGAAGAAAAGCTCAAGTTTGATTAAGTTTGGGGAGCTCTAAGTGAGAATTTTCAAGTTGTAGCAAGAGGTAAAATTGTTCCCCTCTAAAAGCTCTTTATTGTGCTCTTCTTAGTTTCTTGAAATCTTGAGGTTGGTGTGGTCAAGGGTGATTGAACATGGAGTTTAGGATGATTTGAATATGTTTAATGGTGTTTTAGATGTTGATATGATGATTTATGGCTTGGGTTTGGTGTAAAAATAACAAGAAACATGATGTACACATTTGGGTTTTAGAGGCATAATGGTGCATGTGTAGTGTTGGCATGATATGTTTAGAACTTGGCTAAATTGATGAAGTTAAATTGGTTTCTATGAATTTATGAAGCTTATGGAAGATGAAACTTTGAATTGTGAAAGTGTTTATGTGCATTTTTCCTTTTGAGAAGCCAAAACTATAGATATGGAAAAGAAGGAAGGAAGGAGTTTTAGTGTTTAAAGTGTTTTTGGAGGATCAGCAAGGTACACGGGGTAGAACACGGCCCGTGTTGTACCCCGTGTTCCTCGTCGAAGTTGATCAGTGTGTTACACGGGGTGCAACACTCCCCGTGTTTATCTCAGGACTGAAGGGCAGTAAGGTACACGGGGTAGAACACGGCCCGTGTTCATCCCCGTGTTCTTTGTCGAGTAGCCCAGAAGTGAACCAGTAAGGAACACGACCCTGAACACGGGGTATAGGACCCCCGTGTTCTTTGTTAAGTGAACTTTTTGACTTGATTTCTTCATGTTTTGCATGGCTTTACCCTTAGATCCTTTTCTAATGTTTATAAGTGTCATTTCAAGGCTTGAAAGCAAAGTATAGAGCATCTAAGTATGCATTTAATTAAATGGAGAAAGTAAAGAATACATGAGGATTAGGGAAAGTGATGATGTTCTAATAAGAAAGTATGATGTGTATTTGTATAGACTAAGGAGTGACAACTTGCAAAGGCAAGAGGAAGTGTAAAGGAGTTTTTGGTGAGAGCAAAGGGAACATCACATTGGAAGCTTGTGAAAGGTAGCTAGCTTTATCCTTAAGCTCTATTTTCTATTTACATGACTTTCGGTATATTTTGCCATTATATGGAATGTGTATGATAGCTGTGTGGTGCATACCCCGGGAAGACAGTGTGATACTATGTGTGTAAGGCCTATGGCCCGAGTTTTCCCCGGGATGGTAATGAAAATTGCTGTGTGCGGTACCTATGGCCTTTAGAGTACCTCGGGAAGACAGTGTGATACTGTGTGAGTAAGGCCTATGGCCCGAGTTTAGAACTTAGCTAAATTGATGAAGTTAAATTGGTTTCTATGAATTTATGAAGCTTATGGAAGATGAAACTTTGAATTGTGAAAGTGTTTATGTGCATTTTTCCTTTTGAGAAGCCAAAACTATAGATATGGAAAAGAAGGAAGGAAGGAGTTTTAGTGTTTAAAGTGTTTTTGGAGGATCAGTAAGGTACACGGGGTAGAACACGGCCCGTGTTGTACCCCGTGTTCCTCGTCGAAGCTGATCAGTGTGTTACACGGGGTGCAACACTCCCCGTGTTTATCTCAGGACTGAAGGGCAGTAAGGTACACGGGGTAGAACACGGCCCGTGTTCATCCCCGTGTTCTTTGTCGAGTAGCCCAGAAGTGAACCAGTAAGGAACACGACCCTGAACACGGGGTATGGGACCCCCGTGTTCTTTGTTAAGTGAACTTTTTGACTTGATTTCTTCATGTTTTGCATGGCTTTACCCTTAGATCCTTTTCTAATGTTTATAAGTGTCATTTCAAGGCTTGAAAGCAAAGTATAGAGCATCTAAGTATGCATTTAATTAAGTGGAGAAAGTAAAGAATACATGAGGATTAGGGAAAGTGATGATGTTCTAATAAGAAACTATGATGTGTATTTGTATAGACTAAGGAGTGACAACTTGCAAAGGCAAGAGGAAGTGTAAAGGAGTTTTTGGTGAGAGCAAAGGGAACATCACATTGGAAGCTTGTGAAAGGTAGCTAGCTTTATCCTTAAGCTCTGTTTTCTATTTACATGACTTTCGGTATATTTTGCCATTATATGAAATGTGTATGATAGCTGTGTGGTGCATACCCCGGGAAGACAGTGTGATACTGTGTGTGTAAGGCCTATGGCCCGAGTTTTCCCCGGGATGGTAATGAAAATTGCTGTGTGCGGTACCTATGGCCTTTAGAGTACCTCAGGAAGACAGTGTGATACTGTGTGAGTAAGGCCTATGGCCCGAGTTTTCCTCGGGAAGACAGCGTGATGCTGTATATGAGGCCTAGGTACGATTATTTGTGATGGCCATCTAAATATTGATTAAGATAAGTCCTTGAATGAGCTTGATGATTGTTGTGTACAGTGTATGTTTCTTACAATGGTACGGAATGAGATGATAAAGAGATGAGAAATGATTAGTTGATTTCGAAATGTACGTTTTATTTGCTTAAGGATCTGGAATGGCTTGAAATGTTTTTATGGCAATAGCTAGCTACTGGGAAACTTTGTTTCTTATGTTTTTTGTATTGTGACTAACCATTCCAGGTGATGCTTCCAAAGGCTCTCATGATAAAGGGCAATGATGTTAGAAGTTGTGATTAATTGTATAGTTGGTAATTTTGTAAGTGATGGATGTATATATATATTGTAAATTGAACTCTTTTTTGTATGGTTATATGACTTTTGCTCATGTGTATAAAGTACAAAATTTTGAGATTTTCCGTATTAGCTTGAGGTAGATGGCGAATGAGTGCGTAATAATCATCTAGTAATTGAGGAATAATGTGTTAATAAGTAAGGGAGATACAGGGGGGGAAGAATTTGGCCAAATGGCTTGTAGCATCCTTCTAAAGGAAGGAGAGGAATGACAAGAAGTGGAGGGAAAATGTTGGAGGCCAGTGGGATAAGGATGGACCAAAGAAATAAGAAGAAAACCTATATACCATACTAGTCATATCTATTAATGTAATACTAATACATAATGCATAAGATAGATGGTAGTTATTAGATGTGAATAAAGCTAAGTAAATGGAAATTTAGCTAGTCTTCCTAAATTCATAGTAAAGAGATTTGATAACAGAAAACCATGTGAAGTAAAGATTGAGTAGCTACTCACTGAGTATTTTATATACTTACTCCTCTTCAGTGTTATTTTATTTTATAGATAAAGAACAAGAAGCTCCAACGGAGGATTGATACCCTGCATAGAACTTTCTAATCTCTATAGGGCATAGTATAACAAAAGATTGATATATTTGAATTGTTCTCTATATAGTTAAAGTCTATGTATGTGATAAATAATTTTGTTATGCTACTATATATTAATATCATGTATTAACATTTTCATTGCATGTGTAATGCAATTTACACCATTTATATTTTTTGATGCTATCATATATTTCCCTTTATTATAAAATAGTCAAATATAGTTTCTTACAGGCTTGTAAAGATGTCTAATTAGTTGGATACCAATTAAATGTCTTTATGCCAGTCATGATACCTGAAGTTAGGTTGTGATATCTTTGGTAGTGGTTATATATTCTACTATTTATATTTCAATTTTGGATGCCATAATAGATATGCTAATGAAAACATTATGTTAGCATCCTAAGCTTTTTCTTCTTTTTCAAGGTGATGACAATTTGGTAGCAACTATAACATATGCTAGCTTGGCTCAATTTTTAGAGAAATGGAAGAAAAGAATGTCATTAGGTTATCATGGGAAGAAAAGTTTGGCTTGCATTAGGAGACCATAAGTTTTGTTTATGTCTTATAAAGGACATATATATTAAGTGTCAAAGAGCAGGTGCTGCATTACATAAAGAATTCTAAGTTTAGAGAAGTTTCTAGGTCTATACATGACTTGGACTTGTATTTAGAGGAGGCTAATAATTATTTTGAAAATTCTATTCATGCCATTAAAAAGGCTAACCATACTATAAAGGAAGCTAAGCATCATGTTGAAAAGATCAAGTGAGTTATGATCGAGATGGAAACTAAAAAGGCTAAATTTTGATTGCAACAAGAGAAATTTAACAAGAGAATCTTAGAATTCTTTTGATATGCTTCTCGTACTACTAGTTTTCAAAATGTTAATGAAATGACCATTTTGTATATATGCTTTGTACCTTACTTTGCTTTGCTATGTGATTCCCTAATAAAGGTTTCAATAACTATCTTTTTTTATCATAGTGTCACATCATTCACCATCTTACACATTGTATAAAGTTTCTCAGTATTACAATTGATGGTTTTGTACTTGAATAATGTATTCATTTTAAAAAAGTTATTTGTTTTATCTTATCATTTTAATAACTGCATGTGTAGTCATATCACTATACTATCTTTATAGTGACATTTATTTTATCTTATAAAATTCTTCATGCATTTCTCATATGTACTCATCCAACTAGTTTATGTTCTCTTCCTATATTCAATACCATAGATCCTTATCATCAAGTTTCTTTATATTGATATGTTAGAAAGGTAACCTTTTTCAAACTATGTAATCCAAATATTCCCAAGAAGGTGGGAAAGAGTTACTTTATTTCTATGACTAAAGCAATTTTTACATATAGATCAAATGACCACCAACTGGCTTTTTGGCCTCTGGGGGACCCCATTTATTTAGACCCCATGGCAAGAGTGGTATCCAAGGTAAAATAGACAACCTTTTTTAAGCATTAAACATGAATAAGGAAATGAGGTAGTTTTTTGTAGACTCCTTCACATATCAAGTAATGTGAGGCAGATTTTCTAATATATTTTGAATCTTCACTCAACATGGAGTTTTTTGAATCCTTTTAAGCTTATGGCCTCTATGCAAATCAAAATCTCTTTAAAGGTTAAGTATTATAACTCTTTTTGCCCCTATCCTCTATAGAGATAAGGATCTTTTTAGAGACGAAGTCTTAAACTCTTTATACCCTATGTGAAAATAAAGGTGGTCTTTTAACCTTTAAGGATCTCTTTATAAGTGAGCTACAAACATTTAAGCCCTCAAGTGGTAGCCTACTTTGATATTTCAAGAGTGTATATTTTATAGCTTTCTTGCAATGTGCTTTCTATAGAGGATTATGTTCTTTAGGAGGGACATAGTTGATTTTCTCGATCTTCTATATTTTTTAAATAATATCTTAATTATTAGGCTTATAGGTTTTAGTATCGATAAATTTTATTTGATAATAGTATATTGTTTGATTAAAATAACGCATTTCCTAGCTATTAAGATAACTTATTTAACTACATAATATGCACAGGTGTACTTAGATGAAAGTGTTCCTCCACATGGTGCCCTTATTACCATCATTTTTAATAAAAGCACTGTGATACGAACCTAATATGAACCTATCATAGAGAACTTGCAAACAATCCAAAAATGCCAAGGAGCTTCCCAAAAATAAGAAACAAAAATTGAAAGCAAGTAGGATAGTCATGCTAAACTCTTAAGAAAGTGATAAGTGATAGATGTAAACACCACAAAGGATGAATCCTTTAATAAGTTTGATAATTCTATCAAGAATCAATTAACTTATGTGAACTACGAGTAATATGCAATTTAGCCTTATATAA
Organism: Sindora glabra; assembly: GCA_020226215.1. Classification (NCBI taxonomy): domain Eukaryota; kingdom Viridiplantae; phylum Streptophyta; class Magnoliopsida; order Fabales; family Fabaceae; genus Sindora; species Sindora glabra. Next base: position 34,058,913 of record CM035233.1, read on the forward strand.
TTAGGAGGATTTTTATAGTTTTATGTAAAAATATTCTTTGAGAAATTTGAATGAGAATCACTTTTAGTAATGACTCATTTTAAGTGCAAGAATGATGGCTTGAATGTTTTACTCTAATGATGACCAAGCAATTTCATTTACTTGATTGGAATATTTATATTTGTTGAAATAACATAGTGAGCAGAGGTACTTTTTTCTCCTTTAGAACCTTCATTTTTTGTCTTCATAATTTACTTTCTTGAACTTACTTTAGAGGTTGTATATCTTTTTCTTATTTCTCTTGTATATGATAAAGGTCCATCCTTTTTCATTGTCTAAGTTGTGTTCTAACTTATCATTGTACTTTTTCCTAGTAACATGAGAGGTTGCATTAACTATTGGAAATTTAGCTTATTTTCCAAGCATTATTGGCTTAAGCACATCAAATTGAATCATTTAAGGAAAAGGATCAATGCTTAGTGAAGATAATGCTATTGTGGTCATATCAAAAGTTACATTCTCATCATTAAATGCAATTTTACCTTTTTTAGCCAACTCTATGATTTTTCCTTTTAACATGAAATACTTTTCAATAAGGTGACCAATTAGTCAATGGTACTTGCAAAAGTTTAGGTCATCCACTTTGCTTGCTTCATTAAGCTTTTTCATCTCTAGTAACTTAATTAAGTTAACCTTAACCAAAAATTCTAGCATTAAGGAAATGTCAAAATTTGGAAACAAACTTCTTTGTTTAACTTTTCCCTTATTGTAGATTTCCTTCTTTTGCTAAGATTTTTTAAGCTTTTGGTATTTTTCTTGCTTAACTTGATAGTTAGCTTGTTAAGTGAAGCGAATACAACTATCAGTTACTTAATTTCATACTCTAAAGATGATGGTTTAGTAGTCTTGTCAAATTCAAGCTAAACTTCCACACTATCTTGGATTAAAGACCTTTAATTAACATTACTAACAATGTTAAGTCTATGTCATATGCTTTTGTAGCTAACTCTTCAAATGTTTGAGACTTTATAGCTTGAAGAATATAGCTTATGTTTGAATCCTCCCTTGCATGCACATTTTGATGGTTGAAGATTTTGAAAGTTTATCTTTGCACTTAAAGTTCAGATTTCTCCACTGTTGAATATAAAATATGATTAGCTTGTCTCTTGATTGGGGAATCTTTGTAAGCTCAAGCATGTTGATAATGTGATGGGTGCTATAATATTGATTTAAGACCTTGCACTTAAGTTACTCCTAACTACCAATTCATTCAAATAGTAAGTCAATGTATTGGTGAAAAACATTTCCTATAAAGGAGTGCACAAATTTCTTTACCATAAGACCTTGATCCATTGCAACTTTCTTATAAGTCTCGATAAAGTGAACGACATATTACTTAGGATTTCAATCTTTCAATTTTACAATTTAACATAAGAAAAGGAAGACTACATGCCCTATTATACTTGGTCTTTAATGGCTTTTTTTATAAAAATTTTTAATTGGCAAGTAGGAATAACACCATCTAGATAAAACTCCTCATCCTTGGAGCCACTTTATTCTTCACATCTTCATCTTGATCTTCTTGGCATGATTCATCCTCATATACATCGTTTAAATCATCATGTGATTTGGAAAAATTGTTAATCTTTTGTAAAATGACAAACATTTGTTTGTCTCTCAAAGCTTCTCTTTGTTGAACAAATTTCATTAGTACTTCAAGTATCTTTGTAATAGTTAAGACTTGCTCTTCTAGATAAGTTACATTTGTCATTATGATAGGTATTACAATTGAACTTAAAGATCTAGAAAAGTAAAGAGAGCAACTTCTTGAAAAAAGTTCCTTCACTTTAGATGTTAGTGTTTTTGAAGTAAAAAGGCTATTATTAGCTTTGATAAGTCCTCCAATAATTTTAATCTTTATTATTGATTCAAAATTCTCAAATAAAGCAATTTAAGCCAAAACATCATTCAGAATGTTAACTACATTTTGCTTTACCTCCATTGCATGTATAGGTAAAGAAGATTTCCATAATAATAAACTTATGAAAATAGGAGTTGGATTTGATATTACAATCATTTAAGTATATAGATTTGTAGGAGCTTTTATTTATTTTGAATAACAAGACCTTAAGAGTAAGAACTCATCAACTTACTTCAAGAATTTTCTCTAAATGCATTGAACATTATGTTGTTGAAAACTTGCTTTTTTAATGTCATTTGAATTTGCTTTGATGAATTTGATTTTGATGATAATAGATAAGTGGTAAAGATTGTCTCACTGGATATGCTAGAAATTTTTATACATAAAATTTTTCAATAACAAATAATGAGGAAAGAAATTATGGAACAAATGCATTTTATTGGTTTTTGATGTTGTGGAATACAATTTCAAAATTTTGCTATTCTCGACAAATAATATAATATAGTCCTCTAATTCTTATCTTCAAGTTGATTTTAATCTTAAGAAAATTGATCTTGGATCAAACAATGAATTCTAACTTCAATAGAAGGCTTCAATGAAGCTTGTTCTCAAATCAAAGGTTGAATCCTAACTTTGAATAAGGGCTATGAGGAAACTAGATTTGTAATTGAAGATTGAAATTTTACAGAAACTTTGCACTTGAAAAGATTTAAGAACTTGAATGTTGTTAAAATATTCACTTTGAAAATGGATGTTATTGATTAAAGTTAAAGATCTTCGATGTTTTGATCTTTGTTGGTGGAGTTTTGGGAGAGCTTCATGTTTTTTCTTTCAATACCTTGTAGTTGTTAAATTGCAAAAATGAATTCTCTATTTATAAAGCTATTAGAGAATGCTTATAGATAAGCACTTTAGTTTTTAATGTTTATTACCTCTAAATTTATTAAAAAGTGATTATTTTAAAATTTTCTAATTAGTTGAGGTGATACACTACGATACATTATAACTTATTTGTTGAGTGATGTCATAAATACAAAAGTTTTATTTGATTGGTTCACCTATATTATTGTGCATATAAGGCATAATTTAATTTGTTGTCAAGGACATCTTTATAGGTCCACTTATATTCCATATAGGATTTTAAACCTTGATAAATGTTTTTTTAATTAGTTATAATTTATTATATGAAAATAAAATAAATTAATTGTAAATAGGAATCGGATTTGATATTACAATTGTTGGAGTATATAGATCTGCAAGAGCTTTTATTTTGTTTTGAATCATAGGACCTTAAAAGTAAGAATTCATTAACTTGTTTTAAGATTTTGCTCCAGATGCATTAAACATCAAGTTATTGAAGACTTGCTTCTTTAGCATCATTTGAACTTGCTTGGATGAATTTGATTTTGATGACAATAGATAAGAGATAAAAATTGTCCCACTAGGTATGCTAGAAATTTGTATACACAAAATTTCTCAATAAAAATTTTTGAGGAAAGAAAATTATGGAACACATGAATTTTATTGGTTTTTGATGTTGTGAAGTACAATTTTCAATTTTTGCTATTCTTGAAAAAGAATATAAGATAATCCTCTAATTCTTGTCTTCAAGTTGATTTTGATCAAGGGTTCTAGAAAGTTTGATATTAGATCAACCAATGAATTTTGACTTTAATAGAGGACTTTAATGAAACTTGTTCTTAAATCAAAAGTTGAATCTTGACTTTGAATGAAAGCTATGAGGAAACTTGATCTCTAATTGAAAATTTACAACTTGTTTATTTTGTGTTTTTAAAAGGGAAAAAACTTGTTTGGATAAGTGTTCTTGAATCGAGTGTTTAAAAATAATTTCCTAAAACAAGTATTTTAAAAACAAAAAAATTAGAACAACTTCAAGTTGTTTTCTGTTCTTTGTTCTCTCATTAATAGCATTTTTGTAATAAAAAGAAATGGCCCAACAACATAAATAATAAAATAAGGATCCTTGCCCCAATTTCTTCATCATTTCCTTTTTGCTCAACAATGGTTTGTTGTTGAAATTCTTCATTGCTATTCATAGTAGAGTAGAAGAAGGATCACTATAGTGCTAAAAACAAGAAATTCTCAATCAAAAAGGCACCAACAAATGTAATATTCCTATTTCTTATCAAACCCAACAATCGAAATGGAGTAATCTGTGGCAAATCACTATGAATCTGTGATAAGGCAGCTATTACTAAGCATTGATAAAGCTCATATTTTTTCATTGCATTCTCAAGCAATTCCAAGCATTTTGGTGGAATGTGCAACTTTCATTGTACATTGGCTTGTGATTGGAATCAAAAACCCATTTGCCTCCAAAAAGATTGTAAGAGGAAGACTTGCAAATTGCAAGTGATGGAGAGATTAATGAAGTGGATTTATGGAGAGAAATGATGGAAGAGAAGATACACAGAGATGTGAGAAGGAGGAAGATGAGCTAAGGAGAGAGAGGAATATTAAATGTGAAGGAGTGTCTCAATGAATAAAATGCAGAAATCTTAAATGGAGAGAAGAAGAGAGAGAAAAACCACACTTTCATTTTCAAACGGAGTTTTTTTAGCTATTTATTTTTTGAAAATCGTTTCCAAAATAATTTTTTAAAATTGTTTAACAAAACAATAAAATGAAAATAGAAACAAACAGACTCTTAAATTTTACAAAAGCTTCATGCTTTAAAAAATTTAAGAACTTGAATGCTTTTGAAATATTCACTTCAAAATGGATGTTTTTGATTGAAATTGAAGATTTTATATGTTTTAATCTTTGTTAACAAAGTTTTGGGAGAGCTTCCTGTTTCTTCTTCTAATACCTTATTGTTGTTAAATTGCACAAATAAACTCTCTATTTATTGAGCTATTGGAAAATGCTTAGAGATAAGCACTTCAAATTTTAATGTTTATTGCCTTTAAATTTATTAAAAAGTGGTTATTTTAAAATTTTCTTATTGGTTGAGATGATGCACTGTGACACATTACAACTTCTTATTTGTTGAGTGATGCTATAAATAAGTTTTATTTGATTGGTTCACCTATATTATTGTACATACATGGCATAATTTAATTTGTTACCAAGGACATGTTTATGGGTCCACTTATTTTTCATATTGGATTTTAAATCTTGAGAAATAGCTTTTTTTTAATTAGTTATAATTTATGATATGAAAATAAAATAAATTAATTTTAATAGTCTACAATACCATTTAAACATTCTACTTTTAAAGAAATCTTGGTATTTGAAAAAAAACCATTTTTAATGGAGTTTTTTTAATTGGGATAATGTGTAAATTTTAAAATTAAATGGGAGATTTGTATAATTTTTTAATATATCGGAGAGGGTGAAAATATTTTTTTGGCGAAAAAAACAATGTTACACTTACCTCAAGAATTTCTTGCAATAATATAGTGAAAGGGGACAAAGTCAAAAACATTGATTGACGTTGAATTACCTTATGGGTTGCTTACCACGTTGGCCTCCGAATCGATTAAGGGTGACCATATCTTTAAAGAACTTCATGCCAACAAATTCAATGTAAGTTGTTGCTTTGCAGAAGGATCAACTGGAATCATGTGCACATAATGCATCCCATGATTATGTATCCACATGCTTAAGAATATACCTAGATAAGGCTTATGATGCTTTTGTGATGGCCGCGTGCATGTATACTTCAAAAGCGATATTGAAGCCAGACCGATGAGTAAGTGGTCCAAATTCAGGAACTCAGAAGTGGTCCTGAGATCTGTCAAATGGGCTTCACTACTTGTTGCTTCCGGATTGCCATTCCCTAGAAAAACTATTTGGTTATTGATTTCAAAAACAAATTTTGATTTTTATGTTTTTAAAAATAAATTTTTTTATTCGAGTAAGTATTCTTATAATTAGTTGTTAAAAATTATATAAAAATAAATTAATAAATGTTTATTAATTTATTTTTATTTTTATTTTTAATAACAAGTTTGTAATTACATGAATTTTTCTTTATTTATTTTTTTAATTCGAAAGTAATTTTTCAATTAAAAATTTGACAACAAAAAATTAAAAGCATATTGTTGTTAGTTCTGTTTTGGCATGGACTGCACATTTGTACTACTAAAAAATGCACATTTCCTTTTTTTAAAATTTTAATAAAAAATTATACAATTGGTTGTAACGTTTTGTCCAAATTATTGTAATTTTATAAAAAGTTGGTATATCTTTCTTGTTAAGGACAATTTTTTAATTAAATGAAATATGTTTTTATTGATTTTCCTTGAACTCAAAAATAATTTTTGAGAAAAATATTTTTTAAACTGATTTTTTAACAATTTTTTTAAAAAGCATATTCAAGCATTTCAAATTATTGGTAGTAGTCTTGTTATACCACGGGTTATGCATGTGCACCTATCAAAAACTTTTATTTTTTAAGTTTTAATGTAAAAATTAAAAGCATAAAACTTTATAATAATTTCTTATATAAATCCTTACAATTTTATAAAATATTCATTTAATTAAAAAAAAACTAAGGTTGATACTGCTAAACCCTAGTCCTTTCAGATACAAGGAGGAAGATGTGAATCTATGAAATAAATAATAAAAAAATATACATCTGCACATATGGTTGGGTGATGCAGAGAGGCAACTTCTCATAAAAAAAATTACACAAATTTGTCAACAATGTATTTAAAAATTTTATATATATTAAAAAAATAGTTTAATTTATTTAATTTTAATAAATTTTTCAAAATTATTTTTTATACATAAAGTTCAATAGAGAGAGAAATATAATGAAATAAATATAAGTGAATTGGTAATATAAAATAATAAAGTATTTATTAATAGAAAAGATAAAATTAAAAAATTTAATATTTTATTTAAATTTTAAAATAATAGATAAAAATAATTTTTTTTAATATATGATAGATAAAAAATGAAAGAAATATCTTCTTACCTAATTTCGACCATAATGATGGGGCGGCATCAGGTGTGAAATATTGACAATGTGGCAACTCATTGATTTTGTATCACTGGCTTTAACTGCCAACAATACAATGCAGTTACGAAGTCAATCAATAAATGAGGCGCTGTGTCCTGTCCAATTCAATGCCATATATGCAACATTCATAACGACCATGCAATAATAATGCTATGCAATGAAAATATATTGTAATTTAATTATGGAAGATATGTAGTAATATGCAACATCGTAATTACCAAGCAATATTCATGTTATGCAATGAAAATATTTTGTACATTTAATAATTAAATTATGAAAGATATATAATTAGGACTCCGTCTGAGAAATATTTCATTAGACAATTTTGAATAATTTTATTCTTGCTCTTACTCTTTACTTACTCTTCTTCGAAAATTCAGGGGTGGTTCATATTTCTATAAGAGGTGTTCCCAACTACTTTATTGAGCTATTTTTAGTTTGATTAGATAAATTTCTAATCCATTTATGTATGGCCTACTCCCCCAAGCCAGCCATTGGTTGGAGAATTAGCGGTAGAAGACTTGAACATTTTAAGGATGACAATTCTCTCCACAGTTGGGAATATCCACAGGAATTGAGTAGATATGGGGATGGGGCGAATGTTTATTGCGTTCCAGAATATTTTGTGAAGGAAAATATTATATTTATCTAAAAATAAATTTCGAATTTTATATATAATTAAATTTTATAAATTTATTACCCTATTTTAATTTAATAATAACTTTTTATTTTTATTGAGAACCTAATTTTAAATTTTATTTTTGATACATATAATTTTAACCCATACATAAATATAAAATGAATGAATATCTCAATTTGATATAAAGAATTTAAAAGGATTATTAATTTTATGTGAATTTAAAATTTTATTTATTTGCATTTCATATTATTTAATAATTATGTGTAAATTTGTAATACCTAATTTTAAGATTTATATTTATTAATTTACTCAAATGCCCTGACATTCTTTGAAAATAATAATGAATTAGATGGGAGAAGAATTAAGATGCCCTCAATCTAATAATTGGGTGTGATTTTGTAGCACTTAATTTTAAATTAAGATGGTTTAGGAGGTATGAACAGAGAGGTGGTTCCGAAGCAACCAGAAAACTAAATAGAGTCCGTTTAAAAAGAAGAGAGAGAGAGAGAGAGAGAGGAGGAGGAGGAGGAGGAGGAAGAAGAAGAAGAAGAAGAAGAAGAAGAAGAAGAAGAAGAAGAAGAGGAGGAGGAGGAGGAGGAGAGATCTCTGTATATTACATCACAGGCAAGATTCAAGAAAACCAAATGCAGTTTTTTTTTGCCATAATATATAGTAAACATCCAATTAAAGGAAAAAAGACAATTTGCATATAAAAAGGGCTTTGCTTTTTTTGAGAGGCAAATTAGTTTGCGTATCAGCATATGAAAATTTTATAAAAAAAAATTAATATTTTACACATAGTGTTTTTTTTTTAATTGTAGCTTTATTATATAAAGATAAATTTTAAAATATGTTTTAAGTTACAACTTTAATGGATGAAATGATACGTATTTGTTTACTTATTACATGTAAATTTATACAAAATTATAAATATTTTGTGAAATACATGAAGAAATATAAAATATTATGAAGTTTGTAAATATTGATATTTTGTTTAAAATATTGCAGTGGCTATATGACAATATTACCGGTATTTGATATAAAGAATTTAGGATAGATTACATTTATCTTTTTTAAGATTTAATATAATTATATTTATATTTTCATTTCTAAAAATATATATTAAATTTGTTTTAATTTTCTATACATCTTCTAATTTTGAAAAGTAAAAAAGTAAATATGTATTTTTAAAAATATAAGAAATATAAATATAATTAAATTAAATTTAAGAGGTGATAGTCTAATTCCATTAAGAACATGTTAAGACAAAATCCTAACCTCGGATGCAAATAACAAAAATAAAGAAATATGGGTAAAGAAAAGGGTAAGAAAAGAGTTTTTTTTTTTTTAATTTGGATGTGCAGAAAATATAAAGAAAGAAAATGATAAAAAATTGATTATCCTTTACTTGTTTAGATAATAAAGTAGGAGAAAATAAAGTTAAATTAAATTGAATGATGATTTTATCCACAACTTAATATATTTATCTAAAAATTCTTTTTGTAAAAAAATCATTAATTAAATATTCATAACAAATGTTAGTAGTAATTTTTAACCATTATAAATACCATTTAAAAAAATTGAAAAGCTTAATTGTACTAATTATAATTAAATTTTTATTATATATTTTTTAATTAATTATTTTTATACAAAAATATAAATTTATTTATAGCTTTTATAATTCTGTACAAGGAATTATTATTTTATTATTGAGGATACAATTTTAATTTATATTAAATTGTAATACCTTATTTGAATAATTGCATATCCACACTACAAATGAAAAAATTAATCTAAAATTTAATAAGTTAAATAAAATTAGAGATAAAATTGTAACCAGATTTCTACTTTTTTTTTTGTCTACATATGCCTAGAGATTTTTTTAATAAACCCTATTTTTATAAAAAATGTTATAAATATTTAAAATTAAGTTTTAAATTTTTTATATTTATTAAATTAAAATTTATAAATTTATGATATTATCTTATATTTAATCACAACTTTAATTACTGTTTTTTCATCTCTTTTTATTGGAAGGGAAAACATTATTTTTCTACTATTTCTTTTCTTTTTCTAGAGTTTTTCTTTTTTTGTCCCCACCCAATCTTTTTTTTTTTTTTTTAATGAACCCACGAAAGGGCCAGTACTCGGTATAAAATACGGGACACCTCGCAAAATCGTCTTGATCAAACGTCCACCTTATTTCATACTTCATACCAGCGACACCATCTTCGTCATTAACCTCCAACCTCGTTTCAACAATTTTCTCTCACGCTGTCTGTGCGTGCATGCACAACCAACAATGGGCAATCTCTGTTCCCTCCTCTCACCTCAGCCTAGGAAGAAGAAACACGCAAAGCGTTCATCCAACGCGCTACCACTATCAAATTTGAGTAACCACTGCAGCCGGCTGCGTTCTTCGCGCAAAGAGAGGCTCGATGAAGCTACAATTCAAGAACATGCTCTAGCTGCGGCCATTATTTTCAGGCAGCACCAGCAGCGAAATGGGTCACTGCCGTTTGATCGGTCCAGTTCTCTTCGCTACCCGAATGCTGGTTCGACGAAGTACTCGTTGCCGCGGAGTTCGAGTTCCAGGGCTCGGTCTCTTACTGACCCTTTGTTAGCGCCTCAGCAGCTTGTTAACCAGGTTTCCTAAATGACGTGGGGTGTTTAAATTTGTTTAATTTGTTCTGGCGATTAAGTTATGAAGTGAACTGAAGCATGTAAGAGGTATCTGATTGTAAGCTTTCGGTATTTTTGACAAATTTTGAAAATTTTGGAACGTTTATTTGTTTATACTTTGTAAAACTTGGCATCAATTCACTTGATTTTCTTATGTTTCCTTTTGTAACTTTGGTCATAACTGATATGCAATAGATACCTTCATCTTGTCATCACAACTTGTGGAAGGTCATTTCTAACATTGCGTGACTTGCCTTTCATTATTTTTGTGTGCATATGTGAGCGTATGGACACCCATGCCGTGCTTTCATGGCGGCAATAATTGTTGATCTACTTTGTGGATTGCCTAAAAGGATCTTCTGATATAAAAAACCTTTTTCTGTTGGAGTAATGCAATTATGTGCTTCTAGTTGAAATTAACATTACACTTTGTGTAAATACGAGGAAATGTAAGAATAGATGATTTAAATTTTGGTGAGATCTAAATTCTTAATGTACCAGGAGCAGGTGGTTGTTGGATAGATAAGAAAATGACAGATTTGATTTTCATTTCAAAAAATGGTTTCATTAAACTCTATTTTTTTTTTCCTTAGCATCATGTTCGTTTTTTTGTTTCCATCAGCTCATATGTAAAAGTTAAATTTGACAGGGTATAAATCTGGATGTTCTAGAGACAAATCATTTTGTCCTTATTCATGGAGGAGGCTTTGGTGCATGGTGTTGGTACAAATCTATAGCTCTTCTAGAAGAAGGCCGCTTCAAAGTTTCTGCTATAGACTTAACTGGTTCCGGGGTTAATTCATTTGATACAAACAATGTTTCCTCTCTATCACAATATGTGAAGCCACTTACTGATTTTCTTGAAAAACTTCCTGAAAGTGAGAAGGTTTTTATCTTATGGCTTTTCATTTGTCACTCATAGTTTGTTGTGCGTTTCTTTCATCTCTCCGAGGGAGGCTGTAAAGTCCATAGGGATGGGGAGATAATATTCAGTTTGGCATTTAACGTGTGTGTGTTTTCAATCATTTTTTGCTTCTTGTCAAGGCTATGGATTTTTATCCCCCCCCTCCCAACTCCTAAGTGACTGTGAACGGTGAATTAGTCTATAGGAGAAAGTGTAGGGAATGCAATGTCTGTGCGTAAAGATAACCTCTATTTTGTTCCATGAGAAAAACTTGATTTGGTTATTTAAGAAATATCAATGCAGAAAAGTAAAAGAGTAAAGGTAAAATGATGATAAAAAGGAAGAGATTTGAAGTTAGAGAGAAGCAGATGGAGATGAATAAAATTGAAGTGATAGGCATATGATTGCAGAAAGCGTAGGGAAAACAATTATAGCCGTATGGAGAGCAACTGGAATTAAGATTCAGTCTTTTATTCTGCTGAGTTACCATTGGTTTCTAGAGCTTGCTTAGCAGATATGATGAGATTCTTAATGGGACTGTTGGTCATTAATTAGCTACATGATTTCTTACTTTCCTTTCTGTTTTTCATGCAGGTGATCTTGGTTGGACATGATTTCGGGGGGACATGTATATCATATGCAATGGAGTTGTTTCCTCTTAAGATTTCCAAGGCTATCTTTATTGCTGCAGCGATGCTGACTAGTGAAAAAAGTACCCTTGATATCTTTTCTCAACAGGTTTTGCCTTTCCTTGGTCACACTAGGACTGATGTCTTTCTTTCTGCTTTAGTAAAATTTAAAACAAGCGGTGGAAGCAATGAAAGGGGGAGAGGGGTCATTTTATTGTTTTAAATTTTGTTAAAATCTTATGAAATATGAAGTAGCAACCTGTGTACACATTTTTTATTGAATTTTATTTGAACATTTCTCTCTGTTCTGTGTCCTTTCTGCATGTGTCTGTCAATATCATGCAAAATGTAGAGCAAGTGAGGCGCACAGTCCTGTTATTTAATTTTATTAAGTTTTTTCTGTTCACAATTTTCTAATTTCATTCCAAAAGTATAGACTTGAATTCATTCCCCACTCCCCCAGGATCCTTTTCTTTTGGGGAAGAACAATTAAAATATTTATGAGTTCATCTCTCTGATTTTCTATTTTCTTTGAAATTTAAACCACTCTTACAAAGTAAGGGAGAGAGACAAAGAATTGGAGGATTCCTTAATAATTTTATAATTTCTTCCTATTTTATGCAAAACAAATTACACTGTTTATAATTGAAGAGTCTCTGTATCTTACTACATGCTAGTGTGTTTGATTTTGGCTATCTATTGCAGGATGGTTCAAATCATCTTATGCGACAGGCTCAGATATTTTTGTATGCAAATGGGAATGATGGCCCTCCTACTGCTATCGATCTAGACAAGTCATTGTTGAGGGATTTATTATTTAACCAAAGTCCAGCCAGAGTAAGTGGGAAACTTGGAATTCATTTTTGACAAAAAAATTCTGTCAGATTGGTGGTTGAGGAACTCATTATATGTTTTTGTGTTGAAGGCCTAAATTTTCATGGAGTTTCTTATAGTCATTCATGAAAACTTTAAGGTCTATTAGCTCTGTTATTGGGTAGAGAAGTCAGATATGGGCCACTGCAGCTGCCTTTCATCTTGGGAGCGACTTATATATGTTGTTCCATGGGTTGATTGTGAAAGTGTTTGATGTGGGAGAATTTAGAAAGCTATCACCTTTGAGGTGCCAGATTCCCCCACTCTTCTTTTCTAAACAAAAATAAGTGAAGCCTTCCTTCCTACAGTTAAAGATCTGCATGGGCAATCATTGTTACAATGATGAATGGGTGGCACCTACAATCACTAATCATTTGTTTTAGATTCCCTTATCATACAAACCATTCTTGGTATTAGATGGGAGGGATCCGTATAAATAATGCTTTTTAGTTGTTGGTCTTGGATCTATTGGTCCTTGACTATTCATCAAATTGACTTGTAATACAAGGAAAGTACATTTTAGATGAAAAGTGAGAATGCACAATAAGATTTGTCCAATGCTTTGTAAACTTGAATACTTATGTTTTGTAAACTTGGAGTAGAAATTTTAGAAGGTTGCCTTCTGGCTTCTGACATTTAATGTTTACTTACGCTGGAAAGTGATTTCCTATGGGTCTTTGGCAAGCATGTTATATGTTATTTTCCTTCAGAAACACAGTTGCATATACGGGCTGCTGAAAAAGATAGATTGTCCTTAACAAACAAAAAAATAGACTTTATCTCGTGATGGGTTTTTTGTGTATCTACCCTTTAGCAAATGCAAATGGTCTCTAGTTAACTAGGATGCGTGTGACAATATATTGACTACTACATACTATTTTAATTTTGTTGCTAAGGCCATCTTCCTTTATCTTTCCCTATATTTGAGTTTTTGATGATAAGTCTATTTGTATCTATATACCCTGATCTGCCTCCTTTTATTGATTGAGTTCCTATCTGGTTACAGGACGTTGCATTAGCATCTGTCTCCATGAGGCCAATACCATTTGCCCCAGTTTTGGAGAAACTTTCCCTTTCTGACCTTAAATATGGATCAGTAAGACGGTTTTATATAGAAACTACTGAAGATATCGCCATACCCATCACGCTTCAGGAGAACATGATTAGTGCAAGTCCCCCAGAGAAGGTTTTCCATTTGAAAGGTGCTGATCATGCTCCTTTTTTCTCAAAGCCTCAAGCCTTGCACAGGATACTGGTAGAGATTTCCAAAACTCCTTAAACTTGGGAGCATTTTTCTACTTGAGTTTCATCTAAAGGCCTGCCCACACTTGAGCTCCACTAACATCACATAGATCTGCCACTTAGATGAGTTACTTTCTGCAGGTTCATTATCAGAAAGAAGATTGTGTATGACTATGGTAGTTATTTGAGTTACAGATTTCTTTGGTACTTGCCCCTATAACATGTTACTTTTGACAGGGAATTCTTGTAACATAGAAGAAGTTATCAAGTCTCTCTTGTTTAAGTGTTCAGATTTTCTAGGGAAACTTAGAAGCTACCCTAAGAGATGATGAACGGATCGTAACTGACCCACCGATAAGTATACCCTGCATAACACAACCTTGAGTGAAGGGTGATTCCTACTCATGTAGAGGCATATGGCAAGGAAGAAAAAGGAAGTACTGGATATATTTGCATTTTTTGGTGGCACGGTCAACACTTCTAATTGCTGAAGTTTTGCTCTTGGGAAATTCTGGTGACTTCCACTTGAATTTCTATTCTTTTCGTTTTAATATTTTGTATGTTTCCTGTAGCTAAGCTTAAGCTGAGTTCTGTAACATTTGTGCATCTTGGTCACTCTTTTTATAAGTTTCATATATTAGCATAATTTAATGTATTATTTTTACTTCATTAATTGTCAAGAAGCTATGATTTTTTTTCCTGGTCATCTCAAGGAAGCTAAGAAGCGAAAAGCCTACTGTGCCCATTGGCATTTGCAGAATTTGCTGATAATTCATTGACATTCTTCTTACTTGTTGCGAACATCAGACTTGATTAAAAAGGATATTAGTAATGCTATTTATATTATTTGTGTTTATTAGCTAATATTCTCTCTCTCTCTCTCTCTCTCCTCTTATTTATTTATTTATTTATTTGGGGGGGGGGGGGGGAGGGAGGGGTGAGTAGCACTAATCTGATTTATTCCAAGTGCAACAGTCTAGAACTTCCCTTCCTAGTGCAACAAATACACTCTATTGGCACTTGCTAGCCAATTGTGGATAGCAATACTGTACTATATTACGGTTATTAAAAGACAAAAATTTCACTTGATAAGAAGTTGAATTAAGTTGTTTAAGTGGCCTCGTTCTTTTCTTACAATCCAAAATTTATGAGACTTGTACATCACAGATTTGAAATTTGTGTTAACTGGTGATACCAATGGGACAGTGTTGGGTAGATTTGACCCCAATGGGCTGCTAGTTCAATCCTATCCAATTAGAAATTTGAATATGTTAAGGAAATGACAAGATCTGACCCTCCATAGGTCCACCGAGTTCTGTTTAAAAAGAAATATAATTGTGAATTCTTTTCTTATTGAAAAAATATAAAATTAGTTTCATGGTTCGTTAGTTATAAAATATGTTATATAATATAATTTAATATAATGCCTAAAAGAAATTTAAAATTCATTAACTATTATTAGTTAGACTTAAACTCATCATTAAGTACTAATTATATTTATTTATTTATTTTTATAATGAGTGCTGAATTTAATTTGAACCTAAGTCAGTAGGATAAAATATAAATTAGTTGAGAGGACTCATTACATTTGTTATAAATTTGCTATCACTGTAAGTATACTTTTAGAAGTTTTTGTATAATTCAATCATAAAACATTTTTAATATTATCCAATATACAAATATCGATCGTCAACTTTTTAAGTTTTTAATATTTTAAAAATAAAAAAATAGTAAAATTGACAATTACCCAAATTAAGTACAAATGTCATAATCGAACCACTTAAGAATTTCTATCAATAATCAGTCTTGCATTTAGTCAATATCAACAAGCAAACCCAATCTGTTGTATCGTCAACACGAGACTTGTTCCCTCGCCAAATGCGACCTTGCTTCCTACTAAGCAGTAAGTACCAGAACACTTTACGTACTAAGCAAATGGAGGAAAGTCCTAAGTACATTCTGTGGATTCCATTCATCGATAGGTCACTTTGCCTCAGCATCAAGCAAGTGTTGTAATTGGAATCCAGAAGCAAAGTAAAAATTCAACCAACCGTGCAATCCTTTCTTGAAAATGGGTTTTTATTTTCTTATGCTTAATTGCTGTTTAATTGAACATTTAAACCATCATTAAGGAAAAAGGGATTTTATTTTTTTATGCCCAATTGCCATGTAATTGAACCATCGAACCATCATTGGGATCCTTGCCGACAGAATTTGCATGGCTTGAAGATTAAAGATTTTATTTATCTATGTCCTCTGAGACGTGAGTTCTTTGCCAGCTGGCACCGACCGATTGATAATAAATGGATGATGAACAGTTTTTCCTAAAAGGCTAAAACTAATTGCTAGCTGCCAAAAGAGTAACTGTCATATTCGGGAAAACTTGGCTTTTTTTAAAAAAATAAAATAAAATACAAACGAAATAGTCTTTTTCCCTCCCTAAGAATTCAAATGAGATGGTGACTGCCAGTGACAATGATGAAAACTTTCCTTTGTCACATATCAAGATTTGTAAGTATGAAATATATTTTCAATTCATTTCAAATATTTTTAAAAATTAATTAAATCATGAATTTTAAATCAACTTTACTATTTATACAGATGAAATGAAATATTTAAGGAAACAAAACTTGTGTAAGATTTTATTTTAGACCAGCATGGATTTTTTATTAGCTTTAATCGAGTGTAAAGGATAAATTTAATAGTCCGAATCAATAGATATTTATTGAATAAGTTAAATTTCAGAATTAAATAAGTTTCACTTAGTAGTTTGAAATTTGAGATTTAACTATTAAATATTTAACAAGTCTTATTTTTTTTCACTTATATTATATTCACTTAAATAATTTTTTTTTTTGGTATAGAGGGAAAACAGAAAACAAACCTAGGGCGAGACTACCACACCCTAGTTACAGTAGGGGTTAATAAACCCCGGACACTTGGCAAAATTGTTACCGTAAACACCACAGGACTAGGAAGAAGAGTAAATACTCTATCCGCACTCGATCACAAACAATCACGTGAACAGAAATATGGGTTACAGGCTGTAAAATTCTGCTTCTGGATAATGACAAAAAAGTAAAAATTCTTTAAAAAAATTTCCTCTGTTGTTGGAAAACTAAAAAAAAAATAGATGACAATTTTTAATTTAACAAGATTTTTAAATAAAAATTATAATATTATAATATTTTAATTTATTTTATGACCTTTTACAAATAATTTTTATGTTGTATGACTAACGAGAATTAAATTAGATATATTAATTATTAATATTAATTAAATAGAACAATTAATATATAAATTGTGATTTCCTTCAAAATCCTTATGGTAAATATTAAATGTTTAAAGAACTTTACTTGAGTTTTATCCTTTTAAAATTATTTTTGTAATTTTAAATATAAAATGAATTAAATAATTCCATTAATGTATTAAATTTAATATAAAATAATAAAATAAAAATTATATATATTTTGAGTTTATATTTAATTCACTCTGAATGTATTATTTTGTACACTAAATAAATAAAAAGATAATATATTATTAAAAATTAGTAATTTTTATTAATTTTAATAATATTTTAAGAATTTTTATTGATGTACTAATATGTGAGTAAATGATAATATAAAATTAATTTATACTTATAAAGATTCGAATTTAAATTCATATACTTTTATTTGTGCATTGCATAAATACTAAATTAGTTTAATCATATATTTATTTGAAACTATTTTTTTCCTTTTTGAGTCTCCAGCAATAATCTCAATTAGTCCAATAATAAAGCATTCCCTTATCATAATTAACTGCAATTTTTGATGATTTATTTTTTTAACTTTTTTAGATAATTTATTTTTTTATTAACTATCTATGAGGTGCTTCAATTTAATAATTAATAATAAATATTTTATTTATACTAATTATAATTTATTATTAAATCCAAAATTTTATCTAGATTTTTCTTTTTTTAAGTTTTCGGGGGAAAATTTTTTTAAGAAATTTTATTTTCTCGTCGCTGGCCCAGAGACAAAATCTTACAGCCTGTGACCCACATTTCCGTCCCATTTGATTGTTTGTGATTCACTGCGGTTGGAGTGTTTAGTTTGTTCTCTAACCTTATGTATCTATGGTGATGATTCTGCCAAGTGTCCGGGATTTATTAACCCTTATTGTGACTAGGGTGTGGTAGTCTCGCCCGGAATATCAAGCCTCTTGAAGTGTAAAACTACTGTTCTTCTATCATGCACAAATTTGCGAGCAAATCTGCAACTTAAATAACATACTTTAAATGCAAAAGAATAATACTTTAAACTAACTCGTACTTATTAATAAGAAATTTTTTTTTTTTATGTCTTTCTCTTTTCATAACATGTTCTACGATTATACTTTTCTTATTCAAAAACAACTCAAGTGGAATCTAATCTTTTTGATTAAATTTTTAACAAATTCAAGTCAGATTCAATCCTTCTAATCATATCTTAACAAATTCAAATTTCTAATAAATTTAAAGTTATGAGTTTAGTCGAATCAAATTATTTGATCCGACCTATTATCAACACCGTTAACAGGTAAAGAATTAAATATAAAATTTTATCTATTCTATATAGGTTTTTTTAGGTCAAAATTTAAATTAAATTTATTAAATGTTTGCTATAAGATTTTTTATTTGAATTAAGACATGGATATTAATTATTCTATTAAATATTAATAAATTTAGTTTGATAATTGTAATTGTAATTGTAATTATAATAAAATAATTAATATACATGTCATAATTTGAATAAATAATCTTATGGTAAATACTTAAAAAAAGTCAACTTAAGTTTTGTCTTCTTTTTTTTTAACCTATCATACTTATTTGAAATACATAAAAATTAAGTTTACAGCTTTCTATCAATTTTTAATTGGTGCACACTTTAGTAGAAATAAGATTAATTGTGCTATTCAAAGCATGATTTTTTGACTAATCTTAATAGTATGCAAATCTAATGATTATAGATGATTACTGAAAATCAGTACACCAAGTAAACTTCTTCTTTTTAAGTACAACACTTCAACAAAAATATAAATATTTCCTTCTTTTTCTGCTTCCTTTCACTTTGTCATTTTCCCTCTCCAAATGTTCTTCCCCCAATAGAATTCCTACTTCAAAGGCTCAACCACCATCTCAGTCGATGGCTTTATAGCAGTTATCACTCTCCCCCTAACCCGCAAATTGTTATTGAATTATTTGTTTGGTTTCCAATAAATAATGAGAGAATTTTAATTTAAAATTGAAATTGGATATTGAATACTATTTTTGGACTGAGGCTTTGTTGATACAAAAGAAGCTACCCCCAGCCAAGATAAATTGATGTTGAAATACATTTAAAACGTCCACACTACATGTATTTCAACACTGGTGATCTTGGTAGCTCAAAATGATGTAATGGATGTATCATTCCTTCGGATGCCAGCATTGATGTTTTGGAAAAATTGGTGAGCATGAGAAGATGTAAATGACGATGAGGAACATTGCGTAGGTGATGGAAGTGACTTACATTCAAATATAAAAGTGGTTTCTCTATTATTTACCTTACAAATCCAGTAGTTTCTCTATGATTTAAGTTGCATATCATGAATTATAAATTTGACTTTTAAAATTTGAAAATTGTTTCTTAGGCTGTCTCAACAATCAAAGAAATTATTTGGGAATTGCTATTGAATATTTTGTTCTGTTTACTGGGAGTTTAAACTATTTATTGGATTCAAGATCCATTTTTTTTTATTTTAATTCCCTAGCTTGTTTTGCTTCTGGGTTTTCTTTTGAAACTCCAGAAAAATATTAAGGTAGCAATTTTCCAAAAAAAAGGGAGAATATTATTATAAATTTTTTCAAGAAATATAGGGGGAGCTACAACAAGGTGAAAGCAAAGAGATTGCTAAATGTTGGGGTTTATTTTAAATTTTAAATTTTTAATATTTCTTTTTAACTTGTTCACATTTATATATGGAAAAATTTGAACCGATTCAGCTATTTGTAGCACAACTTATCCTATTTCCAATGAAATCTTCTTAAGGGAAGATTATGATATACGCAATAATGTATTAAAATGTTATTAATTTTAATTGCATATACAATTTTTTTAAAAAAAATTAAGTTTAATGCGCTCAGTAATATACCATTAACTTTGTAACTTTTAGCTTTTATCATTTTTTTTCAAAATCGTTCCGACCGTTGGCGGCAATTATTCTTATTTTCTCTTGACCCCGTCAATCATTTCTCTTTCCGGAATGGATTTTGCGAAATCCATAGAAAACGGAATTTGATTAATTAAGCTTTTAGACAACATCTTTTTGGCTCATCTAACTGTTAATTATATTTTAAAAATCTGGGCTCCACTATAAACCTAATTTTTCTATCCGTAAGCCTGCTCGCCTCGCATCCCACCGACCTCTGCTTCTCTGCAAATTGCAATTAGGTTCAGGAAACAAGGTACGGAAATTCCAGATCTCGTTCATTTCACGATTCCCGTCCCGATCCATGCTATGAGCAACTTATTTACCTGAGTGGAAATCTATTGTTTAGGCTTTTCTGTTGGTTTCTGCTTTAAAAATGACGACATTTCCGATCGATTCTCCCCTGTCATTTTTCCTCACCGTATTTCAGCTGCATTCTTCGTTTCATTTCATACTTGGTCTGATGTAGTCGGCGTTGTTGATTTTGTGCAAATCTGCTGCATAATCCTTGTTGTGTCGGTGTCAGCTGTTAATGTTAGCTGGGATTGAGTTTTAATTCAAATGGGGTTGATTATGTTGGGAAGATGTGCAGTTGAGGGTATTTCTTTTAGATTTCACGATGTTTGAGCTGATAGGTTTTATTTTGTGATGATAGGCGTACTATTTTAACGGATATTACAAGATTACTGTTTTGATTTGATATATCCTTTTATTTATTTTCACTTTTAATTATGTACGGACAGCATCTATGAGCAACACTATTATTGATGCAGTATGTGATGATGGAAATACTGGCTCTGAGATTTCGCTAGAATCCAGTTGTTTTCTCGTTCTATGTGCTATTTGTTCTTGTGTTGTTGAAGGAATGAATGGAAATGATCTCCGTTTCACTTGATCCGTACAGAAGCATAGGATGAAACTGAAGCAAATGACATAAGATGAATGAAAATGATAAGCGTGGGAAAGAAAAGGGACTAGGATCCAGATATTTTTCATCCTATAGCATATCCTTTGACTGCTCCAAAAGAAGATAACTTGAGATGAAAATGAAAATGTGAATTAAAACTTATTATTATGTGCTATGCTAGAATGGTTATGTAATTGTTTATATGACTTGCTATAATTAAAATGTTCATCTATAAGGGTAAAAGTGATAATCAGGAAGGGAGTTGGATTTGTGCATTGGTTTTTTCAACCACCATACTATTCCTATTACCATATATAGATGAAAAGATCAAAATTGCACCATTCCTAAATTTACATTTCATTCTTTACGCTTAAACATTTCTCACTAAAATACCCCATGGATCTTATTTAATCATGGTTTTCACTTCAACTACAAGGAAGTAGGATTTGATTCAACTTCATATGGTACTTATGTAAAAGTGAATGAGGTTGACAAAGAAAAGAGGGAAAAATTCAACTAAACTCTTTTATAACAACTAAGTGATGACTATGTGTAAGCATTAGTTGAGAATTGACTTATTTATCCAATGTTCAAGCTGCTGGGTAAATTTGCTTGCATTTTGTACTGATACACATTCTTTTAAGATGGACTGATATTTTGTCATCTTAGCTGTATTTGCAAGAAGTTGGTTTGTGTGTGCATTTGTTTTTTAACCCTTGCCTGGATATTCAGAAAATTTGAAGAAAAATTCTCATCATGTCTCAGCCACATAAATTTTTTATAAATTGATAGGAAATGGGTCGTGGGGTTAGTAGTGGTGGTGGTCAAAGTTCTTTGGGGTATCTCTTTGGAAGCGGGGAGGCTCCCAACAAAGCACAAGGTTCATCTCCACCAGTTAAGATTGAAAGTCAGCCAGCAGATGGTGGGCGTCCTCAAAATGCAAGTGGTTCATCTCCTCCAATTAATAAGGAAATTCCAGCTGGAATCCCTGGGAACCTTACCAACAATTACCATCGTGCTGATGGGCAAAACTGCGGCAATTTTCTCACGGTATGGTCTAAGCCCTTGTCGACTTTTTTCTTAGTTTCATATGCATTGTACTGTATAAATTATTTTCTGCAAAATTTCTCCTCTAAATAGCATATACAGCCTAAGAAATTCAAGAGTGCATAATTTTCTAGAGCTCTATAAAATAAAGAATTATTGAAAATTTAAATCTTTTTGAGAGATCTCTATTCCTCTATGTCCTACCACTCTTTGACCTATTGTGACCATAAAATGAGAAATTCTGAACGTTTAAAATTACTAGTGAAACTTTCAAATTAGAAATTATTGTGATTTGTATGACTGGATACTTTGGCATGGTCCTTTCGATAGGAAGGTACAAGAATCATGCAATACACTGCAAAATGTCCAGAGAAATGTGAATTCTGTCCTTATGTGCCTGCAGGATATAATGCATTCCTAATCTTTCTTATCTATATTCCAGGGATTATGACTGCAGCACTTTTTTATATTGTAATGGAAATCCATGTTTCTTTTACTTATAACAGATGCAAGTCTCTGTCTGCTTGTTTGTCACTAGTCATCCATCTCCTTCTCAGTTACAAATATCATTTTTCCTTTTTTTTTTTTTTTTTCATTTCTCCTTTGTTAGTTGTTAAAGAATCATTGAAGAAAACCCTCTGTATTTTTTTAATCAATACATAATTCAAACAATCTTCAGCACAGTTACACATTCTTTTGTTCTTGACACGCTGATTAACTCTTAAGCTGCTACATTCGATGTAGAGCTAGATGTTTATGAATTTCATAATTTGCTTCAGCATAACTCATGATTTCATGCATGGTCATATCATGATCCACTGTTTGTGGCAGGTCTGCATGTGATGGTGACATTTTACATGAACATTCATGTTGTTATCTAAAATCTGTCCGGCTGAATGCAACAGACCTATTCGATGGTTAGGAAATGTTTTGGGGTGGTGGGGGGGGGGGGCAAAGGAAAGGAAGTTGCGGGTTAACTTTCCATTTTTAGTTTGTTTTTTAAGAGACTAGCTCTCCCTTCTCTTTTCTTTCACTCCATTCTCCCCAATCAGATAGACCATGACGAATTGTTTTATGTATTTGAAGATGGGTTGGGGGAGGGGATGTGGCGAAGGAAAGGAAGTGGCGGGTTAACTTCCCATTTTTAGTTTAAGAGGCTAGCTCTCCCTTCTCTTGTCTTTCACTCCATTCTCCCCAACCAGATAGACCATGAATGAATTATTGTATATATTTGAAGATGCAAGGTTTCTTAATTGAGAGAAAGCACTCAAAATGCATCCATGACACCCCATGTCTGTCTTTTGTCTTGTTTTTTAAGTTGATTATAGTTTATTTGGCACTAAATTAAACTGTTCTTGGTTATTGGTTTTGGTTATGGTAAGAGGCATGCTGTTGATGGATTTCTTTTTGCTGCAGGATCGACCTTCTACCAAGGTTCATGCTGCTCCAGGCGGTGGTTCTTCTCTGGGTTACCTCTTTGGCGCCCCTCCACCTGGGAACTAGTTCATCCGTTGAAAGTGTGCTTTCCATTAGCACATAGTGCGTGTAAAATACTTTTAATGTCTTAAATTTTAAAAATGTGGACTTGTTACTTGTGTAATTGAACCGAACTGTCCTGACAACGTTGTTGTGGCTGATGGCTCCCAATTTGCCTAATTCATAGCTTTGGTTGCTCTGCTGATATATCGTTGGTTTTCAACTAATGGAAATGACTAAACTCTTGAGTTAGAAGTTTCCATTATTCTACGCTCTTTTGTATATTTTGTTGTGTTTCGAATCTTGGATCATGGTGTTTGATGACACAAATGCTGTCTCTGTTGGATGAAAAATTCTTCTGCAGACAAGTTGTGTGTAGTTTGAGATAAATTTACCCATCACCATCATCAATTTCATTACAAAGTACGTATGATAGTCCTAAACTCGATGGGTGTAATTTGAAAAGAGACAAAATTCTGTGGTTTGACAAATTTTTATTTTGTTTGCACGGCTTTTTGCACAGAAATAACGTCCACGTGCGGTGTCCTTTAGTGGAAAAATCATTATTCCTTTTTGTTCCGTGGTTTTTCACTTGTTTAACTGTCAATACGTCGGAGGCTTCAAATTGAAATATACGAGTGATAGACCCATTGTCCAAAGTTGGATGACATGTTATAATTGTTTATTTTATTAGAAAATATGTTTCGTAAAATTTTATTTATAAAATAATAAGATTGTTTTCCTCCACTTTCAAATTATGTTTCACAATTTTTTTAACTAAAGTATACAAAAATATGTTATTTTTTTAATTTATAGATCTTTTCTTTGCTTTATATAAGCATCTTTGAATGAGATTTTTCAAAATAGACATAGCCTTGGTTTTATTGACCTAAGCTTGAAGTTTGTTTTGTGAATCTTCTAGTAAGGAGGGTGGATTTCTTTTGACTGCTTCTATAATAAAACTGGACTCCATAATGGAGCGCACTTGTAGATGTCTTATGATAACGATAATGGATTTAGATTATAGTCATTGATGTTCCTGTACTTAATTAGATGAATTGAATTGAATGAGAAACTATTTCGCTGTGCTGATTATTTTTAGTGGTGCATTAGCTTGAATTTGAATTTAGAATATTACACATCTTTATGTAATAGGTCATATTTTATTTCTGCTGAAAAGAAATAAGAGAAACTATCTAACTGCAATGCCAACAAAGAAATAGATAAATACTCTTACGACTTTTTTTAAAAAATTTTTAACGAATTTTTCATTAAATGTTAATGTTGTATGAAGTGCTAAATTTTTTATAGGGGTTAAGTTTAATATACTATATTTCTTAAACTATACTTGAGTATTATAGGGAGTTCTACTTTTACTTAAGAAGTTGAGCATTTTCATTATTTGATTGTTTTAAATGTATTGATATTTATGTTTTTGGTTTTAATTATGTCTATCAAAATGGACTAATTCAATTTTACCAAACTAATCTGATGAGCAAAAAATTATATGTTAAACTAGTCTCAGGTTAAACTATATTTTTACTAGGTTGAATTGCTAAAGTATTAAACTCAATCTCAGTTCCAAGATGACTTTTATCAGGTAATTCTGGATGAGTTTTATAATCTATTATATTTTATTATTATTATTATTACATTACTTGTTTTTTTATTGCTAGTTTCAAATTATTAATTAATTAAAATTAATTATTATCATTATTATTATAGTAATAAAATAAATTAAAGTACAAAAATTTTTAATGTGAAAAATCCTTCAATTAGTGGAGTGAAAATCACTAGACCTAATCCCAAAAAAAAAAACAATATCACTATTTTTTAAGATGGGTATAAACATTTTGTTAAATAAATTTACAACATATATGTGAATATATCACTATTTTATTGTAATAATAATTTATTACTCTGATTAATAGATTTATTTAATTATGGTAACTATTACTTTCTATAATTATTTTTTTTGTTAATTTTGAAGCTTTATGATAGTAATTTTTTATTTCTCACATAATTTTTTACTAATTTTTAAATTTTAATATAATTATTTATTTTAATAACTTTGTGAAATGTATCTTGAAAATATTAAATATATAAATTCATTAATTTTAATATTAAATATTTTTTAATTTAATTTAATTATTTATTTTGATAAACTTATGTATATACATGATGATAATATTAAATATATAAATTCCTTAATTTTGATGTTAAATATTATATATATATATATTATACATACATACATATATGCATGCATATACATACTAATAAGTTAATGATTTATTATTTACTAATATTGTCAGGCTTGTGAGTTAACCTAATAAACTTATGGACTATCACTTATCATTCTCAGTTTTTATTACGTTAGGTTAATCAGTCTCAATCTCTAATTAGGTCATGTTGTTATTATCATTTTTTGTACTAATCATAATATTAAGTTAAATAAAATTATATTAATCCCAGACTAATTTATTAAAGCTAACCCATTTTGACATATCTAATTAAAGGAGTAAATTAATCATTTGATTAATGAAATATTTAAGTTACTCAATTTTGTCCTTGAAAGTAGTTTTTTTTATATCTCAATTAAGACCAATAATTATCAATTTTGATCCAATTGAGTTAGGCATTGAACTTGGTTAAACCAAGTTAACATAATTGCTAAGTTGACATTAATTTTTTCTAGCAGGGTTGGTTATTTTTCTAACTTGGCAAGGTAACCTATCTATTTTAAATAAAAGAGGAAATAGGAAGGTGAAGCCCTAATTTCTTAATTTGTCACCAAAATTGCAAGTAAAAGAATGGCAACCCATTGTGATAGTTGCCAAAATAAAAGAAATGGAAATATTTGAGCACCATTAATGATTTAATGATTTGCTTACAATAAGTTAACAATATCAATTGGACTTCATAAAGGAGGAAGCTTAAAAAGGCTTTGTGGTTAGGGCCAAAAAGCGTTGTTTCTTAAATTAAAAATATTAAAGAATTATGAAAGGATGTTCTATAGGTGCTTATATTAACAAAACAAATAAATAAGTTGTAGTTTTCTTTTAGTAAAGGGATGAAAAAGATAGCTAAAATGAAGTAGAAACAATGCAAAATGCTGAAAAAGATATGAATAAAGAAAATGAAGGGAATAGGAAGCTAATAAGCTAGTTAAGGATGAAGATTGCAAGCCTTAAGCAAAAAGTGCAATCATTAAAGTTTACATATCATGGAAGCTCTACTATGGTGTTTTTCCTTATGTTGTTGCTTCTATTTCATGTACTACTAAAGTGAAAGAAATGAGATTATAGTGATGGTTCAACTAAAAAAGGGCTAGGATGTAAAATTGAGCATGACATGTAAAATGTTAGGTTTGTTTTTAAATGCTATTTGTTAAGTTGATATGTAATGTCATTTTGCAATTTTCAATGAAAATTTAGCTTTTAATTGCATAAAATGTGTCATTTTGGCTTTAGCCTTTTTATCTTATGAATTATGATTTGATTATGTGTTCTATGGTGGAAAAATAACATGAAATTAATTGCATTAAAATTGACTCAATTTTGAATCCATTAAGCTATTGTAATAAAAAGTAAGAAAAGGAATAATTAGCATAAAGCTCAACTTTATTAAATAACATACTACAACAGAGTTTGCTGTAAGCATTGGTTGAAAAGCATCAAAATGCCATACTAAGGCCTTTATTACATCTTGAAAGCTAATTACAATTAATTTCCATAATAAATTCCAAAATAGCAGCCATAACCTACACTAACTTGCTAAAATAGCAACTACATATCCAAATTAACAACTATATTGCAAACAAATTTAGTTTTAGCTTGGCTTAGCTTGAAATAGTCCTAAGATGAAGAGATAACTGTTGGTGTATGCCCTGAGAGCCAATCATATAATTATTGTATAAGCATACATTGTATTATATTTTCATTATTTATATGAGGCGCTTTCAGATTATTATTTCTTTGCGTTAAATAAATAGATATAGTAATTTGTCCTTAGAGTAATCATTTCTTAAACAATACTCTTAAATGTCCCTAGTCAAGTATTGTTATAAAAAGGATAATAATGATGCATAAAGACTAGTATGTTGGTTGATTGATATGAGATATCAAGTCAACACAAAGGTACATGTTAGAGAACAATTGTATTGGACTGACCCGCCATAAGATTGCTACATGGATCATCTTATGAGTGTCATAAGCAACTCTCATAGTGACAATGACGCATATGATCTTTTAACTTGAAGTTACCATGGTTTCCAACATAGTTAGTTATATGCTTTAACACTGTTTAACGTTAACTTTAATGGGTTAACTTTGAAGACAGTGATTAGGTATCCTACTAATTATGTAGAGAAATATGAGTGATATAGATGAGATTTTATCCCTCCTTCTAAAGGAGCGATATTTATGGGCTCCTTGATTGAGTTTGACTATAAAATGCATGGCCATGCTCAAATAAGTCAACATGTGATGTTGATCTCATTTGCTTCTTTTTTGGTCAACTCATGAATCAAGAAACATAGAGATCGAATTATAAAGGGGGTGACACTTTCCATGCCTTGAGTTCGATCTAAATATCTAGGATAAAAGGAAACTTAATTGTGTAGTCACTGAAAGGTTATGTCAGATCATTGACATTCTTATTACTTGGATAGCAATGACGCATTGTTAGATGCCACTTATTGTTTATGATTCTAAAATATAATTTTAGGATCATTGCCAACATGATAGGAACCTATTAGGTCACACACAAAGAACGAATCAAAATTGAAATTGGAGCAATATAATTGAAAATTCTAGTTGGACTATAATTTCTAATTAATGAAAGGACCAATTAGATTAGGCCTTTTGTTAATGCTATATTGCTTAGGGGCTAATTATTAATTAAGTCATAATATTGGACCTAATTAATAATCAGCCCATAATACTTACCTCTCATTAGGGTTTTAATGGGTATCTATATATATAAGTTCCTATTCACGCTCAAATTAATCAATAGACAATCTGGGAGGCATTTTTGAGAGAAAGTAAAATAGGAGACCCTAAACACCCTAGTTTGCTAGCACAAACTTGAGAGGAGAGAGATTCCATCCAACCTATCTTTTGGCTAGAGTTTTGAAATTATTCTATGTGGATACTATAAAGGTGCAACCACATCAAACGTTGCACTTGTGATCTGATTCTTCTAATTTCAATTCTGGTTCGTGATCTAGAGTGTGGATTGGATTGGAGAACCGGACAGAAGCAAATCGAATTTGCTATGTAGCGGATAGTAGATTATTTTTCGAAAGATATAAACCCTAATCCCTAATTTATGGCATCCTAAATTCCCATAGATCCTTAGTGGAAATTGTGCAAAATTTTTAATTCCATTGTGCATGTATGATGCCCAATTTCCAGCAATAACATCTTCTACTATTTTCCTAGAAGCCAAATTTGCTACTTGTAAAGCTTTCTTAATTACACAAGATTGCCTTCTCTATTAAAATGATGTAAGTTTCAAGCTAGCATGTAAATTGGTTGTTCTTCTTAAAGTAGAAAGCTAGTGGTGTAGCTCTATATGCTGAATTAGGAGATCTGGAGTGTGCAGAACTATCATGGTTTAGTTAATGGTTGGTGTTGGTACTCCACACTAGCATTAGCACACTTAGGTATGTGCTAGAAAATTACCATTCCTATTTGTCAATGTGTTGTTAACCTTATTTATGTTTACATTATAATATTGCATTAAACCCTATCAAAGAAGTAATAATTAAATTAAACCATTGTGACATCAAAGCAGTAATTTTCATTACCTTTACATTAGATACTTATGATTATGTTTGCTAGCTTAAGGC
This sequence comes from Sindora glabra, assembly GCA_020226215.1. NCBI lineage: Eukaryota > Viridiplantae > Streptophyta > Magnoliopsida > Fabales > Fabaceae > Sindora > Sindora glabra. Next base: position 34,088,270 of record CM035233.1, read on the forward strand.
ATAAGATTGGGATGGCCCTACCAATGGCTAAGAAGATGGTGCTGATTAGGTTGGATGACTTGGACATTATAGTTTAGATGATGGGTTTGATTAGGTTAGGCTTTGTGGGTGAAAAAATGGGTCTATTACACTTTTTTTGAATTAATTTTTTTGTTATTTTTCCAATTAGTTTTTTCTTTCATGTTCTAACATTAGGGCTATATCTCATACATTTGGAACATTGAACTTTAATATAAGCCTTTTTCACCTTGTATGAATTCTTGGGTTTATTATTCTCCTTCTTTCTTTGATTTTTTTAGACTACTTGCTAGCCTCATTATGCTAGGTGGCTCAACTACTTCCTTGTTAATTTTATGCTAATATTCTATCAAAGCAACTTGCTAAATGAAAGACTTTATGCTTTCTTGGAGGTTTCTACAAAAAGTAAAGGATGAACAAAATTCTCATGATTCAAATTAGTCTATCCCAAAGTTGAAATAGCATGCTTGCAGCAGACCCCTATTAAATCCCATACTTTGTAGTTATAGGTATAATTCTTTAAGTTAGCCACCATTTTTTATAGCTTACAGAATACCTTAAACTTTACCATACTTGGATCACCGATCCACTGAAGTGTTTGATATTTGCTTCTAAGTTTGGCTTATTCTAATATTTCTTGGTCACATGAAGATATTAGGGCTTTGAACCTATTTATGTGTTGCAAGTCACCAGTCCTCTTCTTTATTATATAGGCTCTTATATCCTTAGCCATTGTAATGATAAACTTACTTCTGAACCTGACTATTTTTGCATTGAATTGCTCACTTATGTTACTTGTGACACTTTAGTTCTTTGTCATAAGGTTGAATGTAGCTCAAGTCCAATATTATGGGTCAAAATTAGTTAACCATTTTTATGCTTGATCATTCATTTCCTTGATCTTATCTATATTAGTGTTGAATTGTTCTATAGTGGTGGACTTTGCATATCTCTAAACTTGATCTCTCAACTTTTTGGTCTTGTAAGTTTTGTAGAAATTAGCCATTATATGCTAAACATAAAATCTATAAGGTGTCCTAGGGCAAACTACTTTTATTGTATCTTTTATACCTTACAACAAAGAAATAAACAATTAAAATAACTATTAACCCCAAATATCATAAACACATAATGACCTTACTCACCTTTTGTTGATTATAAATAAAAGTCCATCCAGTGTTGCTAGGATCCCTAATGTCATCAAGCAATTTTTCTAAGAACTAAGTCCAATGTCCTTAGTTTCTTTATGTTCTATTGCATAAGTAATAACATGGAACCCATTGTCTTCATCCTAACTCATTTTTAATAGTAATTGGCCTCCATAGTAGCCCTTTAAGTGACAACAATCTAGGCCTATTAGAGGCCAACCTTCTATAAACCCTATCTTGCAAGCATCTAAGGATATATCAAGGGTGATTCTTTCAACTCACAATTGAACTATTGAGTTTAGGTTATTTTTTAACAATTCAACAAAATAGTCCTATAGCCTAAAATATTGTTACTTCTCTAATCTTTTTACTACTCATCTAGCATCTTTTAAAGATTTGTACATCATGCCATCTCCTAACTATACATTAAACTCCTGTGACATGTATTCATAAGCTTCAAGACCATTGATAGTTAGCTAAGACTAAAGCTTAGGTATTAATTATTTTTTTACCTACTTTCTTTTAGCTTACAAGTGTATTCTAGATTGAAGTAATTAGGTTGAAAACTTTTAGTAACATTACTCTATGCACAATTAGCTTTCTATGGACATCTTTTTTGGTAATTGGCTTGTATTCTAACAGTATCATATCTGATCCAACGAATTGGATAACCTAAATTTATGTTATAGTTAATTGTTGCTTCTTTAAAGATATCCAAATTTTAAAACTCCATGCCAAACTCTAATTGTACTTGGCCAAATTTCACTTTTTCATTGAATTGTGAAGATTTCTTACTTTTTCCTCTTATAGACTCCTTACATTAAATAAGATCCATATGCATTGTATTCCCACTTTGTGTGATAACCATATTCTTATCATTAGACTGATATTATTGGAATTTAGGATAGCTTTTTTTACAAATAGATCACTTTCTAGTTCAATAGTTGATTTTCCCTTATTTCTTCCAAAACTTCTCATCCAATGTCACTTTCTTATTTTTCTCTTGCACATGCTTGCTACTACTTTGCCTACCATCTTTGGTAAATTTATCTATCACTCTTTGCACTTTCTTTTGCATATACTTGTTGCTGCCTTCCCAATAATCAATCAAAATATCTTTTAACTCAATGTCCAACTTCAAATCATCATAAGGGTAGCTTATAATTCTCATGTTTTGCACTCTCATCATCTTCATATCTAGCATCCTAGTTACTATTAGCCTTAATTATGGAGTTTTCACCCTTCATTATAGCAAAACTTTTAACGAATCTTGCATTCTCCTTATTACATACTGTAATATCAATCATAAGTTAGCCATCTCCATTTAAAACTTTAATGACAATAGATCATAATTATTAAAGAATTGTAAAATTATGTAGTTTAGAGTAAACATTTGGTGAAGTCACACTTACTATTCTTAACCCATTTGCAATTATTTATATACATATCCCATCTTACCTAAAAAATTAACAAGTGCATTAATAATTTTCTAATTAAAAAAATCATTCTTATTAAGGAAGATATTTACTCTATTGCCCTTCATAGTAGCCTTTGAAAACCATAATAAAGAAGCCATGGCAGAACATTGAACAAATCTAATTTGATCTCAAATATTATGTAAACTTAACAAAGCCATGGCCAAGTAGATTATTCATAGTGGAGTTATTTAATTAACATTCTATAATAAAATTATGTTCTACATTGATGTGCATCATTTCATACCAAAAATTAATACTAAACCTAATCTAGCATATAGATAAGATGAGTTTAGATTGATTTCAAGGGAATGAAAGTCAATTAGTGAAAAAAATATAAAAATAGGGAGTTTTCAAAAGCAATATAAATGAAACAATAAAAATAAAGTCAAAATGAAAAAAAAAAGAACATAAAAGCTAAGTTCAAAGAATTTCACACTCTAATTCTCAGATTTATCATAAACTTGTAATTGAATTAATAATTGATTTAACTACCTAACTAAAAAATTATCCCGACATGATTAATCTAGAATAAGCACCTATATTAATCTTCCACTATTGATTTCAATTCAATAAACACACACAAATCTATCAATAATAACATTAAATAGCAAGAACAAGATTAAGACTAAATTAATAACTTTGCACATGAAAATGGTCAATTCATCCTTTGTTTTCTGAAGTAAGTAATGATTTACTTATGTATCAAATCACAAAAGCCTAAATGTTATTAATTTCAATCAATCATAACTAACTTATAAGTGAGAATTAATTGTAACTAATTTTTTAGCTATAGACTATAATGGATAATTAACTAACTAATTATAATAGCAAAGTATTTAAGCAATCATTCACAACAAGAGCATAAAAATAAAATATGATCAAATCAAAAATAAAATTAAGTGAAAGGTCTTAGAATCAAACCAAATTACAATAATCCTTTGAATTGAAGTAGAGAATTAGCCACCGATGATGGTTTACAAAAGACACTTGGAGAAGAGGAGAAAACTATCTCAAAAGTGTGTTTTTCTTTTTGAAAGCACAAACCATTTTATATGTAATTTCTTAAGTTAGAAAAACTATTTGGCCAAGTAAATATGCTTTTTAAAGTTACAAAGAATAGGGCTTTAGTTAATTTAGAAACTTATAACTTATTTTACAAATTAAGTTACTAACAATTTTTTACTATAATAATTTTTGTAAGTCAACTTCCAACTTAAGTTTAATCACCAAAAGGATATAGTTTCACTAAAATCAAAACTTAAAATTTATTGGGTTAGGTATTAGCTAACTTTAGGGATTAGGTTCACCTCAATTGAACCTTTAGAACTTTAGTTATATCCTAAAAACTAATGCTAGTTCAATTAGGATAAAAATAAAGCATTAGGCCATAACCATTTTTAACCTTCTAAACATCCAAATTAGGTTCATCCAAGACATGAGAGTTGTAAAGATTTCCTTTAACTTTCCATTCATATAAAGATCAGCCCAATCAGAGATTTAAACTTTATATTATAGCTAAAAATCTAAAATAATGTTAAATTCTCAAAATTAATCATTTTTTATTTTATTCAAAACTTATGATTATTCTAAAATAAGCCTTAACCCATTAAAATAAGTACAATGGCACTGTAAAATATATAAATACAAAGAAAAATCAGTATAAAATATTACACATATCAAATTTCCTTGCACTTAGTATTTGCACATCTTCAAGCAAAACAAACTTTCTCTAAAGATAAAAACAAAACTAGATTAATTAGGTTTAATGTCTTATTCCTGCAATACAATAGCCAATTTTGATGCATCATCGAATTAGCTGCTCTACCCTATCATGTCTTATTTTCCATTTTCATTTTGACACTTAAATCAATTTATTATATGGTGTGAATCAATTTAATTAATGAAGGAGTAGATTAATTAGTACCATGGGGTCGATCAACTAAGCCATGATATTTTGCATGCCAAGCAGTTCCTTCTTTTCATGATGAAAGCACTCAATGTACCATCATCCAATTTTTTATATTTTAACACTTACATTTTATGTACTTCTATAACCAATCAGTAGTTAATATTCTTACTTCTATTGGCATAGTTAAAAGGAAGAGGGATAATCTTGAATTCATACCACACATTTATATGTATAACATTTTTACAATTATGTCCTCAATCTTTGTTCTATTATAGGATATCTTGAATACAAGATTCTAGTGTGCTTATTGGTTTTACAAAATGGTAAATTAAGACTTTGATGGCATTTATAAGATTAAAATAGAATTAGTGATTAGACATTGAAATACTATTTCTATAAATTAATTAATTAATCACAAAAGTAGTTAGTAATAGTATTGTGATAGATTTTTGTACTAAAAATGCATGCTACATATTTTATAAAAGGAGAATCATGCTAAAACATAACTTAAATAAAAAAAATAGACTTGCTCAAAAACCATACTAAGGCCATGTCATGCATTTTATAGCATATTCCCAATGTTCTCAACCAAAATTACTAAATTCCTAAAATGAAAATCTCAATTTGCAAGAAAGGAGGATGGTAAAATAAAATAAACAAAAAATATAGGTTTTCTTAACAAGATTTGACTAGTTAAAAATCTCATAGAAATATGTTTTTAATGATAATTATGTGGAAGAAAATAATTTATGACTTTGTTTGCAATTAATTTTACATTATCCCCCCCAACATTAGTCATTTTTACACAAAACAATTCATTTTCTCCCTTTTATCCATTCCCACAAATGATATAGCGTAATTAATATTAAAGCTTTTGTAAATTATGCAAGGCCATCTTTTTAGGTATAAAGCCCTAATGAGACTCATGGACAAGGCTTTTAACTAGGTGTACATTATAAGATAGATAAAGTGCTAACGTAGAGACTTGCATGACATCATGTAACATTAAGAAAAACTCTATCAAATTATTATGCAAAGTGATATCTAAATATGACTTGGGTACTGGTAGATATTAAAAAGGTAAGTCCATCTAATGATTAATATTCAATGATCTATTCATTTTTAATGTTTTAGCTTGTATAAAAGGATGACTAAATGATTAGTTCTTATGTAAAATTTTATTTATGTGAAATACAAAATGTTTTTATGCATCTTAAAGCATTGTTGTTACACCCTTTAAAAATTATAAAATTTTATTCTAATCTTTAGAATGATAATTTGGTAAATACATTAATACTTAGGAAGGTTGTGGAAAGGATTAGGGTAGGTAATTAATCATAAGAAATGGGTTTTGAAAGTAAAAATGGGTGTAGTGGAGATAATTATAATAATATGCAAAGTTAGAATTGAAACATGGTGTGTAAAGAAAATATAAGGATGCTAATACCTAAAACAAACTTATTAACTCTTAAAATTATAAAATTGCCCTTTTCAAATAAAATACCTAACCCTCTCATTATCCCATTTGAGTTTCTCTTTTGCCCAATAGCCAACATGCCCATTTCTCTTATATCTTCATCATTCCTCCTAATCCCTTCAACATTTAAGAAGAATAGCTAGCAATTTGGCCAATTACTTTAAGATAACCATCAATTCTCTTCATAATTATGGTATAACCCTAAAACTATAGGGTTTAAAAATGGGATTTTTTCTAATTTAATGATAATATGGGAATTAGGGATTTTAAGTTAAATTTGATGTTTATGTGTTTAAGAGTTAATTTCCTTAATTATCCATCCTTCTTATCATCTTTACACCCTAAGAATTGAAGTTAGTAAATAATTTACTCTTTTAATCTTGGTGAAACCATAGGTTCTATTTGCATTATGAAGTATGATTACAGGTTTCAATAATTGATGATGGATAGTTGTTATTAAGGTGAATGTACGTTGGTTGAGCAAAGAAATCTATGAAATTTTGCTATGTAAAACATGTATATTATTCTATCATCGAGATAGGGTGGAATGGGGGGTGAAGTAAAATGAAATTCCTATGCTTTTGAGCTATTTTCCAGAAAACCTAGAAAAGTACTCAAATATGGTATTCGATACTAGCTAAAAATTGCTAATAGTTGAATACTATACTCAAGACTAGAAACTCCAAACTTACTACATTCGAATACTTGAGTATAATACATAAATACCAATATAGGAATGGCCTGTATTTTATTATTATACTTGAGTACCCTTGCCTTATTTTTAGTTTCCCATTCAGTAAAGTAGAATAAGTTAGAAAAAAAAGGCATTAAGTATATGTATAAGCTTATTTGCATCAAAATGATGAATATATTATAAAATTGGATCATTATCATAAGTAATACATAATAAAGTGACCAAAACATGTTGATTGATTACAAATTGATTGAGATAAAATTGTGAATGGTTAGTTTGTGATATTGAGACAACTATGATTTTGAATTAATGAATTGGATACTCTAGATCCAAGAATGTTATGTATGATTACTAAACAATGCTTGGAGGGCAAAGGCTAAAGTGTGGAGTATTAGGAGAACAAAGCAAATTGGTGATACTTATATATATATATATATATATATATATATATATATATATATATATATATATATATATATATAGTATATATTTGCATGATTAATGGAACATATAAGTGAAATTATATATATAACTTTCCATAAAATTATTTACTTACTTGGAACTCGAGTCTCATATTTTCTTTTAAACGATTTTAAGTGATTAAAATAAAGTTCCACATCCATAGGTTAGGTCTTTTAAGGAGATTTGTAAATAAAGAATATATATGAATCTAACCCTATTGTGAATGTTATTTTGATAGATATAAATGCAATGTAATTTATAAATTACTTCATAGACTATAAATTATTTAATTATCTCATGCAATGACACCAAAATTAGGTTAATAAGGCTAATAGTAATTAGTAACAGGGACCATACCAGTCACAACCAAGCGAGTTGTGACAAAGTTAGTATCATAACATAATTCTAAGAATTAGGTGGGAAATGGACTAGGGTATAATAAATAGAATTTAAGTCTAGCTGCTTTATTAGGTGTTGGTCGAAATTATGTTAGTGATATATGTGCACCTAGGATCACATACCACTAATGCTATTTTGGCAGACCCTATATTTGTGAATTGGTGATGGTAAAGCTTTCCATAAGAATAACCATTGAAATAATTATATTTAGAAATGTCTAATTAATTAAACATTTGCACTTTCTCTTGAGATAAGCTATGGTAGATTCAAAAAGTCACAAAGCTAGTGATCCAAGGGATAATGGATCATCCAAATCTCACAATGGTACTCACGATAGGTAGCGATGAACAAAATATATCTCTATAGGCTACCACTTTCTATTAATAGCTCCTAACAAATATAGTTCAAATTCTTTACTAGGAGAATGAATAGGGACAACATCAGGATTAGAAGGACCAAGCCTCTAGTCATAAGATATAAAAAGAAAAAACTCTACCTAAAACTATTCTAATTGGTAAACTTTTAATTCATCATAAATTTAATAAACTAAAGCCTTCTTATTTCTTTGGACCTAATGTTGACATTGACCCCTATCAATTTCTTGCTCAAATTGAGCATTATTGGAAAATGGTGACCCATTTTAATTCCATGATGAAGGCACAAGCCTCTAAAGCCATTATTATAGGTATTTTTTTTATTAAAAACTTGTCTACTTACGTTTTGATAGATTCTAGAGCTACACATTCTTTCTTTTCTATGAAAATTATTGCATTGTTTAAAATGCCTCTTAGAAAATTCCTAAATTTATTAATCGTGTTAACATTAGTAGATAAGACTTTAGTAGTTACTTAATTTATAAGAAGTTATCCTATGCACATTTGCGATCAAATTATGCTTGTAGGCTTGATTCTTTTAGAAATGGTAAATTATGACATTATCCTAAGTATAGATTGATTATCAAAATATCAAGTTTGAATGAATTGTTTTAACAAAATAGTCTCTTTTATTGTATAAGGAACTCCTTTTGTTACCTTTTAAGGAGAAAAGAATTCTAATGTCACTAGAATTATCTTCAACCTTAAGGCCAAAAAACTATTTATAGTGGGTGCTCCATTTATCTTATTGTTATTCAAAATCTCAATTATCCTCCTCATGATATCAAAAATATTTTTAGTTGTTAAGCAGTTCCTTGATGTATTCCCAAAAGATCTTCCTAGTCTGCCTCAAAATTGTGACATTGAAGTTAATATTGATGTTACTCCTAATACTGATCCTATCTTTATTCTTGCCTACTAGATGGCTCTACTTGTGTTGAAAGATATAAAGAAGTGATAAAGGCACAAATGCACCTAAATTCTATGTGTTTCATCACTCATTTACTTAGTATTTTGTGCAAATTGATTGAAAAGGATACTTAGATGCTCTATATTTTGTTTTCAAGTCTTGAAATGACACATATGAGCATTAGAAAAGGATCCGGAAGCAAAACCATTCAAATTGTGAAGAATTGAAGCAAATTTGTTCACTTGACAAAGAACACGGGGTATGGGAACCCCGTGTTTAGGGCCGTGTTTCCTTCTGGATTGCTTCGAGGCTTCACTAGGCTGATTAGAGAAGAACACAGGGTAGAACATGGGCCGTGTCATACCCCGTGTATCTTACTGCCATTCGCTTCTGAGGTAAACACGAGGAGTGTCACACCCCGTGTAACATGCTGATCAGTCTTCGTTGAAGAACACGGGGTACAACATGGGACGTGTTCTACCCCATGTACATTACTGCTTGACACTTCGGAGAAGAACACGGGGCTTATCGCACAACGTGTTTCGTGCTGCTCAACTTTCACTGAGAAACACGGGGTTAAACACGGGCCTGTGTTGAACCCCCGTGTACATCACCAATATAAATTTTGCGCAAAATTTTGAAAAGAGGAGGAGGAGAAACTGAGAATTAACAAGGAGAGCTGCTGGGAGAAACCCTAGGGGAAACCCAAACTCACCAAGGGCATCTTCTAACTGTGGATTCAAGCAAGGAATTGAAGAATCAAGCAAGGAATTTGTATATCTTCATGAATTGTTTGACTTCCCTCTCTGTTTACTAGGTTTTCTTCTGATTTTGTAATGTTTTCACACTAAACTCTTGTGCTCAGCTTGGGTGAACTTATTCATGGAGTTATGGAATTGAATTTTATATAATCTAGCTTGATTTACTATTGAATTATGATTTGATTATGCTGTTTTAACCTGAACAAGTTAATATATCCGGAATATTGGATTTGTGTTATGGATTAATTGATTCTAGATTGAAATGACCAATTGAATTAATCGGATCTTGCATGATCATTGGGAATATTCAATTAGACTTAGGAATTAAGCTAATTGGATTCTTTTGCACAGGATGAAATGTCCAAGAATGGATTCTAAGCAAAGTTAATGCAACCTAGATGAGTGATTACTAGAGTAATTCTGGGCACTTAATCTCTTGGTTAGTAGCTAGTAGCCTTGCAATGAGGTATAGCTTAATTTTAGTAATCCAGCAATCTTAATTAACAGTAAACCAAGTTAGAGAATTATATTCATTCCATAATGAAATGTACAAGGGATCCTTAATGCTGAGTACGCTTTTATTACATTGAATCAAACCTTATTTTTGATAGCTAAGCTCTGTTTTACATTTCACTCTTGATTCTTAAAATCAATTGATCCGCCTAGATAATTTTACTTGAGATTTAGTTAGTACTCAACCTACAATCCCTGTGGAGAACGATAATCTTTTATACTATAACTCGACTTAACCCTGTGCACTTGCGGGATAGCGGTCAAGTTTTTGGCGCCGTTACCGGGGATTGTATCCAATTGATATTAACAGCAAGTTTTGAGTAAATTAGACTAGGCAATTTATTTTCTTTTACTTCTTAATTCATCTTATTCTAATTTTTCTTATTTTTACAGCATTACTTTCTTATCTTGTTCTGTTCAAGTGTTACTTATTCATTTTGCAGAAATCTTTGTATATACGAAGGAGAAGTCTTGAAGGAATTCTTGACTTAGATCCAGAAATTGAAAGAACTTTGCTTAGGAGAAGAAGAGAGCAGAAATCAGTTCATATTCAAGAAGCAATTGATAATGAACCAGAGATTCAAGACATGGATAATAGATCACTTAGAGAATTTGCAGCACCCGATGCCACTGGTCTTTCAATCCAGTATAAGGAGGCCTGCTGTTGAGGCTAATAACTTTGAATTGAAGCCAGCTTTGTTGTCTATGGTGCAGCAAAATCAGTTTGGTGGATTGCTAATGGAGGATCCCAACCTCCATATCCAGATTTTCTTGGAATACTTGTGATACAATCAAGATCAATGGTGTAGCAGCAGATGCCTATCAAGCTTAGACTCTTCCCATTTTCCTTGAGGGATAGAGCAAGAGCTTGGTTACATTCATTACTAGCCTGGATCAATCACAACATGGGAAGAGCTACTGAGGGCTTTCCTATCAAGATACTTTCCTCCAAGCAAGACTGCCCAATTGAGGAATGAAATCACTACATTTTCTCAAAGAGAAGGAGAATCACTGTTTGATGCTTAGTGATAGATACAAGGAACTATTGAGGCTGTGTCCTACACTATGGGCTAGAAAAATGGCTAGTTCTCCATACTTTTTACAATGGTTTAAATTACAATACTAGGCTTACTGTGGATGCTGCTGCTGGAGGTGCTTTGATGAATAAAAGATTGGATGAAGCATATGAGTTGATTGAAGATATAGCTTTGAATCATTACCAATGGTCAAATGAGAGGGGACCTTCAAGGAAAGCAGTAGGTAAGTATGAATTAGATGCTTTTAATCACTTGTCAGCTAAAGTAGATGCACTAGGAAGTTTAGGTAGTAAGGTAGATGCACTTATGGCTAAGTTTGATAAATTTCATGTTAACAGTGTAAATACAACAGGTGCTACTGACATTCCTTGTGAGATTTGTGGTATTACAGGGCATATGGCAGCTGAGTGTACATTGGGACAAGATTTTACTGAGCAAATGAACTATGTGAATAACAATGAGTTTGGACAGAAAAATTCAAATAAACCATTTGGAAACACTTACAATCCATCATGGAGGAATTACCCCAAATTTCTCCTACAAGTCCACCCAGCCATACAACACACAAAACACTCCCAATAGACCACCACCACTCGGTTTCCAAAACCAAAGACCATATAACCCACCAGCCCAAACCTTTTCTACTACCAAATTAGAAAGGCCTCTTGGAGAAAATTTCTCATTTCCCAAGAGAAGACTAATGAGGAGTTTAGACAGCATGGTAGAGCCATGGAAGATTCAATTAGGCAATTATCCTCCAAAGTAGATTCATTGGCCACTCATGGAAAGATGTTGGAAACTCAAATTGCTCAACAAGCTTCTGCATCTTCTTCTAGAGCTTATGGCCAACTCCCTGCTCAACTTGAATCAAATCCAAGGGAGCATTTCAAGTCAATAACTCTTAGGAGTGGAAGGTTATTGAATGATCCAATTGCCACTCAAGAAGGTGAAAAAGAAATAAGTGCGGGGGAAGAGCAAAAAGAAAGCAAAAAGGCCTTAATTCCCATTAATGCTGAAGAGAAAGAAGGGGAACTACCAGAAAAATCCAAATATATCCCTCCGGAACCATACAAACCGCCTATCCCTTATCCTCAAAGATTAGCCAAGGCTAAACTTGATAAGCAGTTTGAAAAGTTCTTGGAAGTTTTGAAGAAGCTGTACATCAATATCCCCTTCACTGATGCACTCTCACAAATGCCATCATATGCAAAATTTTTGAAGGACATTCTCTCCAACAAGAGGAAGCTAGAGGAGCATGAAACTGTAGCTTTAACTGAGGAGTGTAGTGCCATTATCCAGAATAAACTACCTCCTAAGCTAAAGGACCCAGACGACTTCTCCATTCCTTGTGTGATAGGAAATGTTCCAATTGATCGGGCATTATGTGACTTAGGAGCGAGTGTAAGCCTTATGCCACTGACGGTTGTAATGAGATTGAACATAGAGGAGATGAAGCCCACCACAGTTTCTCTCCAACTAGCCGACCGTTCAGTAAAATATCCAGTAGGTATTCTTGAGGATATACCTATCAAAGTTGGTAAGTTTTTCATACGTGTTAATTTTGTTGTGCTTGAAATGGAAGAGGATTCATAAATCCCTATCATTTTGGGTAGACCATTTTTAGCTACTGCTGGTACTTTGATTGATGTTAAAAATGGTAGACTTTCATTATCCATTGGGGATGAAAAGGTTGAATTTAATTTGAATGAATTAATTAAATTACCTGTTTGTGAAGACTCAATTTGCAGGGTAGATGTGCTAGACAAAGCTGTGAAAGAAAACCTTCTAAAGGGGAGTATCCAAGATCCTCTTGAAGAATGTCTAGTCACAAAAGGAGTGATTGAAGATGAAGAAACTGCTGCATATGCACAGTTTTTGGAAGCAAGCCCACCACTTCCCCTCCCTGAAGTAGCTATTGAATCATTGGAAGTGGAGTCCAACAAAACCACCACTGAGGAAGACACACCACCAAAGGTAGAATTGAAACCTCTCCCATCTTCCCTCAGGTATGAATTTTTAGGACCCCATTCCACTTATCCTGTGATAGTTAATGCAAATCTAACTGCTATAGAAACTGAAAAATTACTTAGGCAGCTTAGATCTCATAGAAAAGCTTTGGGGTATACAATTTCTAATTTGAAAGGGATTAGTCCTTCTATATGCATGCATAGGATATTGATGGAGGAAAATAATAAGCCCTCCATTGAACATCAAAGAAGGTTGAACCCCAATATGAAAGAAGTTGTGAAGAAGGAAATAATGAAGTTGTTAGATGCTGGGGTAATTTACCCAATTTCAGATAGTCAGTGGGTTAGCCCGGTTCATGTTATGCCTAAGAAAGGGGGGTTAACTGTGGTAAAAAATGAAAACAATGAGCTAATTCCCACTAGGACTGTCACGGGTTGGAGAATGTGCATTGATTATAGGAAATTAAACAAGGCAACCCAGAAAGATCATTTCCCTCTTCCCTTCATTGATCAAACTTTGGAAAGGTTAGCTAAGCATTCACATTTCTGTTATTTGGATGGTTATTCTGGTTTCTTCCAAATTCCTATACATCCAAATGATCAGGAAAAGACCACATTTACATGTCCTTACGGTACTTTTGCATATAGAAGAATGCCTTTTGGTCTGTGTAATGCTCCTGCTACTTTTTAGCGTTGTATGATAGCTATCTTCTCTGATTTTATTGAAAATATCATGGAAGTTTTTATGGATGATTTTTCTGTATATGGCACTTCCTTTGATAACTATTTGACCAATTTATCTCAAGTGTTGCAGAGATGTGAGGAGGTAAATTTGGTTCTCAACTGGGAGAAATGCCATTTTATGGTAAGAGAAGGGATTGTCCTTAACCATCAAGTATCTGAACATGGGATTGAGGTAGACAAGGCCAAAGTGGACATCATAGAGAAATTGCCTCCCCCAACTTCTGTAAAGGAAGTGAGGAGTTTTCTAGGACATGCCGGTTTCTACCGACGTTTCATCAAAGATTTCTCTAAAATTGCTAAACCTTTGACTAACTTGCTTGCTAAAGATGTTCCTTTTAATTTTAATCAAGACTGTTTGGATGCATTTTGCAAGTTGAAGAAAGCATTGATTTCCGCCCCAATTATGCAAGCACCGGATTGGAATCTACATGTTTGAGGTGATGTGCGATGCTAGTGACTATGCCATAGGAGCAGGTGCTTAGCCAAAGGAAGGATAGGAAGGTTCATGTAATCTACTATGCTAGCAAGACTCTAGATGAAGCTCAATTGAACTATGCCATGATCGAAAAGGAACTTCTTGCAGTGGTATATGCAGTTGACAAGTTTCGATCTTATTTGGTGGATTCAAAAGTGATAGTCTTCATAGATCATGCAGCCATCCGGTACCTTTTAAGCAAGAAGGAAGATAAACCTCATCTAATCAGATGGATTCTTTTGTTACAATAATTCGATCTGGAAATTCGAGATAAGAAAGGTATTGAGAATGTTGTAGCTGATCATCTCTCTAAATTGAAGCAAGAGTTAGGAGATGAGGAAGATAAGGACATGCCAATCAATGATTCCCTTCCTGATGATTATTTGTTAGCTGTCTCTTCTTTAGCCATCCCATAGTTTGTGGATTATGTGAATTACATTGTTAGTGGAGTTTTACCTTCGGATGCGGGGTATCAAAAGAAGAAGAAGTTCTTAGCAGAGGTAAAGCACTACTTTTAGGATGATCCTCTTCTCTTTAGAAGATGTGCAGACGGCCTGTTTAGAAGATGTGTGCCTGAGGAAGAAATTGCAAGCATCTTGTTCCATTATCACTCCTCTCCATATGGAGGACACTTTGGTGCTTCAAGAACAGCTGCGAAGATTGCCCAAGCGGGTTTTTATTGGCCGACTCTTTTCAGAGATGTTCACCATTATGTCACTTCTTGTGACCAGTGCCAAAGGGTTGGTAACATATCAAAAAGGCATGAGATGCCTTTGAACAACATTCTGGAGGTTGAAATCTTTGATGTTTAGGGAATTGATTTCATGGGACCATTCCCACCTTCTTGCAGCAACAGATATATCCTTGTGGCAGTTGACTATGTTTCCAAATGGGTGAAAGCAATTGCCACTCGGACTTGTGATGCAAAGGCTGTGGTTCGATTTTTCAAGAAGGTGTTATTTCCTAGGTTTGGAATCCCTAGAGCTGTCATTAGTGATGGAGGCTCTCATTTCATTGCCCATCAATTTCAATCGCTCTTAAGAGGGTATGGAGTAACCTATAAGATCTCTACTCCATATCACCCTCAAACCAGTGGGCAAGTTGAGCTTTCCAACAGAGAAATCAAGTCCATATTGGAGAAAACTGTATCTAGATCAAGGAGGAATTGGTCAGTCAAGTTGGATGATGCTTTATGGGCCTACCGAACTGCTTTTAAGACTCCAATTGGTATGGCACCATTTCGGCTCATCTATGGAAAGCACTGTCACCTACTAGTGGAGGTTGAACACAAAGCGTATTGGGCAATCAAGTTGCTCAACTTTGACTTGCAATCTGCTGGAGAGAAGAGAAAGCTCCAACTCCTTTGAGCTTGAAGAACTCAGAAATGAAGCCTACGATAATGCCAAGATATATAAGGAAAGAACAAAGGCTTGGCATGACAAGCGTATCCTTCGAAGGGAATTTCATGAAGGGGACTTGGTGCTGTTATTCAGTTCAAGATTCAAGCTATTTCCCAGAAAGCTGAAGACAAGGTGGACTGGACCTTATCTTGTGAAGAAGGTGTATCCATTCGGAGCCGTGGACATTTAGAGTGAAGGCACTGGCAATTTCAAAGTAAATGGCCAGAGATTGAAGCATTATATTGCTGGGCCACTACTAATGGAAGCTCCAAACTGATAAAGACACAGGGGTCGAGCTTATGACCATAAACAAGCACTTCTTGGGAGGCAACCCAAGTTTATTTTTCTGTTTTCTTGTTTTTAATTCTTAGTTTTCTACTTTTCAATCTGAGTTTCTGAGTAATGGAGGCATTTAAGTCATTAAGTGTTGATGTAGGATGTTTATTTTTGCATGTGGTCTCTGTCTCTGAGGTAGATTAGGCATGAATCCATGTTTGTGGTTTGTTTTCTTGCACAGAGGGCTAAAAACGCAGTCCAGTGAGATATACGGTATAAAACACGGGCCGTGTACTACCCTGTGTACCTCACTGTCTGGCCAATTTAAAAGAACTTGTGATTTTCATCGCAATCTAGTGAGAAACACAGTGTTGAACATGGACCGTGTCATAACCTGTGTTCCTCACTGTCTGGTTTGCATAAAAAAATTATGTATTTTTCATGGAAGTCCAGAGAGATACACAGTGTTAAACACGGACCTGTGTCCTACCCCGTGTACCTCACTGGTTGAACCAATGATGAGGACTTTTGAAATGAGCCTTCCAGCGAGAAACACGGGGTACAACACGGATCGTGTTAAACCCCGTGTACTATTGCGCATTTTGTTAGTGTCATCCAGAGAGAAACACGGTGAAAAACACGGGTCGTGTTTAACACCGTGTACAATTGCGAGGATTGTTAACTTGTTTCAGAGAGAAACACGGGGGAGAATACGGGGTATGTCAGACCCCGTGTAAGTTTATGAAACCCAGAGCACTCATCCGTAGAGAAACACGGGGTACTACACGGGACGTGTTGAACCCTGTGTTCCTTGTGCGGGCTGAGCTTTTAATCAGTTAAAAAACCCATATTTTTCCAGATTTTCCCCTATTTTCTTCTTCTTCCTCGCTGCCCTAATCTCTCTTCCCTGCATTTTCGGCCACCATATTGCCGAAATCCATCGATTAAAGTGTTTGATTTGGCCATTTGAAGTTGTTTTGCTACTTGATTTGCAATTTAATCAGGTTGAAAGTTGAGATTTGGATTCTTCTTGTCATTTCAACATGAACTTAGGGTTTTCTTCTTCATTTCACGAGGTAAGTGCATTTTCTTTGAATTCTTTGGAGTTTATTACAATTACTTATGATTATTAACTTCCAATGCATGTTAGAATTCATAGGAATGTTGAAATCCTCTGAAGTTGATGTTTGATTGGTTGATTGAATGACTTTACTATAGGAATGTTCATGGGAATTCACAAGTTTGATTGATTGAATTTGCATCTTTGATGATTAATTGATTGAATTAGAATCTTTGATTGATGAATTGAATTAGAATCTCTGAGTAATACGACTTGAACTGTTGATTGAAGGATTGAGTCTAATTAATTAACTTTGATGTTCATTGAACTTCAATGGAATTGCTTATGTTTATTGAATCATTGACTGATTGAATTGGAACTTTTTGATTGCTTAATTTACAAGCCTTTGAAGTTTAATGATTGATTGACTGATTGCCTGTTTTACCTCATTGATATGGCCACTTAATTGCATTGATGGCATTGATTTTGAATTGTGCTTTATGTTGAATGATTGAATATAGGATATTGCTGAACTCTTGCCTTTGAATCTATTGGCTGTCAATCTCTCAATACTCTCTCTCTCTTTGTCAATCCCTTTTGCAAATCATGTCTAAAAGGCAGAAGACCACTGCTAGGAAGACTACCAAGGGTAGTACATCTAGAAGGACCTCTTCTAGAGGACCTACACACTCATTCTTGGAGTTTACTGAAGAGGCTCACATTCAAGCCTATGATAGACACAAGGATAGGTCATTTGTGAAGGGGAGATACTTAGACTGGGTAGTGCTGAGAGAGTTTGGACTGGAGGATGAGATACGTGAGCTTATCAGTGTTGGAGCTTGGAAGACTTTCTTTGATATTAGAGAGCCTACCTACAGGGAGCTCACTTTGGAGTTCCTTAGCACCTTCTATTTGGAGAGTTATTTCGGGTCGGTTGACTCAGCTGATACTGTTCAGTTCCGTCTAGGAGGAGTTGCTTATTCGATGAGTGTGACCCAGCTTTCTGTCCTGCCTGAGGCCTTTATTCTATGGAGTTTGTGACTACTCCAGAGTATCAGGACAATGCTAGTAGGACTAGCCCCACTGAGATCCAGTAGTGGTGGGTATGGACTGACTATAGCCACTTGGGAACACTTATGATCCCTACCAAGAGTAAGGACGTCTAGCCTTAGGAGGGTTGCCTGGCGTGTGCTCCACTTCTATCTTCAGTCACACTTTGAGTGGACTGGGAGCACAGTCATGGGGTTGTGAGCACTTCAGATATACTCTTTCTATACAGCATGATTGAGAGGGTGCCCATTCACATTGGAGGAAGCATTTGCCCACTTCTTCTCAGCCCAGGCCTCAAACAGGAGAGCTGCTAGCATAGCTGCTGGTCCGTATATTACTAGACTAGCCAGACAGGTTGGGATTCTTTGACCAGCCATATGGATCGCTGACCATAGTTTCTCACATGGCACCCCTTCGAAGGGGCATTCTTATAGCTATGGGGATCCAGCCTAGTAGCAGCAGCAGGAGCAGCATATTCCTAGGAGATGATCCAGCTCCTGATTTTGGTCCATCATCTTCTGCGGGGAGCAGAGTTCCGTCCGAGGCTTACTTCCGGGATATTCTATCTGGTCAGCAGTAGATTCTGGCTGAGCTCCGACTGATATTCCGAGCGTCAGTCGAGGATCGAGCGACTTTATAATGATTTGGACAGGTGCCTTCAGACACATCGAGAGCATGGTCGAGCCCCTGTTCCACCTTTTCCATCCCTCCTCCCCCAGCTGACCCGGACCCTCCTACTCAATAGCCCGGATTGGATCGTTTACTTAGCTATTCTGTTTTCTGTTTACTTATTCTTCATCTCTATTTCTATTTCTATTGGTTTGTACATATATTGACTATGCACTTTCATTTACCCTTTATTATATTACCTATTTCTCTTTTATTTTCTTGCACTTTTGATATTAATATCTGTAATAACTAATAACATTTTTTTTCTAGTATTGCATTTTCTTTCTTTTAGATTACCAGTCTCCTCTCTCTCTCTCCTAATCTGTCTCTACTTCTGGATCTCCCTGCAATATACTGGGCCACCATACTCCACATGTCAGGGAAGTTTCAGTCCCCCATCTATTCTCTGTCTCTTTTTCCCATTTACTATTTTGTACATTGAGGACAATGTCCAATTTTAAGTGTGGGGGAGCAGTGTTTTACAATGTTTTGCACTTGAACTTGCTTGATTGATTTAGAGTACTGAAATTTTCTCCTAATTTCAATGATATAAAAAATATGAATATAAAAAAATGTGTAAATAAAAAAATATATAAAAAGAAATTAAAATTTTTTTAATTTTAAGGCAATCTATTGAATAAAGTGATTGATTC
Organism: Sindora glabra; assembly: GCA_020226215.1. Lineage (NCBI taxonomy): Eukaryota > Viridiplantae > Streptophyta > Magnoliopsida > Fabales > Fabaceae > Sindora > Sindora glabra. Next base: position 34,107,744 of record CM035233.1, read on the forward strand.
ATGCCTTGTTTCTTTAATGAATATTTGGCAACCTAGTAAGGAAAATCTAAAGCTTGAAGCTAAGAGTAATGAGCATAATTGACCCTTGTGAGATTTGAGCCTTTTGAGCAATTTTTACATTAGAAATCAAAGCTCATTTTTCTTCTTGAGGGATTATGTCATCACTCTTGACTTTTTGCTCTAGAACTTGCATTTACTCTTTTTGAGGCTACATTTTATGTATTTTGCATGTCAAAAATGATGAGGCCATGTTTCTTTACCCTTTTTATTTGCTTGGCTTATTTGAATCCTTTTCTTTAATTTACCCTAAACTTTTCAGCTTTTTCCCTAGTTAGCCACCTTAAGCCTTGGACCCTCATTTCTAGCCTAGCCATACCATGTACATCCAAAGCCACTGCCCAAGTGAACTTGAACCTTAGAGTTTAAGGGAACTTAGACACATTATATGAGTTTGGCTATCTTAGAGGTCCTTACTTAGTACTGCTAGTTGGATAAGTTGATTTATAACTTTGGTTGTTAAAAAAAAATAAAACAAGCAAAAATAAAAAAAATAATCAAACAAATAATAAAAAAAGTAATAAAACACCATAAAATAAATGGTGTCAAATAAATAATTTGGGGAAGAAGAAAAGGAAGAAAAGCTTGTTGAGAATAAATAAAAAAATGTGTTATGTTTGCTGATTAATTTGTATAAAAAGAAAAAAATGATGAAAATCAAAAGGAGAAGAATGGAGGTTGAAGCAAGGATAGAAGTAAGGTATTATGTTAAGCTGAGTAATGGAACTCGACAATGGTCAAATTCATGACCAATGTGTCTTTTTCCTACAAACTCAGGGTTCTATCACTTTTCACCCAATGATGTTCCTTTCCCTTATCCTTACCTTTTTCCCTAATAAAGTCCTCTGATTTGCATGCATTTTACATTATAGTAGTGGAGATTAGAGTTTGTACAAGCATATGGTAGCATTAAGTCATGAGCTGATTGACTTAAGAGTAAACACAAGCCTTGTTTTGAGAGTGAGAGTAAACACTTTACCTGTGAGGCTATTCTCTTTTGCTTCTATGCTGAGGATTGACTTGTTTAGTTGCTTTATTTTCATTTAGTTGCTTGGCATGACTTGATCCTAATCTTTGATTTGTTGAATGATTGCTTGATTATATATATATATATATATATATATATATATATATATATATATATATATATATATATATATAAAGAAAGAAGAAAAAGAAGAGAATAAAAAGTTGGAGTAGATTTTCTTGTTCTCTTACTTCCTTGCTCGAGGACGAGCAAGATTCAAGTGTGGGGGAATTGATAAATGCACAAATGCACCTAAATTCTATGTGTTTCATCACTCATTTACTTAGTATTTTGTGCAAATTGATTGAAAAGGATACTTAGATGCTCTATATTTTGTTTTCAGGTCTTGAAATGACACATATGAGCATTAGAAAAGGATCCGGAAGCAAAACCATTCAAATTGTGAAGAATTGAAGCAAATTTGTTCACTTGACAAAGAACACGGGGTATGGGAACCCCGTGTTTAGGGCCGTGTCTCCTTCTGGATTGCTTCGAGGCTTCACTAGGCTGATCAGAGAAGAACACAGGGTAGAACATGGGCCGTGTCATACCCCATGTATCTTACTGCCATTCGCTTTTAAGGTAAACACGAGGAGTGTCACACCCCGTGTAACATGCTGATCAATCTTCGTTGAAGAACACGGGGTACAACATGGGACGTGTTCTACCCCGTGTACATTAATGCTTGACACTTCGGAGAAGAACACGGGGCATGTCGCACAACGTGTTTCGTGCTGCTCAACTTTCGCTGAGAAACACGGGGTTAAACACGGGCCGTGTTGACCCCTGTGTACATCACCATTATAAGTTTTGTGCGAAATTTTGAAAAGAGAGAGGAGAAACTGAGAATTAACAAGGAGAGCTGCTAGGAGAAATCCTAGGGGAGACCCAAACTCACTAAAGGCATCTTCTAACGTGGATTCAAGCAAGGAATTGAAGAATCAAGCAAGAAATTTGTATATCTTCATGAATTGTTTGACTTCCCTCTCTGTTTTCTGGTTTTCTTTTGATTTTGTAATGTTTTCACACTAAACCCTTGTGCTCAGCTTAGGTGAACTTGTTCATGGAGTTATGGAATTGAATTTTATATAATCTAGCTTGATTTACTGTTGAATTATGATTTGATTATGCTGTTTTGACTGGAACAAGCCAATATATCCGGAATATTGGATTTATGTTATGGATTAATTGATTCTAGATTGAAATAACCAATTGATTAATCGGATCTTGCATGATCATTGGGAATATCAATTAGACTTAGGAATTAAGCTAATTGGATTCTTTTGCACAGGATGAAATGTCCAAGAATGGATTCTAAGCAAAGTTAATGCAACCTAGATGAATGATTACTAGAGTAATTCTGGGCACTTAATCTCTTGGTTATTTGCTAGTAGCCTTGCAATGAGGTATAGCTTAATTTTAGTAATCCAGCAATCTTAATTAACAGTAAATCAAGTTAGAGAATTATATTCATTCCATAATGAAATGTACAAAGGATCCTTAAGCTGAGTACGCTTTTATTACATTGAATCAAACCTTATTTTTAATAGCTAAGCTCTATTTTACATTTCACTCTTGATTCTCAAAATCAATTGATCTGCCTAGATAATTTTACTTGAGATTTAGTTAGTACTCAACCTACAATCTCTGTGGAGAACGATAATCTTTTATATTATAACTCGACTTAACCCGTGCACTTGTGGGATAGCGGTCAAGAAGTACCTAAAAGAGCTAATTAACAAAATTTTCATTCATCCTAGTTCTTCTCCTTAGGGTGCTTCAATTTCATTTATGAAAAAGAAAGATGGAACCTTACAATTTCGTATTGATTATTAGCAACTAAACAAAGTTATTATCAAAAACAAATATCTTTTTATCTCATATTAACTACTTGTTTGACCAATTGCAAGGTGCTAAATGTTTCTCCAAAATTACCTTGCATTTTGGTTATCATTAGTTGAAAATTCAAAAAGAAAATATTCCCAAAATAGCCTTTAAAACTTAATATAGTCATGTTAAGTTTTTTGTTATGTCATTTAGTTTTACCAATACTCTTGTAGCCTTCATGAATCTTATGAACTAGACTTTAAACCATTCATTAACAAATTTGTCATTATTTTCATTGATAACATCCTTGTTTATTCTAAGAATGGACTGGAACATGCTTAACATTTTCGAAGTGTCTTGTAAACCCTTTGTAAATATTAACTTTTTTGTAGAATTCTCAAAGTAGGAATTTTAGCTTTCTAACATGAAATTCTTGGGATATGTGATTTCCTATGATGATATTCAAGTTGATCCATAATAAATAAAATCAATTCAAACTTAGCCTCAACCTTTTAATATTTTTAAAATTTGTAACTTTCTTGGAATAACTAGATATTATTGTTAATTTATTAAATGTTTCTTAAAAATAATTTTCCCATTATCAAGGCTTACTCAAAAAGGATTGAATTTTGAATGGTTAGATAGTTGCTAAAACAACTTTCAACAATTGAAAATCTATTTAACAACCACCTCAGTTTTAGCTCTTCCTTTAGGATTCAGGGTTCAGTATAGTGCAATGCTTCTACAATTAGGTTGGGTTGTGTTTTAATGTAGAGTGGGAAATTAATTGTGTATGCATCATGACAATTGAAACATAAGTTAAATTATCTAATGCAAGACCTTGAAATGGCTATAGTTGTTTTTGCTTTGAAAATTTGATGTTATTACTTATATGGTGAATCTTGCAAATTTTTCATAAATCATAAAAAGCCTAAAATACATCTTCAATTAGAAAGATTTGAATTTGAGACAATGTAGATGGATGGATTGGTGAAAAATTTGGATTGCACAATTCATTATCACCTAAGAAATGTAAATCTGGTGCTAATACTTTAAATAAGAAGTCTTTGAGAACTTTAGCCAATGTTTAAGTTAATGATCAAGTAATAATTATTACTCATCTAGCAGTTTAATCTGTATTAATAGAAAGAATCAGGGAGTCACATATGCTAGATCCTCAGTATCTCTTAATGAAAGAAAATGCAATGGTATATTAGAATTCTTACTTAGTAATTTATGAGCAAGGTACAATTTGATTCTAGCAACAATTATGGGTTCCAACATGTGAATGGAATGAATTATTTCATTAAGCTTGTAATTCTTTTTATATAATACATCTAGGTGTGAAAAAATGTATTATGATCTATAAAAAAACTTCTGATGGAGAGGAATGAAACATGATGTGCTAGAATTTGTGTTAAAATGCTTTACCTATCATCAAGTTAAAGTTGAACACCAAAAGCTTTTTGGTTTACACTAACCACTTCCAATTCTTGAATTGAAATAGGAAAATGTAACTATGGACTTCTTTGTTAGCTTTCCAAATGCTAAAAAAAGATTTGATTATATTTAGGTTATAGTTAATCGGTTAACAAAGACAAGTCATTTCCTTCCCATCAAAACTAACTATTCCACAATCCAATATGCTTAGGTATATCTTGATTAAATAGTTCCTTTGAATGGTGTTCCACTTGTTATTATTTCTGATCATGGCACTCAATTTATAGCTCATTTTTGGCAATCTTTCCAGCAAGCTCTTAGAACTTAATTATACTTTAGTAATCAATTTGAAAGGACAATTTAGATCCTTAAAGATAAGTTGCATGCATGTATCTTTGAATTTGAGGGTACTTAAGAGAAATATTTGCCTTTAATTGAATTTGCATAAAACAACTGTAATCAATCTTTCATGAAGATGGTTTTGTATGAAACTTTGTATAGTAAGGATTATACATCTCTAGTAGGATGATTTAAACAAGGATAAACCAAATTACTTGGCTTTGATCTTATTTCTGATACACATTAGAAAGTAAAGATTATTTGAAATAGATTAAAAATTGCACAAGATTGTTAAAAATCATATGTGGATAAGAAAAGAAAAGAATTAAAGTTCTAGATAAAAAAGTCTTGTGTTCTTGAAAATCTCTTTAATGAAAAGAGTGATGTGGTTTGGTAGGAAAGGGAAACTAGCTTTGCATTACATTGGCCCTTTTCTAATCTCAATGTGTTAGTTTTGTTGCTTATTGTCTTAATTTACCAAGTGAATTGCATTCTATCAATTTGGTATTTCGCATCTTAATGCTATGAAAATGTCTTCTTGATCCTTCTTATGTCATTAAAATACGAATCACTCCAATTAGATCCAAAATTATTATTCGAAGAATGCCTAGTTGAAATTCTAAATCATTGAATCCATAAATTGAGATACAAAATAATTCTTTCTATGAAAATCCATTGGGAAAACATGGGGTACCCGTATCTCTTTGGTAATCTTAGTAATTAATTATCTTATTTTTTTCCAATGCTAATTCTTAAGAATTCAAGGATGAACTCTTTGAAAAGGGAAGAATTGTTACACCCCCTAAAATTATAAAATTTTATTTTAATTTCTAGAATGGTAATTCAATAATTACATTGATAGTTAGGAAAGATGTGGGAAGACTTAAGGTAGGTAATTAATTGTAGGAAATGGGGTTTGAAAGTAAGAATAGGTGTAATAGAGATAATTATAATAATGTGTAAAGTTAGAATTAAAATAAGGTATATAAAGAAAATATAGGGATGCCAATACCTATAATGTCCTTACTAACTCTTGAAATTACAAAATTACCCTTTTTTAAATAAAATACCTAACCCTTTATTATCCGATGTGAGTTTCTCTTTCTACCAACAGCTAACATGCCTACTTTTCTCTTCTCTTTATCACTACTCCGAATCCCTTCAACATTAAAGAAGAATGACTAGCAATTTGGCTAATTGATTAAGATAATCATCGATTCTCTTCATAACTAAGGTATGGCCCTAAAATTATAAGCTTTAAAGATAAGGTTTTTGCTAATTTAGTGATAATATGGGAATTATGTGTTTTGAGTTAAATTTGATGTTTATGTGTTTAAAAGTCAACTTCCTCATTATCCATCCTTTTCATAGTCTCTACACCTTGAGAATTGAGATAAGTAGATAATCATTCATTTGATTATAGGTGAAACTATAGATTTTGTTTGGATTATGAATATTATAAGTTTCAATAATTGATGATGAAAGGCTGTTATTAAGCTAAATGTATGTTGGTTAAGTTGAGAAATTTATGTAATTTTGCTTTATAAAACTTGTATATTGTTATGTCGTTAGGATAGGGTGGAATGGGAGGTGAACCGAGATGAAATTCTTGCATTTTTTAGCTATTTTTTGAAAAACCTAGAAAGGCACTCGAATTTGGTATTTAAGTACTAGCAAAAATTGGCTAGTAGTTAAATACTATACTTAAGTACTAGAAGGTCTAAGTTTACTACCTCCAAATAGTCGAGTATATTACTTGAATACCGGTATAGAACTAGCCTGTATTCGAGTATTGTACTCGAATACCCCCGCCCTGTTTTTAATTTCTCAATCAATAGAGTAGAATAAGCTAGAAAAGAAAACATTAAGCATATTTATAGCCTTATTTGCATCAAAATGATGAGTATTTCATAGAATTGGATCATTGTCATAAGTGGACACATAATAGAGTGATCAAAATATGTTGATTGATTGCAAATTAGATATGATAAGACTGTGGATAGTTAATTTAGGATGTTGAGACAATTATGATTTTGAATTAATGAATTAAATTGAATACTCGGATTTGAAAATGTTATTTATGATTACTAAATAAGGGAAACAATGGTTGGAGGGACAAGGTTGAGGTGCAATTGATTTTGGGAGACACAAGTCGAAATTTACTATTTTTTATTATTATTGGTATGCTAAATGCTCATTGATGATAATTATAAATATATTCATGATGAATGGAACATATAAGTGTAATTATATGTTTATTGGGACCTCAAGTCTTGCTATTCTTTTGAATGGCTTCAGGTGATCAAAATGAAACTCCACAATTCCCCCTAACTACCGTAAAAGTAGACTTGTAGAATGCAACCATAGTTAGAAGATGAAAATAGAATTGCCATGAGTGGGGTTTGTTAGGGAGATTTGTAAATAAAGAAAATATGTGAATCCAACTCCACTATTAACATTATTTTGATAGATATAAATGCAACAATAATTTATTAATTACTTTGTAGACTACAAATAGATTAATAATTTGGTGTGATAATACTAGAATTAGGTTAGTAAGGGTGATGGTAATGGGGATCTTGCCGGTCACAACCAAGCTAGTTGTGACAATTGCTGGTTTGTTTAAATAGTAAGGAGGCCTAGTTCTATGACAAATTTTGATGATTACATAATAATATCAAGTTGGCAGTAGGGTTGTAAGCTCTCATACATGATGATGAGAACTTCTACTCTTTGGATATTTCAGTTCATTTGTTGAATATTTGGTACATGAAGCAAATTTTTGCTTATGGTTGGTTAATTTTAATCTTGTCACAGTATGCTAAGCTCATACATAGAACTTTCAATTTTGACGCACTATCTTACAAGTATTGTTAATGTCTACTTACCCCAATCTCCAAAAGCGAATGACATCCGTCCATTCTTACTGGTCATAAGCAATGCTCGTTCTTTCTACTTTTGTGGAGTTTTTTAATTATTCATGATGTTTCTCAATATAATCTATGTGTTAGAGGTGATCCTAAATATACTGTGTCCTTATGATTGGCGGAAACTGTTTTCCCTTTAAAAAGAGTTAAACTTGTGATATTTAAGTAGTATAAATATATCTTGTATCTATTAATCACAAAAATGAATGAATTGAACTTCTTAAGTGCCCGTAATAATTTATTGCTCTTTATATATTCTTGATCTGTAATACCTCACTGTGAAAGGACAAAGGAAAGATTAGAAAAAAAATGATTGTTTCCCTATTTATTTCTTAGAGGTTGATAGACGCAATGAAGATGATGAAGCAAGGTGTGAGATGTCTTCTTGTTCCAAAATTAATCTGAAAGTTAGAAGGGCATGATTGGATGGTTCTTGATTCTTCTCTAGAGTAGCTGGTTGCTCAAGAATATCAAAACTACTAGCAGCAGTAGCAAAAATCTATATGCAAACAGGAATTGGGTCATCATCTTCCAACACTGCCATTATCCATTAATGATAAGTTATGTTGTCTCTTACAAGAAGATGTCTTCTGTTTATCATTGGTTGCCTCAGAGCTCTTGCTCCTCTCTCTCTCTCTCTCTCATACCTCTATCTCTTCTCTTGAAGCAATCAATCCAAACTACAATTATATTGAATCATCCAACGCCGCCCCAAAAGAAAGTCGAAAGCATACTGAAGACCCCAGTGCAGTTGCAGTTTGTAGAAAGCTCACCAAAAGGTCATTATAAGATCATAGAAGAATTTTCTGCGTGTGAATTATGGAAATGTGATTACTTAGATGCAGCTAGCATGGGCTTTGGTCAATCTCTCAGCTGGACAATTTGTTATGGAAGTTGAGGATAATATTAGATACAACAATTCAGTTAATGGAGGTATAAGTAAGGACTAGGAAATTCAATAGCAGGAGTACTCGGTTCTTCAATAATCCTGTAAGCCCTAGCATTTATACGGTCAGAAAGTGCGCCTGACTTGTAAAATCACAGGTTCATATGCTGCAGACTGCAGCATATGAACCTGATGCTATCACAGAAAACAGGTCTCGTGAGGGTGGGATGAGGACGATGATATTTTAGTTGGCGTAGTGTGTGATATGCTAATATTTTGTTGGTCGCAACTAAAAAACCTGTAGCCTTTATGCCTGCTACCAGATCTGCTCAGCGTTCTGCAAATCAAAATTTGGGTTGAATGTTCTAATTTGTTATTTCTTCTTATGAGCAGTTCTTGCGTACTTTCGCTGGATCTTCCGATCAGTGTTCAACCTGAGGGAATCCTTGATGTTTATTCTCCCAAGTTTGTAATCAACCGAATCATGTTTGAAAGTTGTTTTCAATCCTAATTTGATTCATATATTGTGCAATATCAAATTTGCCTTATTGCATTTTTGTTTCCAGGGTTTGAAAAAGGTCAATTTGATCTGATGCCAATCTCATAATTGCTACGATTTCATTGCCTTTTACTTGCTGACAGGCACAGATAACTTGTTTTATGAAATTTTATTAATAGATAATTTTACATAAACAACATTTTATAATTGGTATGGTGCACCATGTGACAATTCTGCTTGTGCTGAAAATAAATCTAAGTGGAAAGGAGCAATATTTATAAAAAGGGTCAAACGGCATCAGGGATTTTTATCAGAGAACTGAAGTAAAACCGAATCGATATTGCTCTAAGATTTCTTCTATCAAACACTTGAAATCCAAATGACAATTTGGCATGATCAAGCTTATTTCTTCCTCCTTCTGTCTCATTTGTGTGATTCTGTTCCATAGAACATAAAATCTAAACTAAGTCACTTCATGCGTAGATATATCTTCACTTTCACATGAAATTCATGAAAATAATATTACAACCTTAATTTATCAACCAACAAGTATGTACCATAAAGAAGAGCAAATAACTTTCAAGGCAATTTGTGTTTACAAAATGACAACCAAGAGTAACCTTGGATGTAAATTAGAAGAATTTTGTGCCTCAATTAATTGATGTGTATGTCGTAATGCACCAAAATTAGTTAAAAATACTGGTTGATGAAAAATAATATTATATAGTGGCACAATCATATCGTACCCCTAGTGAACATTTGATTTTACCCTTTTTAAATGAATTCCTAACAACATATACACAATTGTTGAATTATTTATGCAATGAAAACAAAGAAAACTAATGCAAACATAATGGTAATGCAGTGAAATAGAATATTGTGTAGAAACAGAATGTTATGCTGTATGCAGAATGATATAATGTACTGTATGCAGAACATAATTAGAATTGGGGGAGGGGTTTAGCTATATGAAATTAAAGTAGAAGCAATGAAATAATCAAGCAAAAATAGAAATGAAATAGAAGGAATTCAATTCATGGAAGCAATCGATTCAAGGATATGATAACTCTTATTGTAGATTAATCTTAGATCACTAAACATTTGATTGTTCCAATTAATTTTTCAATCTTGAATTACTTGAAATCCCTGCAATAATCCATAAATCCTACATTAGACAATTGACTAGAGTTTGGTCAATGAAAATTAGAAGATGAATTAAGCAATCGTCATAATCTTGAAACTAGATCGAAATTGACCTATAGATAGAATTCAGTTAATTTAGGAAATTAGATCAAATATCATTAAAGTAACCCTCTGCCCCAACATGTAAAATCATGATTAATCAACCATAATTTCACATCAAAACAGCAAAATAATAGAAATCTCAAGATTGGGCATCAATTATATCAAATCAATACTTAACACAAGCAATCTCAATAATTCAGCATAAACAATTAAGAAAGAAGAAAATCAATAGGAAGAAATTAACATTACTAATCAAAATCTCATAATCCTTGAAGAAGAGCTTTACAATCCTTTAGTCAATTAAGAGTTTTTAGCCTTCCATGACTTGAAAATAAGAAAAGAAAGAAAAGAAGAACTTTGTTGAACTCTCTGTGTAGTCTAAATGTATTCTTCTCTTAAGCTCTCTTGCCTATTTATATAACCTAATTTTCCTAAAACCCTATTGAACTAGGATTATATGACTCTTAGAATTACAATAATAAGGCTTTCCTAATTTCTAGAAGCCTAGACCTATTTTTTACAAATCAATTAAATTCAACAATTACATCAGGGAATTCCTGCAAGTCCTACTTCCAGCTCATGTTTGACTATGAAATCAATGGAATTTGGACAAGTCATAAACTTAAAAGTTGTAGGCCTGTCTCTTTTAAGAATTTAGGCGCTGATTTTAAGTTAATCGAACTACTATAGCTCCAGATATGACCTAAATACAGAAATAGGTTTAGTTGAGATAAAGACAAATCTTTAGCTTTTTGGCCAAGTAAAGGCTTTAAGGAGTTCGAACTGGGCTTTGACCAAAATATAAAAGTTATAACTCTCTCTTTTAGCTTTCCAGTAATATAAAGTTTGCCTAAATCTGACGTTCGAAGCCCAAGATATGATGAAAAATATATTTACTATTTTATTTTCTCCTATTTTATATCTCTTAAGTGTAATATTTGTTTAATTTTACAAAGTAGGCCTTGTTTTATAATTTATGGTCAATTTTACAACATTGTGAATTTATTTAATAAATGCTAAATTTTGATACAATTTCTATTTTTCAATCATATCTTAGGCTCTAGATGTCAAATTGAGGCAAACTTTATATTACTAGAAAGCTAAAAGAGAGAGTAATAATTTTTATGTTTTGGTCAAAATCCAGTTCAAACTCCTTGAAGCCTTTACTTGGTTGAGAAGTTAAAGCTTTATCTCTATCGTAGCTAAACCCGTTTCTATATTAGGCTATATTTGGAGCTATAGTGATCCAATTAACCTAAAATCAGTGCCAAATTCTCAAAAGACACAGGCCTACAACTTTTATTTCATGACATGTCCAAATTCCATTAATTTCACAGTCAAACAAGGGTTAGAAGTCAGACTTGTGGGAATTCACTAATACAACTGTTGGATTTAATTTATTTGTAAAAAGTAGGTCTGGGCTTCCAAAAATTAAGAAAGCCTTATTATTATAATCCTAAGAGTCATCTAACCCTATTTCAATAGGGTTTTAGGCAAATTAGGTTATATAAATAGGCAAGAGAGCTGAAAAGAAGAATACATTCAAACTCCACACAGAATTCAACAGAGTTCTTCTTTTCTTTCTTTTGTTATTTTCAAGCCATGGAAGGCTAAAAACTCTTAGTTGACTTAAGGATTGTAAAGCTCTTCTTCAAGGATTATGAGATTTTAATTAGTAATGTTGATTTCTTCCTATTGATTTTCCTTTTTCTCAATTGTTTTTGCTGAATTATTGAGATTGCTTGTGTTAAGTGCTGATTTGATATAATTAGTGCTCAATCTTGTGATTTCTATTATTTTGCTATTTTGATGTGAAATTATGGTTAATTAATCATGGTTTTACACGTTGAGGTAGAGGGTTAAGGGTTACTTCAATGATATTTGATCTAATTTCCTAAATCAATTGAATTCTATCTATAAGTTAATTTCAATCTAGTTTCAAGATTATGATGATTGTTTAATTTATCTTCTAATCTTAATTGACCAAACTCTAAACAATTGTCTAGCATAAGATTCATGGATTATTACAGGGATTTCGTGTAATTGAAGGTTGAAAAATTAATTGAAATAATCAAATGTTTAATGATATAAGATTAATCCATAATAAGAGTTATCGTATCCTTGAATTGACTGCTTCCATGTATTGAATTCATTCTATTTTATTTTTGTTTTTGCTTGATTATTTCATTACTTTTACTTTAATTTTGTGCAGCCAAACCCCCCTAATTCTAATTTTGTTCTGCATACAGCACAAGATTTTATTTTTGCATAGTATTCTATTTCACTACATTACCATTCTATTTGTATTAATTTTCTTTGTTTTCATTACATAAATAATTCAATAACTATGTATATATTGTTAGGAATTCATTTAGAAAAGGTAAATTAAAGGATTGATAGGGGTATGACCTAATTGTGCTACTATACAATATTATTTATGAACCAATATTTTTAACAAATTTTGGTACATTGCGACGTATACATCAAAATTTTAGTGCCATTGCTGGAGATCTTCTTGAATTTATCTTTTGTTATATATTATCAGCAATATATTACACAATCATTCAAGCACTCTAGTTAGTAATTGCATATTTTAGTGCCTCACTTTGATCATTGCTATTTCATCTGTTTCTAATTTTGCTATTGCTATTTCTGCTGTTACTGTTTTTGCTGTTTCTAATTTTGCTATTGCTATTTTTTTGTTATTTCTACTATTTTTAATATTGCTATTGCTGTTTTTGCTATTTTTAATTTTGTTGTTGCTATTTTTGACATTTTTATGTTTAATTCTGCTATTTTTTATTCTGTCATGTTTAATTTTGTTGTTTTTTATTTTGATTTTGATGATTTCAAGCTTGTTAGGTTATGAAAACAGCAATGCTATTTTGAAAATTACAAAAAAAAGATGATGAGGACATCCCACCTTTTAAGGAAAAAGATTGCTTTCATATTGACCATTCTAACTATTTTGTTGATTGTATTGAATGTTATCTAGGAGGATTTTGAACATTCAAGAAAAAATAATTCAAGCATAGCACTTCAAGAATTTATGGTGGATGATCCTAATTTCCAAATTACCTCTTTGATGGGTGACTTAAAGTTTAGTAATTTAGAAGCAATGGGGGTAGTCAATCCTCATATAGATCTTAGTTGAAGAAATGGAAGTCATGGTTTAGCCAAAAAACATTAAAGAAAGACGCTTCTTGAGTGGCAACTCAAGCAATTTAGATTTACTTTTTCTTACCCTTCTCTTTTATTTACATGTCCTTTATCCTTCTTGATATTATTCTTGATGATATTGATATGTTTTACATTAAGGACAATGTAAAATTTAAGTGTGGGGGGAGACTTTAGGATTTACTTTATGCTTTGTGTTTTCTTTCAATATGCTTTCAAAATTTTATGCTTTCAAAAAATAGAAAAATAAATGTGCTTCTCACTTGATTTTGAGTCATTTAGAGTCCTTTTTAGATGCTTTCTAATAAAGGAGATTTTACACTTTTATGAGTAGAATTTAATTGAAGTTAGATAGGATTCATAGCATGATTGAATGAATCATTTTGCTTCTTTAAATTAATTGATGTAGTGATGGATTTTGAATTGGTTGATTAAAATTAGTAGCATGACTTATCTTGTGATATTTTGAACCTTTTGTTGAAAAATTTATATTATAATATTGTCTTTCCTTCTTTTGTGATATTTTTCCATGATTTATTTTTTTTAGAACTTGCTTTGAATCTTTTTAAGATTACATTTTACACATGCATGCACAAACATGATTAAGACATTTTTTCTTTCTTTTAAGCTAGAGTCATAGAGCCAATCTTGAAGTTTTTAACTTTGTTAAACTCCCTTGAGCTTTTATTGCTTTTTCTTTATTGATTAATTCATGAGCATATTTTTCCAATAAAATATAAATATCTTTACCTAACCTTGGGAATTAGTAGAGCATTTTAATTTTTATGAGATGGGCTCTTGAATAAGTGTGGGAGTGTGTGAATTTATGTATTGTGAAAAGTCATCATCAAAGGTTAGTTGGAAAAAAAAAGAAAGAAAAGAAAAGAAAAGAAAAAGAAGAAGAGAAAGAAAAGTGAAAAAAAGAGGGAATAAGGTAAAAAAATGAAAATAAAGAAAAAATTTTGAATTAAAAAAAGAAAATAAAAAAAAGGAAGTTGATAAGTGTTTGAATTTTGAATTTGGTTGGTTGTGATTGAGTTGTAATTGTTTATAATTTGCCCATATGTTTTTAATTCAAGTGCTCTATTAATTTCTTTAGTTTCCAACCTTCCATATCCTTATTTTTCCTAGCTCCATTATAACTTTGAATAAAGTCTTTTTGATTTGTATTATGCAAGTGATTTGAGTAGTGGAGATTAGATGTTTAGCAAGCTTATGGTAAAAAATTTCATTGAACGGAATTGAGTGAAACACCTTACGCCAAACACTTGAGAATTGGAAAGTGAAATTTGTGAAAATTTACCAATTTGATGTACTCTTTTTAAATGAAGTTATTATGTTGGTTAGTTTTAAGTTTGTCAAGATTTTTCTTGATGATGTGTTATGTTTCTTGTTGGGTTATATTATTTTCTTATTTATGAATTTGTCAATTTGAAGTTTTTAGAAAGAAAAGTAAAGTTTTTTGTGTCTTGGTTTTGAATAAAATTGTGTCTTGCCCGAAGACATGCAAAGGATAAGTGTGGGAGAATTTAATGAAAAAAATATTTATTATTTTAATTTCTCCTATTTTATATCTTTTAGGTGTAATATTTGCTTAATTTTATAAAATAGACCTTGTTTTATAATTTATAGTCAATTTTACAATATTGTGAATTTATTTGATATATACTAGATTTTGATATTGTTTCTATTTTGCCGTCATTAATTCACATCTCAATACAATGCTAAAATCTTAAAATCATGACAACAAAGAGCAACATAATGCACATGGTATGATCTTAAATTATTTAAAACAATTCGCAAGCTGATCAACTATGATTGCTTGTTCTCTGCTCGGCTTCTCAACAATAGGCTTAAACTGCTACATGTCAGCAAGGATCTTTACAAGGTTAAACAGAAAGGAGTTGTGTTTTCTATGGATATTTTCTGTTCTCCTTTTTTTGAAAATTTCCCCCTCCACCAAGATTTTGTCTTTAGCAATTCATCCCAAAATTGGCTTCAGAGGGAGAATTATTCAGTGCATCAAAATTTCCGTTGACCCCTTTTTTTTATTCAAATATTGCTAGGAAAACTGAAGGATATCAGCAATTGAACCAATGAAAGAGGTTTTAAAATTTATAGCTCTAACTGTGAATGATGTCATTTTGTAAAGAACTGCATAACTGAAAAAAATAAAGATTTTTTTTTAACTCAGTTTTAAAAAAAGTTGCATAAAATTAGATTGGAATTTATCCTGGTAGGCGGTCTCTCGTCTAGTCCCATATGCCTCCACATTGATGAAAGCCCCAATTGTAGTACGCCATTTATGTGTCAGCATGAGCCCATGTGAACCCTTAAACATCAAAAGAAAACAACACTTGATAAGCTTCAATATGGAAAACACTAATAAAAAAAAATGTTTAGCCAAAAAATGAATGCATGTTTTCCAAGTGTTAAGGCATTTTGATGAAGGCATTACTTTCCAGTAAATTAATAGTTAAACATATCATGAAAGAATACTTAAAAGATTAATAATTAAAAGTAATTTCAGTTTTAAAACTTCTATTAGTAAAATGCCCTGCCAATATAAAAGGTTCCTTAACCCCATTAAGAATAAATAAATAAATAACAGGGTAGGAGGGAGTCAACTGGAGTCCACCGTTAGTCTTGTTACTTCTAGTATTGGTGCTAAAACGGGAAAAGATGACTAAACATTAACATTTGGTTTGATCAATAAGGCTTTGACAAATACAATAGTTCCAATTCAATGAACACTTCCAAACGTAGTCGCTACCCACCGAAAGATAAACCACATTCACCAACACCTAGGAACCAAGTGGACTTTTCAAAATGACCATTTAGTAAGACTGACAGATCAGTATCATTTGAATCTACATATGATATCTTATCATAAATTAAAAACTAAATCGATCTTAGCACTTGTCAATACAAACAAAACAATATTTTTTTGTGCAGGATGCAGTAACTTATGATATGCAATATGGCAAACTAAAATAGAACTTTGTTTATAAAATCACGTGACATAAATTCTCTATTTTCTGATATTACTAGAGAAATGGAGAAAGTCCAGTTGGGTTGTATAATTCATGCAGCCAACCTCATCTAGTGCGATAAATATGATAAGATTTTGTTGTTGTTATTGTTGTACTGGAGAAAAACAATGCCGATCTGTATTTCATAAAGATGAAAAGAAGTGTTCACAAATGATGAACAAAATCAATATCATTGAATGCAGAAGTGAATTTTCTTACTATAAAAGAAAAAAAAAGTTTAAACTGCAGACAAAGGAGCAGCATCACCACATCCAAATTCGATAAGAAAGTGCAGAGGAGACTCACCTGAAGATGCCTTTTGCCATTGTGAAATTTACAAACAATTTTCCAATCTTCAACACTAACTAAATTGCACGTATCAACAGTCATTACAAACACCAGATCGTCACCTACTGTTGCTAACCCACATCATCGTCGATCAACAACGGAAGCTTCGCACTAAATATGCAAATCGCTTCTATCGCCGCAGAAAATTGTACCGCAAAAATATTCATTCACTACAATTCGCTTGCCACAGTCAAATTTCAGTAAAATTTTTCATTGCAGATCCCTATTTCAGGGATTTTCTCTTTCAATTTTTTTTTTTTGGCTTTTGTACGATAAATTCCCAGGGACCAGTTTCGAAATTTCTCCTTTGTTGTTGAACCGGCCATATTTGGTTTCGTAAAACAGACACGTGTTAACCATTTATCGTCATATATTGTGTTATACGATTAACGACAATATGAATTGTACAGTAAAATCCTAACTAATGGTAATATTATTTTTTTATTATTTATTGCACTTAATTAATTTTATAATAGATAAAAATAATTTAATTTATTTTTATTAAATTTTATTAAATTATTTTTTAATTTAAAATTAAAATTTATTTTATTTTTATTTGAAATTTATGATCAAATTAATATAAATATATAAGTCTCTTTTTCTTTTTCGTATGAAAGTACAAAGAAAAATATGGTATAAATTTGTTAAGATATTTAAAATAAAAATATAAAATAATAAAATATTTATTAATAAAAAGGATAAACCTGAAAAAATAATATTTTATTGAATTATTAAAATGATAAATAAAAAGAAATAAAAATTTAAAAACACTATAAATAATAAAAAATAGAGCAAGTAATACATGTGAATTTGGGATTTGCTTTAGTATAACAATTAAAAAATAGTTATACCTATATAACTTGCAACATTTTACATAAAATGTACAATTTTTTCACATGAAATAAATTATATGAGACACAATCGTTTGCATACTTTTTTATAGGATCTCACTACTTTGTCAATAAATTTCATAATATGAAACAATAATTTTGCCATACAAAAACTTAAAGAATTATTGCAAGATTTCATAAAAAAATTATATAAAATTCACAATGAATATAGCAGTAGTCCATATTTTCGGACAGCACCGAAAAAGTTTCCATAAATTTTTAAATGATTATTTGAGCATTAATATACTTTTTGTATTAGTACAATTTCTTTTGTGAAATTTTTTAATCATTTCTACTTAATTTTATTATTTAAGTTTATAAAAATTTATGCAAATAATTAAAACGTTAGGAATTTTTTTATTTTATTTCTAATAAAATAGTATAAAATTTTATAATTTTTTTATAAACAATTTATGTTTAACTGATGTACAAAACATTGCATCTCCATCGTTTAAAATTTTAACGAAGTTTTCGAAAACTTGCGATTCATTCAACAAGTTGCAGGAATGAGTATCAACGGCGGATGAAGTATAACCTTGTTTCATTTATAAGAAATAATAAAAAATAATATTCAGCGGTCAAGATCATAAAGTTCACACGTCATATCGTGATTTTGATGGTATAAATGTATACACACAAAATTGTCAGGTGAATAATTATGAATGTAAGTATAGTTTCTAATTTATTTTGTAATTTTTGAAAAAGAACAATGAATCTTTTTATTATTAATTTTAATGAATTTTAATTATCGGTTTTAAAAAAATTCATTTCAAATCAAATAGTTGAATTTTAGATTCGAATAAGAAGTTTATCTTAACTTAAAAGTTGAATAGTTGATTTTGACAAAAAATTTGAAGAAATTTAAATCTTTGCAAAAACTTCCTACTTGAAAAAATTGAAAAATTTTCAGAACTTAAGAAATTTTTACATCTATTTATTGACAACTTATTATAATAAATGATACAAATAAACTTTTTATTTTAAATTTATTTTTAATTTCATTATGAATTAAATCTTCATTTTTTAGGATGATGATATAACTTAATAGTAACGAATTGAATTCTAATTTACTGAAATTAATTTCAATTTTCTTCTTCTTGATTAAGTTTTAATTATTGTTCTTAATGCTTTCAATTGATTGACCACCTTTTGATTGATTTTAATATGCATGTTAAGACTAAAAGGAGATACATGTGTATGGATCCTATAATTAAAATTATAAATTATATATGAAATAGGAATATATTCATATTGTTTGTGTAGTTATAATAAGTTCTATAAATCTTAATGCATTATTAGTTATTTAATTCACATAGGAATATAGTGAATTGGTAATTAATAATAGAATTACTTGACTTTGGAAGATATTAATAATTAATTTAGGAAAACTTGACTATCAATTATGAAAGTTAAAATTATATTAAAATAGATAGATGATTTAATTCAAAATGATTAAGTAAAATCTAATTCCTAAGGCTTTATTTATATTTATTTTTACTCCAATTGCACTTATATTCATTTTAAATATTTTGCATAAATTTTTACTTAGTTACTTTGATTCTTGACTAATCAATTTGCCAAATAGTAATAAGATTATCAATTTTGATACTTAGTGAAACAATTCTTATGAGAACAATACTCTACTCATTACTTTATTACTTATTTACGATAGTGTACACTTGTGCTTATAGACAAATCATTTCACATGTAACAATAGTTATCTCATTAAGTAATTTATTACTCATTTTATTTATAGATATATTTTTCAAATGTTTTGGACTCAGATGGCACCTACTGATATATTTAATATATATTGGTATTTGTATGGAACAACACTTAGTTATCTTTGACAATCTTAACCTTGATAACTCTGATATATTCACAGCCAACAATTAGTTTGGATTGATAATTATCATTTTTAGCTATTTTTAGATATTCACTTTTAAAATTTTAATTTGTATAATTACGATCTGACTTTCTTTTCTTAATTTATACAATTATTGAGACTTTGACAGTTGGGTTATTATATGGACAGGTAACTTTTCACATAACTAATATATGTGTATAATGTATATTTCTATACATATATAATTTTTACTATTATTTTGATTACCTTATATTTTCTAAAAAAATGATTTTGTAATGAATATTGAGTTAGCCATATGATTTCTTTCCAAAGAAAAAAAGATTCTCATTTCTACCAAAGGAAAATACGAGTCTCTAATAAAGAATTTTCTAAGTATTTCCTAAAATAGTACCCATTAAGTATTAAATTGAAACCATTTCTAACCTATTTTCTATATTTGATATTATCCCTAAAATATTTTAAAACAAAAGAGAAACATTTGATTTTTTTAAGTTTTTCTAACCTACTCTTATTCTATTGTATTCATGACAAGATTTGAACCTTTGAAGTAAATGCATTACATATTACTCAAAGAGTTTTCTTTAAAAATATCTTTTTAGTTTCTTGAGGAATATTTTCAAAAAAATATTATTTAAACAAGTTTCATAAGTATGTTTTTCTTTAATCTTTTGTAATATTGTCTAATAAATCATCTCTTTTAAAAATATTTTCTTGCAAAATTGTCTATTTAAGAATCTATTGTAAGCAATAACCTTTTGGTGAATGGATATTATTTCGAAATCAGTTCATTAGTATTTTGTACTTTTTTTAAGGTCATTATGTTTCAACTATTTTCTAATTAGAAAAGCAATCTTATTCTATTTATCTTGGATTTTGACTCCAAAAAGTTATCATAAATCTCTTTTTTGAGTTTCCTTCAAAAAGAAAGAAAAAGTGAAAAGATTTCTAAATATGTTTGATTTTCTATCTAGTGGTTTTACTTACTATTTTTCAAGAAATGAAGTTAAAAGATTAAATCTCATTAATTGTGAAATTTGATTTTCTAATTTGATTTCTATCTATTTTAGAAGAAGGAAGAATTTTGGAAAAGGATTTATGGAAAAAAGTAAAAAAAAATTGTGTTTCAATATCATACACATTTTAAAAAAATATTTAATGTTATAAAATAGTTTGGTTTGGAAAGCCTTGTAAAGATATGTGATTGATATCTTTACACTAGTCATGATAATTTAAAATTAAGTCATAATAGTAGTTGAATATAGCCTATTAAGAATAGCTCCCGAGGTTATATTTTATTATCATATTTGATTACAAATTGGATCTTCTAGCTCCTTACAATAGTTATTGCATAAATGGTAAATTTATGGTGACTCTTGAGGTTCTTCAAATTGATTTGGAGAAGATGTCTCATTTTTCTCCTTTATTTCAAAAGAGGAACTTCCTTGATCACTCATCAAGAATGTCTTAGGTTGGATTTCTTTATTCAACTCAACTTGTGCTTTTGTTGCTTGCTCATTTTAGATTAATACTTCATCTTCATCTACTTACTTTCCTAATGAAAAGCCATTCAATTCATCAAATATTAGATGCATGGAATCTTTTATGGTGAAGGTTCTTTTATTATATACTTTATATATTTTGTTTGTAATAAAGTATCCAATAAAAAAAATTTTTCATCACTTTTTGAGTTAAAATTTGCAAGATTGTTTATTCCATTGTTTTAAATAAAACATTTGCATTCAAAAGCATATAAGTAATCAATGTTAGGTTTTCTTCCTATCTAAAGTTCATATGGAATTTTCTTTAAAATGGATCTTATAAAGCACCTATTTGAAATATAACATGATGTATATATTTCTTTAACTTAAAAATATTTTGGCAAATTACTTTTACAAAGCATGATTCTAGCCATAGCTTGTAATGTTTTATTTTTTCCTTTCCACAATCCTATTTTATTAAGGAGTTCTAGGATATGAGAAGTTATGACTAATACCTCTTATTGCAAAAATGATCAAATAATTGATTTTTAAATTTAGCATTATGATCACTTTTAATATTGATAGTGCAAACTCCTTTTTCATTTTGAACTTTCTTGGGAAATTTCTCAAATATTTCAAATGTATCATTTTTACATGCAAGAAAATAAACCAAGTATATTTAGAGAAATCATTGACAATGACTAATCCATATTCTTTTTCCTCTAAAGCTAAATGTTTTGCTTAGACTAAATGGATCCACATGTAGAAGTTCTAAAGTTCTTGATGTTGAGACCATATTAATTGGTTGAAATAATGATTTTACTTATTTGCTTTGTTGAAATATTTCACATATATGATCCTTTTTAAAATATGTTTTAAGAAGACCTATTGCAAGTTTTTTTCTAGGAAAGATTTGAAATGAGATGTATGTTGACATGACTAAGCCTTCTATGCTATAGAAAACTTTCATCTTTTATTAAAGCTAGACATATTAATGAATATGAAAAAATATCTTGCATATTTGAATCATAAATATTATAAATTTTTCTAAAAAAAATTGCTATCCTTTTTGTCTTAGATAAAGCAATGAAAGGATTCAAAAATTTGTCTATATCTTTTATCACAAAATTAGTTAATACTAAGAAGATTATCCTTAAAACCTTCAACCAAACTAATATTATCAATAGAGGTAAATCTTGTACTTATCTTGCATAGACTAATGATTTTACATTGGTGTTGTCTCTTAGGGTCACGAGGTTACCAGTAATAGGCTTGAAAAAAGTGAATTTTCTTTTATCTCTAGTCATGTGTCTTGAATATCCATAATTTAAAAACCAATCATGGATTGTGGATTTAAGACACATTTACAATAAATGATCGGATCTTCTTAAGTATCCAAATCTTTTTGGGTCCTTAGGGATTAGTTAATGCCATATTTTATTATTTTCATCTTTTAGGATCTATGCTTGTTTATTTATTTTTTTTCTTATATGACACAAAGATGCTATATGTTTTTTCTCCACAGAAATGACATATAATATGGATAAGAGACTTTCATAAAGAATTTCTTGTTATACTTATTACAATGTGAATGGAGATAACTAAATGCTTCTTTTTTTTTTAAAGAATATCCAAGTTTTTTCTTCTTTTAACAAACTTAGCAAAATCATTTGTTAAAATATTTACCTTCTTTTTTAGAAAAAAGATTTCCCTTTTTAAGATTAGAAGATTGATATTTTAACTCAAATATTATTTGTTATTTAAAAAAATAATATTGTTTGTTATAGCCTTATTTTCCTTTTTAAAGATTTTATTTCTTTTGAAAAAACTTGGTTTTCTTTTTCAAATTTTTTCCTTCTTTCAAAGATTCTACTACATTTTTCAAGAAATGATTTTAATTTTCTAAAATTTGTTTTTGCTTTTTAAAAGAATATAATTATTATGTCAAAGATTGATTTTGTTTTTCTAAAGAATCTAACCCTTTTGTTAAAACTTGTTTTTCCTTTTCTATTTTAAAATACTTCATCAAAACATTGTGAAAGTCTTTTATCAAGCCATTAAAAGATTTATGTGATTCACCATAAGATAAAGGAGATTTGGATTGAAGTATTTCTTTTTATGCTCCCCTTTTTTAAAGGAGAAGGATGTTTCTTCATAATCTTAAGCCATTTTCCTCATTAGATTTCTTTTGGAATTTTTTCTTTAATATTGGACAATCACTTTTCTTGTAACCAGGCTTCTTACATTCAAAGTAAGTTAACGGTTAATTACTTGCTTCTCCTATTCTTTGCTCTCTTCTTTGAATTGATATAAATTTGAAATCATATTTTATTTTATAAAATCTTAAAATCATTTGGCCATTATTACCATTTCATCATCTTAATTTTTTTATTGCTCAAGATAATAATTTTCATCATTATCATCTTTTAAGGAAGTTTTAAAAGTTATTTTTTTTTCATGCTCATATTTCATATATGTTTATACATATGTGAAGACTTTTTCTTTTAGTGCATCATAAGTAAAAGTAAAGCCAAAAGTATTTAGCTCAAGTAGCATATGATGTTACTCAATGGCTTTACCTTTTTTCTCATCCTTGGTTCGATCCTAAGACCTTGGATGTGTGCATCTAGTGGCTTGATCACACTTAACATTAACTAAAAAAAAAAGAAAAGAAGAAAAAGAAGTAAGAATAATGAGATTATTTCTTTCTTGTATGACATCTACTTTAAATTGCCATGGTTTTAATATGGTTGTCAATATTTTTATAACTATTTCTCCATTGGTAATATTTCTTCCTAAAGTATGAATATTGTTAATGATGGTCAAGATCCTTTTGAACATAGGCTTTATTTTCTCATTTTATTCCATCTTAAATATTCCATATTCATGCACAAGTATATTTATTCCAGTTTCTTTCACTTGATTTATGCCTTCAAAAATGACTTCTAATTTATCCCACATAGCTTTAGCCATAGTTCATTTTAAGATCTTTTTGAATTCATTTAGTGTCATGACACACATGATTGCATTTGTTGCTTTTCCATGGAATGCTTTCTTTTTTTATAATCATCTTTCATCCAATTACTTTTTGATTTGAGAACTAGCTTTTCTCTTTCACTTTAGTAGGTATTTCATATCCATCTTTAATGGTTTTCCATATATTGATGTTGGTGGATTTGATGAAGATTGTCATTCTAAGTTTTCAATAGTCATAGTTTGTACCACTAAAGAGTGATAATCTAGTGGTTGAATGTTCTTCTACTCCATAAGTGTGGCTAAGAAGCTTCATTTCTTACAAGATCTTTACTCATAAAGTTGTTAGACTTTAAAAAAGCGAGACCAAGTTTTGATATCAACAGATAAAGCTTGTTATCTAAGAGAGAGTGAATTAGCTTTTAAAAATTTTATTATTAGTTTTCCAAAAAAAAAAAAGATTTTCCTTTTTATGAAAAATTAAAACTTTTTCTTTAACAAAGGTAAAAGTGTTTCTTTGAAAAGCTCGTATAGGACCATATAAAACTTATATAAAAAATGGATTCTATAATGTTTTAGATTTCAAATGCTTGTGGAAAACAAAATTCATAAATGTGAAAGAGTAAAGAAAAAGAAGAAACATAAAGCAATTTTTATAGAAGTTTGATAATCTAAAAGGAATGCCTTTTGGGTGCTCATTTCATCTCAAGCTACCAAGTATTACTTGGGATATTCACTAGTTGTGATCAAGTGATAACTTTCAATTTCAAAATCTCTCACCCTTTTACATTAACCAAACTTGTTTTCCTCACAAGAACCAAGCTAAATCCCACTTAACTTTACAAGATTCATTCAATCTTCACTTAAAATTTCAATTAACTACCTAAATTTATAAGATTCACCTAATTTATACTAGGATTTCAATTAACCACCTAGCTTTAAAAGACTTTCTCAATCTATACTTAGATTTCACATATACAACAAAGACTGTCTCATAATCTTAACAAAGATTTTGCAATTTTCACACAAACATTTAAAAGTAAACGGTTTATGAGTGGAGGCTCAATATATTTAAAAAGAGAATTTGGATCTTTGGAAGAACAAAAGATGAAGAAAAATGATATATAAGTAAAGTGTGTTATCTTTTAAAAAGTTAAAGCCTATTTATAAATGAGTGACTACTTGTTTTCCAAGTTTACTTGCCTTCTAAGTTTCTTTGGCTTCTCCCACAAGCTTTACTTTGATGATGTCACATCGTTTATATCATTGGAAATCTAACTTATCACCATTTTCTCTCTCCTCGCAAGCTATCCCAAAAAAATAAATAACTTGTTATTTTGTTGGGTATTGTCCACTATATTTCTTTTAGTTCAAATAAATGGCTTTTGGTATTTATCTTTAAAGACGCTTTCCAACCAAGATTCCTTCTAATTTTACCCATATTTACAAGCAACAAACATTATTAAATAATATTACAAATAAGTGTATGTACTTAAAGAATATTTAATTCCTTTTGTACTTTCACTTTATAAATTACCAATGGTTGATGAAGAAGAGAAACTAATAACCATTAGTTTTTGGTTAAAAGCAACATTTTGATAAAGTAAAATTTAATTTGCTTGAAAGTTTTTATCATATTTCATAAAAACCCAAATGGAAGGAAAATTTTAAAAAAATTTATTACATAGGAAATTTAATTTTAAGAGTCTATTTTAGGTTTAGTTGATGAAAGTGCAATGACCCAAAAATAAAAATGCTTAATAGGCTTTTATTTATCAAACCAAATATTTATGCCTAAGTTAAATAATCACAATAAGTACAATAAATTCAACTTCTATTTTGTGACTAGATTAAATATAAAATCATTTAGTTCCTTATATGCCCTATTCTATTTAGTTTTTAATGGTTACTTTGATGTATTCTTTCAACTAGTTAGGAGGAACAACACTATATAGATAATACTACTTATTCTTGGTTGTACTTTATTCCTTTGTGAATTCATCTTGATCTTCTTGGCATAAACTCATTTTTGAATGCATTAATTAAATCATTATGCAATTTAGAAATTCCACTAGCCTTTTGCAAGATATCAAAGATCTGTTTATCTCTTAGAGCTTCTCTTTCTTGAATATACTTCATCAATGATTCAGGTATCTTTGCTTTAGTTAAGACTTACTCTTTTAAAGAAGTTACATTTGTCACCATGACAAATGTTGTAGTTGAATTTGAGGAGCTGGAAAAGTTAAGAAGGTAAACATTTGATAAAAAGTCCTTTCAATTTGGATGTTGGAATCTTTAAAGTAGAAAATATATCATTAGCCTTATTAGCTCCTCCACTGATTAAAATCTTTGTTATTAATACAAGATTTTCATACAAAGTAGGTTAAGCGAAAACATCACTAAGAATATTAGCTACCTTTGAATTTGCCCTATTATATCTATAAGCAAAGGTGATTTTCATGACAATGAGCTTATTAAAGCAAGAGTTGGGTTTAATATTGTAGTTGTTTGAACATATAGAATGATGTGATCCCGCAAATGCACGGGTTTAGTCAAGTTATAGTATAAAAGATATCGTCTCCACAGGGATTGAATGTTGAATACTAACTGAATTTCGAGGTAAATTATCTAGGTGTACCGATTGATATTGTGAATTAAAGGTAAAATGCAAAACAGAGCTTAGTTATTAAAAAGATTTAATTCAAACGAGATGAAAGCGTACTCAGCTTTAGGGTTCCCTTATACATTTCATTATGGAATGAAGATAATCCTCTAACTTAGTTTACTGTTAATTTAGATTGCTGGATTACCAAAAATAAGCTATACCTCATTGCAAGGCTACTAGCTACTAACCAAAAGATTAAGTGCCCAGAATTTCTCTAGTAATCACTCATCTAGGTTGCATTAACATTGCTTTAGAATCCATTATTAGATATTTCATCCTGTGCAAAAGAATCCAATTAGCTTAATTCCTAAGTCTAATTGATATTCCCAATGATCATGCAAGGTCCAATTAATTAATTAGTCATTCCAACCTAGAATTAACTAATCTATCACA
This sequence comes from Sindora glabra, assembly GCA_020226215.1. Taxonomy (NCBI): domain Eukaryota; kingdom Viridiplantae; phylum Streptophyta; class Magnoliopsida; order Fabales; family Fabaceae; genus Sindora; species Sindora glabra. The sequence goes on from CM035233.1 coordinate 34,134,814, forward strand.
CAAATCCAATATTCTAGAAGTATTGAACTGTTGAAATACAAAATAGTATAATCAAATCATAAATCAATAGTAAATCTAGCTAGATTATATAAAAATTAAATCCATAAATCCATGAACAAGTTTACCCCTAGTTGAGTACTAGGGTTTAGTGTGAAGTCATTACACAACTAGCAGAAAACCAGAAAACAGAGAGGGAAATCAAACAAATCATGAAGCTCTACAAATTCCTTGCTTGAATCCACGGTTAGCAGTTGCCCTTGGTGAGTTTGGGTCTTTCCTAGGGTTTCTACTCACGGCTCCTCTTTCAAATTTTCGGTTCTCCTCCTCCTTTTTCTTGATTTTTTGCCCAAAACTTATACAGGTAATGTACACGGGGTATGACATGGCCCGTGTTGTACCCCGTATTTCTCTGCGAAGGTTGAGCAGCATGATACACGGGGTATGACACTTCCTGTGTTTACTTGTGAAGTGTCAGACAGTATGGTACACGGGGTATGACACGTCCCGTGTTCAATCCCGTATTCTTCTGTGAGCAGCTCAGTGAAGCTTCGAAGCATTCCAGAAAGAAACATGGCCTTCCACACGGGGTTCCCATACCTCGTGTTCTTTGTCAGGTGAGCAACTTTGCTTCGATTCTTCACAATTTGCACGATTTTGACTCCGGATCCTTTTCTAATGCTCAAATATGTCACTTCAAAACTTGAAAACAAAATATTGAGCATCTAAGTATCTTTTTTCAATTAATTTGCACAAGATACTAAGTAAATGAGTGATGAAACACATAAAATTTAAATGCAATTGTGCTTTTATCATAGAACTACAAGGTTCTTGTTTTCTTTTAAATCACAAGACATTAAGAATTAAATATTACTAAGTTAATTAGAGGATTTGCTCGAAATACATTGAATGGTGGATTACTAAAAACTTATTTCTTTGGTGCTATTTGACCTTGATTTAAACAAAAAGAGATAAGAGGCAAAGATTGTCTCATTGGGCATGCTTGGAATTCGTGCATATAAAAATTTCAAGAAATAGTTATAAAGACAAGAAAAATGCAAAAAAAAAAAAGAAGATTCTATTGAACTTTGATGAATATGAGTACAATCTCTAATTTGTTTATAATTCTTGAAAAAATATAAAAAAATCCTTTGATTATTCTCTTTAATGGATTTTAACCAAGGGCTTTGAGAAGCTTGATCTTGGATCAAACAGTTGAATTTTAGCTTTAAACTAGGGCTTGAAGTAGCTTGATCTTAGCTTAAAGTTTGAACAGTTGGCTTTAACATGGGGCTTGAAGAAACTTGATCTCTAATTAAAGATTGAACCTTTATAGAAATTTCATTCTTGAAAAGATTTAGGAACTTGAATGTTGTTAAAGTTTTCATCTTGGAATGGATATTCTTAATGAAATTTGAAGATTTAAAATGTTTTGATCTTTATTGGTAGAGCTATAGGAGAGATTTAAAGCTTCACATCTCTTCATCTAACAACTTGTTAACATAAATTGCATAAATAAGCTCTTTATTTGTAAAGCTACTAATAGGTACTTAGATATTAGCTTATTGCCTTCTAATTTATTGAAAATATAATTATTTTATTAGTTGAGATGATGTACTACAACACATGACAATTTCTTATTCATCAATTGACATTGTTAATACATTACTTTACTTTAATTAGTTCACTTATGTCATCATATATGCATGGCATAATTTAATTTGTCATCCAACATATTATGAGCCTACTTATTTTCTACATGGAATTTTAAGTCTTTAGTAAATAACTTTTTTTATTAGGTATAATTTTTAAGTGAAAATTAAATAGATTAATTTTATTCGTCTACAAAATGATGTGACTTTAATCTTGCCTTTCAATCTTTAATCTTTAGCTGTTCTATTATGCAGGGTTAAAGTTTAAAAACGTAAGTAAGATGATAACTTTAGAAATTATTAAATTAAAATTATTCAATCATAATTGTTTATTTTTTAATTGATGTGAATAATAAACTTAATAATTTTTGGATTTATAATTTCTAGGATGGTCATACTAAAATTTAAATTTCTAAAAAAAATCATGCAATTTACATATAGCTTATATTTCTCCAAGATTTATCGAAGTCTTCCTCTTCCCATTATTTTGTGCCTTTCAACAAGTCAAAATGATCTATATAGAGAAGAACATGCCTTTTTTTCCTAAGTAATTTAGAATTTTCATACTTGAATAATTTTCCAAACTTGCTTTAAAATTTTCTTCTTTGCTTCCTTATCTCTTCCTTTCATTCCTTCTTGTCACTAAAGCTTTATTTTCCTCCACTATATTTTACTTGTTTTATCCTCCACCTCTTTCTTCCTTTTTTTTTCTCAATTTACTTTTCTTTTCCTTAATTTTTGCTATCCTTTTTTTATCAAAAAAGTGAAATAAAATTCCCCTCCTTATTCCTTTTTACTTGTGATCAAGTAAAGGAATAAAAATTAATAATAATAATAAATAGTTTTAATTCAAGAAAAAAGGATCATAATTTACTAATTTATTCTATATTAAAAATCAATTATATATAAAATTATTGAACGTTATTAAAATAATAGGATAAAATTTGAAATATATATATATATATATATATATATATATATATATATATATATATATATGTTTGATATTTTTTTTAAACAACAGCTAAATATATAATTTAAAAAAAGTCTCACTAAAACCAGATATAAAAGAGAATAGAGAGTGAAAAAGAACCACATTTTGAGCGATGGATTTGATTACATCCATATTTAAAAAATTAGGAAACCATTATGAAGCTACAAAGTGCAACAACATATTACATTCATAGAAAGAGAGAAAATGCATTGTTTCTAATTTAGTATTAACTTCTTATTAATATTACTAAGAAGGTTAATTTTATAATCAAATTTTTTAATACTATCATATTACATATATTTAAGGCCTTATTTAACATACTGTATAGTATAGAATAACAACTATTAGATAGTATAGTATAATATTATATAGGAAAAGATGGTATACTATACAATGTTTGATTTGTAATAGCATAAGATCAATATTTATATAAAATTATCCTATTTTATGTTAGTTGTCATGTTTTATAAGAATATCTAGGTTTAGTTGAAATAAATAATTTGATAAAAATATACATGAGAGAAAAGAGAGAGGGATAAAAAGAGAATTTTTAATAAATGAGAGAAATTATTTTTTTCTAATGAATAACAAAGATAAGGACAAAAATGAGTTTTTTCAATTATAATAATTTAGAATTTATTTTAATGTTATAATATCACCCTTCATCCTTTCTTTCAAAGAGTGGATAATCTTATGCAAAACTAGATATATAAGAGGAGACTTTCAAATAAATTATATAATTCATTTGAAATTCCTAAACATATGTGTAAGCTCCAACTGTATAGTTTACCCAATACTATTGGATCTTATACAATATGGCAAATAAAATCTCAATAATGAACATATAAATATAAATTTATACTATCAACTTACTTATATAGTTATTTATAAAACATTTGATAGTATTATATTTTATTCTATTACTATCTAATACTATACTATTATGTTTGTCTATCCTATCTTATACTATACTATCATGTCCTCCAAACATAACCTAAGAGAACCTCTGATTTATTTTTTTATTCTTTTAATTTATTTCCCATTAAGATTTAATTTTGAAAGAAATTCTTAATTTATTTATATTTTTCCTTCTTATTTTAGATCCTCAATAAGTGCACATTATTTGATTTTTCCTAGATTTTCTTTCCAAAAATTTTTATTCTCCCTTTTTCCAATTTCAAATTAGTATCTACTTCTTCAAATAATAAAAATTTAATATTTTTTCACATAATAAAACATTCAATTTATAATTTTTTCAATAGTAAATATATAGTATATGCATTTGTTTAATTTTATTGGTGATTTACATTTATTTAATTTTTAGGTTTTTGTAAGTACCAAAAAATTTAAGAAAAAAGCTCATTCAATGAATGTATAACTTAATTTCCTTGTATCAATATTGTAACAATTTTTTAATTAAATTTGCATTATTAACAATAATGTAAATGCATGATTAAAGTATTATTACAAATTAATCTTATACTTGACTTTGAATTAGTTACTAAGGTTTAAGAATATCATAGTACAATAATTAATTTAAAGTTATTTTAATATATTAATCATCTTTCATAACCTTGAATATATTAAAATAAAATATTTTTTACAACTATCACGACCCAACTCTGATCGTGATTGGCGTTGAATCTCGATAATTGTTTTCCATAAGTGCTAATAATTTTTATGCTTTCCATCTAATGAGAGTTTCTAAATTCTAAAAGGACTTAAAAATTTATTTTAAAATTTTTGTAAAAAAATAGATAGTCTCCCTTATTTTTAGACATTTCTTGAAAGCCACACATCTTTTAATATTAAAACCTATATTATTTCCAAATACAATAGCATTAAACACCCATAGTATAGTGTAATTTTACATTTATACATATCATGTAATTCAACAATTCTTTATTGAATACCAATTCTAATCCAATTGAAACCTAATAGTCAAAATCTTTTCATAAGGCAGTCTTGGATCTCTACAGATGCAACAAGCTTAAATTCACTTATTTTAATCTAAAAATATTGAAATAAAACAAAATGAGTTATAGAAACCCAGTAAGCATGTATCTACCTATTGATTCTCAATTCAAGCATACTAACTAATCGCATGCTATCTAATCATTTGATAAGAAAGATAAATGTAATTCTAACTTCTTGATTTCTAAATGTGTAAAACCTAGCCTCACACGAAATATTAACCTGCACATAACTTAAATTCTATATTTCATATCATAAATTATAATAATTTCAATTTTCCAATAGTACATAGCCTTATAATCAAATGATAGATTACCCATTTAGGGCAAACATCATAATCACTAATAACCATTTAGGCTTTAACACCAATAAATCATTTCAATCAAATCCATTGTAATGTTCAATCATAGATGTTTCCTAGTATCACACATCCAGTCCTAGTAAACATTTGTGTAGCCTTTTCTTGGCTTTCAAATTGATATTATATTGTTCCTCAATAGCTCACTGGGAATTTCCCATCCGACTTTTTGATCAATTTTATATCTTTTACAATTGTTTGCCATGAATTTACCATTCAGTTTCCATATCATAGAATGATTTATAACATTTCATCGCAAAGTCACAATTTCATCATTAGACAATACAAAGGACATAGCAATATATGCATGAGTATATGATAATGCCGTTATGTTCTCTTATATGGCTATAACATATAGATACCATTGTATTCAAACACAATCTATCAATAATTAGAGACACCACTATCACATTTTCATTGTGCACTTTGATCTAATAGTATTTTCTCGATATACCATACTACTAAGTTTACACATGAATATAATTATATATATATATGTACAAGAATAGAGAATCAGTACTATTAATAAGATAAATACATTTCATAACATTTATATCATATTTTATTTAGATAAAAGTTTGGTGGTGAGATATATACTCACCTGGTGGGATGCATTCATAATAAGATCTTAGAGTGGATCATTCTTGTCTTTCTCTTATCCATCCTAGTTCACCATGTATAGTAATAATATTATGAATACAAAAATACTATTTATTTTTTCTTTTCAAGCATTACAGATCCAAGTTCCAAATCATAATAGAATGGCATTTCTTATTATCAACTTCTTAGATTTCATAATATAAACTTTTGCAGTCAAACACCACATTTTAAAGTTCTACTTAGATCAACTTAGAATGTCAAATATTAACTTTTATATCATAAAAGTATTCTAAAGTCTCAATTTATTATTTTATCAATGTTATATTATTTATTCAAATATGCAATGAGAGTTTTAGAATAGAACATGAAACAATTGAAATAATAAATCCTCATGCTATGAAAATATCATATTCATATCATTCTAACATTTTACAACATAAAAATTGTATATTTCTCATATATCACCATATATATGAAAATACTTGAAAGAATGGTTTTTCTAAAATATACAATTACCACTGAAGACATTATATAACATTCTAAAATAATTCTATTCATGTTGATTAGATATTTTACAATATAAAAATCATATACTCAAATATTCATAAAATGGATTTATCTTAACCATGCATAAATTTATCATCATAATAGAATACAATACTCAATTTTTGTTTTAATCATTTTATTTTAGCATTTCATGTCATAAAATCCTCATGTTTCAAAGCCACTGTTGTGTATTGAAATTTATTCACAACATGATTTTCTAAGATATATATAAGCACTATTAACAGTATTGTAGTATGATACTTTGGAGTAGCTCTATATAATACTCTAGATTAGTTCTATTTATATTATTTAAACACTTGATAGTATAAAATACACACATCTAAATACATTTTTATAAGTATCATCAAATATTCAAAATACCCATAACTAATTTCCTTTTTAAATCGTACTTAAATCTGACACTCCATAAATATATATTTTATTCATCTCATTTTTAACACTTTCCATTATAAAAGTTATATTTATTTTATTTTTTTATTCTTCTTTTTGTTTCATATAGTAAGCAGACAAAATGGCAAGATGAAATCCGAATTAGAACATGGATGCGAATCAACGGATTACAACAAGCAATACGAAACAAGACTAAGCTTGGATTAAATATTGGCAGACTTTAGGCAAACAGCTCTAATGCAACGCTTAAGGACAAAAATAGAATTAAAGGCAAACAATAACAGTAATGAAATCTGCAATTGGAATCAGAACAATACACAAACAAACTTGAAAATAAAATAGAAATGACACCTCATAAGGGGCCACTGGAAGCTTGTTGGCCCATCAAAATCGAAGAAAGGCAGCATTTTTTTTTTTTTTTTGTTCCTTAAACTTGATGCAATTGAGGAAGCATGCCGGAGGTTGGATGATCATTGCTGGCCAGAGATCGTGAGACCTACAGCTCTATGCAGCTCTCTTGCATGCCGCTAACCTCCTCGCTTATCGGGCATTACGATCGCAGCGTAGCAGTAGTGGTAAGCTGCTATTCGACTAAGAAAACGAGCTTCCATGGCAGCTGTGCTTGGCCAATGGGAGAAGGCACAAACCAAATGAAGAGGTTGGCTAATGGAAGGAAGAAGAAAAGGGAAGAGAGGAGAGACAGAGAAGAGAAGGCAGTGGAGTTGGGAATCAGAGAGCCTTATGGTAAGTGGAAAGAGAGAGACGCAAGTTAGTAAAAATAAAAGAAATGCTACTCTGCATGTGCTGACTTAACAAATAAAAGGAAGGAGAGAAATGAATAAAATCAGAAAATTTATTTATCTATTTATTTATTATTTTAAAAGTGCCAAAATAATTATTTCGAATTCCCAAAATTCTAAAAAATAATATATCACATACACAAATTATTTCTTAAATCTTTGCACTCCTACTTACTAAAAATTAATTTCTTAACTTATAAGAAAATTTCTTATAAAATTATTTTAATCAAATCTTACATCAAATATCATCATAAAATAAATATATTTTAAAGATTATCAACAATATTGTTTTAATATTCCAAAATCCTTTAAAAAAAGAAATTCAAAAAAAAATTTTCAACCAAATAAATATTAAATAAAAATAAATAATCATAATTATTGAAATTTATAAAAATTTGATTTGGGATATTAAATCAATGGTAATTCAAATCACGACAATCTTACACCCAATTTTCATACAATATATAGCAATGAAAAGCACAGTATTTTCTAAGGGAAAATTGCTAAGATTTTTTCTAAACCCATGGGGTACTTGAAAGCCCACTTAGAAAGTCTTGCTCTTTTTCCTTCACATGCATTTAACAAAAACATAAAGAAAATTTATCCTTTACTAATTAAAATATATTTGGACAATAAGGGTATATAAATATGTCTAATATATAAAAATAAATTTAAAATCATAAATTATATAAGTGAGGTAAAAAGGTTATTAAATATAAACTCAATATTGGTATTTATTAGTTTCAATCTCTTATCATACCCTTCATAAAATTTACAAATAGTATTGTGTGAAAAAATAAATTAATATATTTTAATTTAATGATTTAATAAGAATTTAAATGAATATTGTAATTTAATAACATACATGAATTCTTTTAATCAACCTATGAATATCTTATAGTGAAATGTGTGTGGATGATTTTTGTTTGAACATGCATGAAAGAAAACCAAGTAAAATGGTGATGCATGTTTTGGCCCTTAGAAAAAACATAAGAAAAAAAAAATATGAGCTTTTACTTCTTGCAACAACTACAGAAATGCAAATAAATATGGCAACATAGATGTCAACTAAAGGTAAGACTAACGTCTATGTTGCAACAACTTTTGAAATTATAAGAATTTTTAAAATACTAGTTATGAAAATGTTTTAGATGTTAGTTTTTAAAGTTATTGACATTTAAATAAAGCTTTTGATATTGGTTTTTCATGTAATTGTCATCTAAAGGTATTACAAAAGTCAAGTTAGGGAAAGCATAATGTTTTCACACTAATTTTTTACTTAACTAACGTCTAAAAGTATTGCATTTAAAGGTTGTTAGGAAAATGAGAAAACTACACATGTTAGTTTATACAATATCCATTGTCTAATGGTATTGCAAAACAAGACATCAATATGTTAATTTTTGGACTAAACAATGTCAAAAGTTATGATAAATACAAGGTTAAGGGGAAACATAAAAACTTAACATGTCAATTATTTATGGAACCATTGTCTAAAGTCATTTCAAACATTTGGTTAGAAAATGTAAAAAGTTACATACCAATTTTTTGTTAAACAAGCATTGAAAGGTATAAGAATCATGTTACACCTTCTTTAGAATTCTAGAAATTTATTGCATAAGGAGAATAACTAAATAATCCTAATAGTAAAAATAAAATAGATTTTGTATAAGAAATGGATAAATTGTAATAAGGAAATGTTAATGTGGTATTGGGTAGAGTAAATTAATTTGTTGAATTGGATTTAAAAAGAAAACTTTGCATGAAACAAATAAGGAAAAACTGGTAAAGTAAAAATATTAAAGATTATAAATGTTTAAAAGTGAGTATATGAGTATGTGAATATGGAGGAGATTTAAGGCATTTTCCCATTTTACTCTAGCATTATTCCTCACCCCCCTAAATAAGCAAACCTTTTATTTCTTCTCCAAAATGGAATTCTCCCACTTTTTCTATTCTTCAACTCTCTTATCAATTCACTGCCCACTTCATCATCTTATCTAAGCAAGTTAAGGGAACCAAATTTTTTAATTTCTCCTTACAATTAAGGTAAGATTTCCCTCCTTATTGAATTTCCTACTATTCTTCTCTAAGGTTTGGTAGGATGAAGGAATTTTAACTCAAATATGGAAGCTTAAGCCTAACTTAAGAAAATTCTAACTTTTGCATGATTAGGGAAAGAAGTATTGAATCTAACCTCTTATTATTTCCTATATAGTAGATGAATGAATATTCTTTCAATTCTTTAACTTTCTCATTAGCCCACTTCCCACTTTATCATATTCTCTAAGCAAACTAAAGGAAATAAATTTCTTTAATTTCTCCTATAATCAAGGTAAAATTTCCCTCCTTGTTGAATTTCCCCCTTATTCTTCTTTAATGCTTGGTAGGATGTGGAATTTTTACTTAAATAAGGAAGCTTAAGCCATAACTTAAGAAAAAATTAATTTTTATATGATTAAGGCCAATAAGTATTAAATCTAACCTCTTAACATATCCTCTATACTAGGTAAGTAAACATTCTAGTCTTGTTTTAAAAAGCTGGATTGGATTTAGTTAGTTTGAGTTTAAACCTTAGGTTTTTATGATTTCTTAAATAATGTATTGATTTGTGATTAATGATGAAAATGACATAAATGAAGTGTGGTAAAAGTGTATTAATGATTTGGCTAAGAATTATAGCGTAATAAATGAGTTCGATTAACATTAATGGCATATGAAGAGTATTTTTAAGTTTAAAATCTATAAAAATACCATACAATAATAAACTATATAGTTAATTATTTCCTAAGAGCAACTTTTTGAAGAGCTATAGACAATTATGGATTGCAAAATTAGTTTTAAAAAACATGTAGTCACTTATATAGTTAATTATAGTTAAATGACTTGCCCTCTAGATGATCATAATAAAGTATATAATTAATTACTTAATTGAATTTTCCTTTCTAGAGATCTATAGTTGACTATAACCTATATCCTGAGGGTTTATAATCAACTACATAGCACTAAGATTCCAGCTAAAGTTCCTTGTAGTCGATTACATAGTTAATTTTGATTTTTGTTTGAGATTGCATAATGGCTTATCCCTTGTGAGATTCTAAGAATTATGTTATAAAGAAAGGCCTTGAACATTAAAAGTTAGATGTTATTACATGTGATTATAATGTGATACTCAATGACAAAAATAAGAAGTGTGACCATGTAATGAGGCTTCAAAATGTTATGATGTGATATAAGTGTTTTGATGAGATAAATACATCAAAATCATGAGAAATATGATAAGGGAGATATGATACATGAGATATTCAAACACTAGATTTGAAAATAGTTATTGAAGGATAAGGTTGATCAGAAGGCACAAGGATAGGCTAGTGAGGGATAAAGCTAGATGAGAATCGCAAGGGGATTTACTTTCTTTCTTTATATGTTATTCTTCCGCATGGTATGATGTAATCATGATGTAGATGTTAGTATATATGCCCTAAAGGAAATTAGTTGAAATAGCTTAGAAATTATTTGTATATTAGTGTATTTAATTTATGTATGTATTTATTTATTTATGTATATATGTATGTATGATATTTTAATTTCATTATTAATTAAGTTTTACATATACATTTTTTGACAATTGTATACTATAATAAATAAAGTCCTTGAAATATAATTGTTTATAAATCAATTATATTTGGGATTGTAATTATAAGATAGTTTATACATATAATTATATTTCTAAATATTCCTAGTTGTTTAATTATTATTAAAATAGGATAATAATTATATAAGAGTAAAGGTGCATATGTCATTCTCATGATCTAACTTGGCTATAGTCGATAGAGATTACACTTATAATAATCTTATTAGCATATTCTTACATATTCGTAACATTAATTCCATTCTTACTTACATTCATTAAGAAACACCTAACTTACATTTATTATCAAGAATCCTTTACACAATGAGTAGTTTACTAATAAAATAGTTAATTTAACTTATGAATTCTAAACATTGGGTATAAATTGTCTTAACTATGCAAATCATTTACTGATATCCTTATCTTAATCGACAAGTGAATTAGTCCATTATGCTACTTAAAACTATTATATTTCATATTCAATTATACCAAATCAGTCTTTAATGATAATTTACAAAAAGATGGGTGTCAATTACCCTTGAAGGAGGGTGTTCTGCTTACAATGATGATGGAAGAGGAAGATCCTACTATGTATTTGAAATGTTGAGCCATAAAATAGTAAATATGAGACTTTTTGTATAGCTAATTATCTAAAAAAATATTGTTCATTAATGTAAGGCAAGAGAAAGATTTCTAATCATAATAATAACAATAGCAATAAACATATAAACAAATTTCTTTCTTTTGACTCCTAATCAACCTTATCTTATATAATTTCTAGCTTTATTGCTTTAAAGTTAGCCTTATCCTACTTAATCAATACACCATCAATAATGCTTTATGTTACATGTGAAATAGTTTATCAATTGGTGCAAGTATACACTGTCATAAATAAGTAATAAAGTAATGAGTAAAGTATCGTTCCCATAAAAAAATTTTCACTAAGTACTAAAATTTATAATCTTAACACTATTTGATAAATCAATTTATTAAGAATTAAAAGAACTAAATAAAAATTAATGTACAATAATTGAAATGAATGGGAAGAAAACATGAATAAAACCTTAGGGATCAAACTTCACTTAACAAATTTGAATTGAATTATCTATCAACTCTAATCTAATTTTAATCTTCCTAATTGATAGTTGAGTTTCTTTAAATTAATTACTAGCCGATTCTAAAGTCAAGTAATTCTATCATTAATTGCTAAATCACTATATTCCTTTGTGAATTAAAATAACTAATAATGCATTATGATTTATGTAACTTATTAAGACTACACAAACATATGAATATACTCCTATTTCATATGCAGTTTATAGTTTTAATTATAGGATCTACATATGTGCATCTCCTTCCAGTCTTAATATATATATTGAAATTATTCAAAAGGTGGCTAATTAATTGAAAGTATTAAGAATAATAATTAAAACTTAATCATGGAGAATAAAATTGAAATTAGATTCAATAAACTAGAATTTAATCTGTTATTATTAAGTTTCATCATCACATTGGGAAAATAAAGATTTAGTTCACAATGAAATTAAAAACAAACTCAAAATAAAATGAAAACATAACATTCATGATTAAAACATAAAGGTACAATTATAAATGCATGAAAATGAAAATTCTAGCCATCCATGTAGGTGTTAAAACCATCCATATAGGTGGCAACTTAAACTATCTATATAGGAGGATTACCTAGCCTTCCATTGAGGAGATATGCAAGAACTAAAAATGTATGAAACTACACTCTAAATATTTTGTACTTATTTTCTAAAATCTTCTCTCTCTTGTGCTATCAGCTCTTTTGTAGTTATAGATGAATATGTGCAAAGATTTCAACTTGTCAAGCAACTAGTCTTGACCCCACAACAGGCACTTTCTGGATTATTGCCATCTTTTGTTAATCAAAATAGTGGATTCACATTTTTTAGTTAATATGAAAATTGTAAAGCTAGATGTTAGCTTCAAATTATGCTCAAGAAACACTAATTTTGACATCTGTAGCTCTAATTATGGCTAAATTAGTGAGTAAAATTTAGATTATGATAGAACCATCATTTTAGCTTCTAAGTAGATTTTGAAGTTCTTAAAAATAGAATTAGGCTTTAGCTACAACATAAAGGTTGAAAGGTTTTCTCTCACCTTTTAATTTATATAAAGAATAACCTAATTTGATATCCAAAGCTCTAGATATAGCCTAAATTTTGAAATAGAGTTGAAATCCAACATTATCTAAAAAATTTAATTTCATCTTAAAATCATAACTCATTCACAAAATGCAACCAAATTTATTAAATTAAGCTTATATAACATTATCAAATGCAATATATCAGGAAAAATAAATATGTAAATATTTTATTTATCACTTTAATATTCATCCTCATATCATATTATCTTACCATTCATGGCATAATTTATAATATAAGTCATTCTTAAGAGCATAAGCTTTTTATTATCACATTTACCATAAAAATTCTTAAAATCAATCATAATTGAGCCATACATTGCTTGTTGAAACCAATTAACATCATGTAGTCACCTTGTTATAGTGTATAAGTAAATAATGTCATGTATATGCACTTTTGAGCTTTAGAAAGCAACTAATTGGTTTACATATCATATTATTGAATTTTATACATGATTAAAGTTATTCATTCTTATATTACATACGTATGAGAACTTAATATTTTACATTCTAATAAAAAGCATGATTATGTAATAAAACATGGCTATAATCAACCATATAATTAACTGTTAGTGTCTAGAGGTGAACTCTAACACTCATAATTAATTATTTAGTCAAGTATAATGGTTTAGAGGCAGTTCTAGGTAGTCATAATTGACTATATAGTTAATTGCCATTATCCAAAGATAAAATCCTAATTTGATAATTAATTATATAATTAATTATAAGGACTTAAAGTTGACTATTAGTGTGTGTTCTAGAAATTTCACTATATGAATATTATTCATTAGGAATTTAATAGCCCACAAACACCATTTAATGCATGACAAACTTCAACCAAGCCATAAATACTAGTGAGTACCATTCTAAAACATTAAAAACCTATCATTTAATTTATTCATTTGATGCATCCAATCATTATTTTAATGTATGATTTATAAAAGCAACAAAACCCATTATAACAATAATTTAATTATGAGATTTAGTAGAATACTACTCACTATAATTAGGTTAGTGGCTTAGAGTGTAAAAAATGTGGATTGGCACATATATTCATCAAATAAGAAAGGATTTATAAGCTAGGGTTATGAATGACTCATTTTCCACCATTAATTATAGTTTTAAAATAATGAATTTAAGAAATTTTGGATGAGCACTAGAATGATTGCTTAATGGGAAGCAAAATGGATGAGTTACTTACCTTGTAACAATGGAATTAATAGAGAAATCAAGAATCCTTGCTTTAGAGCTCTAGCATTTTCCTTGGATACTTAGGGAAGATGATAAAGGAGAGTGTATAACAAAAATGAAAGGTAATGTAATTGTTTTATGATATAAAGGTTGCAAGGTATTTTTGAAAAAAAAAAGGAATTATGGTTTTAATTAATTAGTTAATCGAGTTAGGCTATACTTGACTACTGCTTTAATTTTCATAAAATTTTCATTATTTGCCTTACATACTCTATACTATTCTTAAATTCTTATATGTCAAAATGCATAACTACTACCCATATTCTTTCTATCATGTTCATCTCGTTTAAACAATTCATGTCTTAAAACACTTTATTCAAACAATTTAATCATATTTAACTTAAATGAAATCAATCAATTATATAAATGCAAAATTTTAAATTCTTAAAGTATAAAAGTGATGTTATAATTTCTAGAAAATTATAGTAATCTCATACATTGAAGATATACTTATATGTTGATAAACATATAAGTATATGTTCTGGACCATATGACTAAATTGACTAACCATGAAAAGCCATATGGAGTGTTACCATGTATCAATGGATTTCTCATACGAAAGGTAGTGTGTATGATACTCAAACTTAAGGTTAACATAGTACCTTATGTATTAAGTTTTGTACTTTGATCTTATTCCAAACTTTTATTCTTAAAGAATAGGTACAAATGATAGTTAGGTGCATTATACAAGGAAGTAATGATTAATCAAAAAGGAATTTATCCTCCTTGATAACAAGGGAAAATATGCAAAAGATGTTTAATACTTATACTATGATCAAAATCATAGGCCTATATGTTGATACATAAAAAGATTTTTATATATGATCAATTAAGAGATAGAACACAATCATCAACACATATCTATAATTGGACATTTAAATTAAGATTGACATTTGAACCATACCCTATATCTAATTTGAATATCAAAACAAAAAGGGACTGAATTACACATTAATATCTTGTTATGAAAGTTTTCTATTTTCAAAATTCTATTCCTTGCATTTAGGTGGTAATGATGCTTTGTTAAAAGCCAACCATGATATATGAATTTATTTATACAATTTAGGAATATGATATCTAAATTAAAATAAGTTTTAATTCAATTAAACTTGTAGAAATTTGTAAATAAATTCATTGCCAATATACCTAAAAACCTAATGGGCCATACACAATAGAATCTCTTTGATCCAAAGTTAAGGAAATATTAGATTGTAAAATGTTTTAAATTTAGTGTTAAATTAGTTATCTTGGTAATTTGAAATGATTAATTAAGTATTTTAATGAGATTAGAAATGTTAATTAATTAATGATTTAATAATTCTATTAAATATTATAATTATTAAATAATAGTAAATGTACAATATTAATATTTAAATATTGTAAGAACATTTATATTCACTTTAAAGGAGATCATAAATGATAGAGTAGTTCCTTATATAGAAAATTATTTTAATTAATGAATGAAAATAATTTAATAATTAATTTTATAATTACACAAGTGAGTTTTTGTGTTTGAACTCATAGTACTTTAATAAAAGAGTCTAGATTCATTTGGGCCAAGAAGGTAGTAAAGAAGCCTAGAATATTTATCCTTATAATGCAACATTTTCTTTAATAAAAAAAGAAAGAGATGCCAATCAAAAATAAAATAATGGTATGTGAAATCCTAACACATATGTTATATTCCTAAATACTCTCTTACTCCTCTTTACATTCAGAAATAAACCCTAGCCATGTGAATGAGTGATTTATAAATGAACTAACACATTTTTGGCTAAAGGAGTTGAATTTTCCACTTTACCACTTTCATGAATCTTGGTGGAGGCTTATATTACTCTAGTTCATATAGATCACTATTAGTATAAGAGATTAATATCTCATTTGAAGACCAAGGATGCTAAAAACAACTTTCAAGATGGTATAACTTAAATTTTAATTTTAATTTTATTTAAGTTATGCATTTCACTATGGGTTAATTTGAAAACAAAATAATCTAGGCTTTTGGAAAAAATTTTAAAACCTCCCCTTTGCATATTTAATATGTTTTGATCAATTTTTCCTAATAATGGTATCAAAGTCTAGGTTAGTTTCTTTTAATTAATGATTAAATATTTGATTGCTTTAGTTATAACTATGATTATATGCATATTGTAATTTGCTTTCACATGATTAATTTTTTCATTCACGGCGTGAATTTCTATTCTTAAAATTTTGTGAACTTAATATGAATAAAATATACACTTTGTATTTAAAATCATTAGGAAAGCTAATAGCTGGCTACTATGGCAGCTATTTCATTCACTAGTTAGTCTAACATGGCTAGATAAATTAAGGCCACCTTGATTGGTTATGGTAGAAAACAATCAAGCTGGCTACTATGGCAGCTATTTCATTCACTAGTTAGTCTAACATGGCTAGATAAATTAAGGCCACCTTGATTGGTTATGGTAGAAAACAATCAACCACATGTTTTAATTATGTAAATACAATTTAAGGAAGTAATTGCATTTACAATCAATTTTGATCAAAATGATACCTAATTTATGTTTTACAATTATTAAAAATATCCTTAAATTTGGATTTGATTTGAATATGATTGCTAATTGATTGGAAATAATTTGTTTTAAAATTAAAAAAATTATATTTTGAATCCCAATTGATTACTAATATTCTTAGAAACTTTTCTTTTATTAACTTTTATGATTCTAAAGTTTTGGAAAATTATATAATGGATTAATTAATTTTGGAATTAATTATGATTAATATTCAAAATTAATTAAAGCCTATGAGACTTGCCTTTTTTTTTAACTTCTAACTATAAAATTCTCTTCTTATCTCACTTTCTCTGAATATAACATAAAGTTTCTACTATATGATGTAATTAGTTATATAGGATAGAAGTAAGGAATCTTATTTTAGAAACTATTGGAATTAAAGGCACCCAAAGCATGATAGTTCAAGATATTCCCTTTTATGGCACAAAGTAAAAATTTTTTAATTAGTCAGTAATCATTTTATTTTTCTTATGCATGCATATGATGTTTATTGTTATATAAATGTTATGAGTGAGTGACATAGCCTAGTAAGTGTATGCATTGCTAAAATAAGACCTTTAAAACCTTGAATTAATTAAAAGACCTTTCATCAAAACAAGTTGCATGTTATGAACTTGGTTAATATCTATCCATCAAGATATTGATAACAAGAGATTTATTTTTTGATAATTTGTTAGCCTTTGTCAAGGTTACACTACTTCAATCATATTATTATTATTATTATTTAAATCCTTGTTTGACAATTTTAACTTAATAAACATGTATAATTAGGATGGCCTCCATAATGATAACCCAATATTTGGGCTTATTAGGTTTCACTTTGAATATTAAGTACAAAAGGTTGATAATAAATGATAAATAATTCTTAACCTAATCTTAGGAGTTGCATTTAGATGTAATTGATAAAAACTAGTCTAATATATTTGGTTTCCTTTATCTTTGTTAAGATCAAATAAATTAAACTGGAATCATAACCTATTAAATTATCATCCAATATGATGATCTAATTATAAAATAGAGACTCATTAGAATTGAAAAATTAGTGGGAGTTCATTTTATTAAAGTTTATATAAAATTGAACATTATACTTAGATATTAATTCATTATATTCTTATTATATGTTGTTAAAATGACAAGTAATATCTTTTTAAGAAACACACTGACTGATAAAAAGCTAACTATCCCAAATTATATGGATTGGTTATGAAACTTGAATATTATCCTTAAGTAAGAAAAAATAGCTCATGACCCTCCTATACCTCCATTTAAAGGTTCAAGTAGGTATGCAAGTTTTAACTTTGCTACTTGTAAGAAACATCAAGAAGATGTTGAATAGGAAATATGTGTGATGCTGGCTTCAATGTCTCCTGAATTTTAGAAGCAACATGAAAATATGAGTCTTCTTAATATGAATTTGCATTTTTCAGAGTTATATAAAGGAAATGCTAATATTGTGAGATATTAAGTATCTTATAAACTGTAGAATGAATGTGAGGTCATCTATTGCAATTCATGTCCTAATGATAGAAATAAGGTAAGAAGTCTTGACTATTAAAAATAAGGAACCAAATTTTAATAAATCCATACCATCCTATCTTTGACATTGTAAACTTAGTCATATTAATGAAACTAGAAACACAAGTTGCATAGAAATGGATATTTAGATCCATCTGATAACAAATCATATAAAACTTGTGAATCATGTCTTATTGGAAAAATGACTCATAAATACTTTACTAGAAAGGGTGAATGTGCTAAAGAAGTACTAGAGTCGATACATTATGATGTATATAGTCTAATGAATATCTGGCAAGAGGTGTGTATTCCTACTTCACCACCTTTATCGATGAATATTTTAGGTATGGATACATGTACTTAATGAAATACAAGTCTAAATTATTTAAAAAATTTGAAGAATTCAAAAGTGAAGTAGAATAAAAAATGGAAAAAGTATCATGAAACTTAGATTTGATAAAAGTAAAGAATACTTATCCTAGGAATTCATGGATTATTTAAAACTGTTTGAATTCTATTACAATGTGCTTTACTTGTAACACCATAAATGAATAATATCTTATAAAGGAGAAATCATACCTTACTTGACATGGTATAATTTATGATATGTTTTGCAACCTTATCAATTTCATTTTACGGCTATAGTTTAATGTTTGCTGCATATAATCGAGTCCTATCAAAGTCTATTAATAAGACACCATATGAACTATGGTTTAGGAAAAGTTAAATCTTTTACACTTCAAGATTTAAGAATTTCCTACTTATATAAAATGGATTATCACTGAAAAATTGGGATCTATGAGTGATAATGCTTATTCCTAGGATGCCTTAAAGAAATAAATGGTTACTAGTTCTACCACCCTATTGAGTAAAAAATATTTACCTCAATAAATGTTATCTTCTTAAAGAGGGAGTTTAACCTTGAAAGGGACATTAAGTGTAAAATGATACTTAAAGAGATTTAGTAACCATATAATAATATAAATTACATGGTTGGGTTAAAATTGATTAGGTATAACAAATGACTAAGATAACTAAGCAATCTTAAGGTACACATGTACTCTAAAGATCTGGTTAAGAACATTTTGAACTTAAAAGATATAGTTTTTGTTTCCATATAAAAGAACCAATTATTCAAGATAATAAACCTACTAGTTACTAGAAAGTAATATCATATATTGATTCTTTAAAATGGCAAGAAGCCATAAAATTTAAAATGGATTCAATGCATGAAAATCAAGTGTGAGATTTGATCACTCCACCCATAGGAATAAAACTCGTTCGATGTAAGTGGTTCTTTAAGAGAAAGATAGAAGAAAATGGTAAGATATAAACCTATAGCGCTAGGTTAGTGGTAGAAGGGTATAGGCAAGTGCAAGGTGCTAACTATAAGGAAACCTTTTCACTAGCTACCATGTTAAGGTCTATTAGAATTTAATTGTAATAACTATATACCATGACTATGAAATTTTGCAAATGGATGTTAAAACAACTTTTCTTAATGGAAAGTTAAAAGAGGATGTATATATAATACAATTTGAAGGCATTGTCTTTAAGACAAAACCTAATAAAGTATACAAACTATGAAAGTCCATATATAGGCTAAAAGTAAACTTTACATAGTTGGAACATCCATTTTAATGAAGCAATCAAATTATTTAACTTCATCAAGAATATTGATTAACCATATGCTTATAAGAAGGTTAGTAGGATTATATTCATCTTCTTATTATTATATGTGGATGACATATTACTTATAGGAAAGGATATTCCTATGCTACAATCTATCAAGTTATGGATGTTTAAAATATTCACCATGAAGGATTTAGGAAAGCAAGCTATATGTAGGGCATAAAGATCTATAAAGATAAAACAAAAAGTTATCTAGTCTTTCTTAATCCATGTATATGGATAAATTGCTAAAAATGTTTAGCATAGAAGGGTCAAAGAAAAGGTTATTACATATATCACATGGTGTTTACTCATTTAGAAACATGTCCTAAGATAGAAACGAATAGAAACACAAGAATAAGATTCTTTATCCATTGGTAATATGATTAATCATGCATGCCATGCTATGTATATGGCCAAATGTTTCATATGCACTAAGTATCACTAGTAGATGTCAAGCTAACCTAAGTGAAAGTGACTATAGTACAATCATCCTTAAGTAATTGAGAAGAACAAAGGATGTATTCTTGATATATGGAGTAAACCCTAACTTAAGAATTAAAGGTTACTCAAATGCAAGTTTTCAATTAGATTAAGATGATTGCAAATGTTAATTAAGATTTTTTCTTTCACTATTAATGCACTTGTGGTTTGTTGGAATAGTTCCAAATAAGATATAACAATTAATTCCACAACCAAAGCTAAATACATTGTTGCTTCAAAAGAAGTAAAGGAAATTGTTTAGATAAAGAAGTTCATCATTAATCTTAAGGTAGTTTTTAACAATTGTGATGACAATGGAGCCATAGCACAAGCGAAGGAACCAAGGTCTTATTAAATAACCAAACTTATTATAGGGCATTACCAGTTAATTATAAAAATAAAAAAGTTTAACAAAATAAGATTAGAATGGATTCCTATCAATAATAATGTAGCTGATCCCCTTACCAAGCCTCTATCCTAACAAAAGCTTAAATGTCATTTAGAAAGAATTAAGATAAGATACAAGAATGATTAGCTTTATTTCAAGTGGGAGATTGTTAGTATATATCTTAGTATATTTAATATAAAATAGATGCCTTAAAGACAATTATTTGAAATGGCACAGATATTATTTATATCTTAGTATATTTAATATATGTGTGTGTGTGTGTGTGTGTGTGTGTGTGTGTTGTGCGTGTGTGTGTGTGTGTGTATGATATTTTGGCTTCTTTATTCATTTAGTTTTGCATAAATGTTTTGTAAACTATAATAGATAAAATCCTTCAAATATAATTATGTATAAATTTATTAAAATTGGAATTGTAATTATGAGATAATTTATAGATATAATTGTTTTTTTAAATATCTTTGGTTATTAAGTTATTATTAAAATACGATAGTAATTATACATGAATAAATCATCATATGTCATGTCATATTTTCTAGAAGAATGAAGTGATCCTATACATTGTAAATATACTAATGTCTTGATGGACATTAAGCATATGTTATAGAACACATTACTAGATTGACCCGCCATGAAAAGCTATATAGAATGTTATCATATGTCAATAGATTTCTCATATGAAATATAGTGTAAGTGATCCTCAAACTTAAGGTTAACATAGTAGTTCATGTATGAAATTTATGCTTTGATATTATTCTAAACTTGCATTTTTAAAGCATAGGTATGAATAATGATTGGGTGCATTACGAAATACATAGAGATAGTGATTAATTAAGAAACAATTCATCCTTGTTGGTAATAAGGGAAAATATTCAAAAGATGTTTGATACTTATGCTATGATCAAAATCATAGCCTATGTATTAATATATAAAAGGAGCTTTATGTATGATCAATTAAGAGATAACACATAGTTATCAAACATGCATCTATAATTGGAGATTTAAATTCTGGTGGATATTTAAACCATATTTTATATCCAATTTGAATATCAAGAATGAAAGGATTGAATTACACATTAATACCTCATCATGAATAATTTTGATTTCTAAAATCTTATTCTTTGCATCTAAGTCATTATGATGCTTTGCTAGAAGCTAACCATGATCTATGAATATATTTGTACAATTTAGGGAAATTAAAATTGAATTAAAAGGAGTTTTAATTTAATCAAACTTGTATAAGTTTATAAATAAATTCATTGCTAATATGTATCGAAGCATAGTAGGTCATATACAATGGAATGTCTCTAATCCAAAGTTAAAGGAAATATTAGAACATACAATGTTTTAAATTCAAGTGTTGAATTAGTGAACATCTTGGTAGTTTGAAATGATTAATTAAGCATTCTAATGAAATTAGAAATGTTAATTAATCAATGATTTGATAATTCCAATAAATATTATAATTGTTAAATAATAATAAATTTACAATGTTAATATTTAAATGCTGTTAGAACATTTATATTAAATCTAGAAAAGATCATAAATGAAGGACTAGATCTTTAATTAGAAAATTGATTCATTTAATGAATCAAAGAAATTTAATAATTAATTTTATAATTACATAGGAAAGTCTATGAGTTTGGAATCATAATAACATAATAAAAAGTTTTGGACTCGTTTAGGCTAGGAGGACAACTAACAAGTTAAGAACATTTACCTTTTTATGAAGCTTAACTTTTAAAATGGTATGGTATGTACAATGGAATGTTCTTAGCTTGTGCAGTGCTTTCTTTAATAAAAAAAAGGAGGAAACACTAACAAAAAATGAAATAGTGGTGTGTGAAATCCTATTACATGTGTTACACACTAAAATACTCTTTTAACTTCTCTTTACACTCAAACATTATTCCTAGTGACATGAATGAGTGATTCATGAAAAACCTGACACTTTTTTAGCTACAGGAATTAAATTTCCCACTTTGCATTTTTAAAAATCCTTATAGAGGCTTGCATTAATTTAGTTTATATGGATCACTATTGGTATTAGAGATCAACCTATCATTTGAAGAATAAGCAACTTTCAAGAAGGTGAAACGTCAATTCTAATTTTAATTTTTTTAGTTATAAAATTTATTATAGATTAATTTAAAAATAATATGATTTAGGCTTTTGGAATAAAATTTAAAAACTCCATTATGCATATTTGATGTGTTTTAATCAATTTTTCCTAACCATGAATGCTTGTATAGTTGAATGGTAGTTCAAATAAACTTATAAAACTACTAATGAATGTATTGATATTAACTAGAATTTTATTATGAATTGTATCACTTAAATGCATAGGTATATAAAAGAGTAAATTTGGTTAGTAAGCTATAATTACTTTTCACATTTGAATTTATTAGAATATTTTTTCATTAAGTCTCAAAATTATCCTTCTGCATTTTATTTTGTAAACTCACAAGTTAAGCCACCACCATTACCTTAGAATTAAGCTCCTTAGACATTATTTGGTATGGCTTGGGTAATATATGATATTTTAATGTGAATAGAAATTCTTTGGCCTTTTCTTTTTTAGGTCAAAGGTAGAAGTTTGGAAACCTCTTTATTTTAAGGCTAGTTAGTACAACTTATCCTCTAGTTGGTAGGTTATGAGGGGGCCTAACACTTTTTGCAATTAAATCATATTTGCTAAATAAAATTCAATCTATTCCTTTGGTGCATGGAAACCTTTTCATTTTTTCCATGTTTAAGTTAATGTGAAGGTTTAGAATATAAGTTTAATTAGTGGAAATTGGGTAATGAGTTCCATGCTGGTTACAACTGGGGTTAGATAATGACAAAGATGGTATTAAAGCATGATCTTAGTTCCTAGTTCAATGAAACCCTTAGGTTATATTTATATTCTACTTGAATAGGTGTTAATCAAAATTGTAATAATGACATGAATGCACTCAAGATCATATATTATTAGTACCATTTCAATGGGCCTTATAACGCCTATTGGTTTTTATGGTCAAATTTATTTGTCATAGGTTGCATGATGATTATTTTGACTGTTATTTAACCATTTGGAAAATTTTGTGATTTAGGCCATGGTTAATACTAAAAGCCAAATGGGAGCCAACGAACCTAAATATGAAAAATCATTGATGGATTCATAGGCTTAAAGTAATAGATGAGAAGAGAGGGAAAATAATAAGAAACAATTCCCACCTTAGCCTTCTAATTTCGTGTAGCAAGTGATGAATCAAGTTACTAAGGCTCTTAAATATAATTGAGGGCATGACCAATATAAAGATTGGAATGATAATGATAGGGATTATAATCATGATAAGGAGCATGAATAAGAATGTACCTTTTTCAAAAGAAATGTAAAGAATAAATTTTGCATAATGCTTAAGTTTCTAAAGCTAAAGCTTCTTAGGCATTTGGTTTTTAACTTGATAGTGAACCCTTATCAATTTCTAAACTAAATTGAATGATTTGGAAAAATGTCACAAAGCTTTAAATCATTATTGATAGAACTTGTAAGCTATTACTTAGATGATGTAGTGCATTATTGATTTATTAGTTCCATTGAAAGTAAGGATCCTCATTTGACACCTTTGTCTTGGGTAACTTTTCAAGAAAACTTCATCAACTAGTTCTTGCCCCTAAGTGTACATCAAGTAAAGGTTCAAGAGTTTGAATATTTGAAGCAAGAGAGCTTATTAATTACTATGAATAATGCTTAATTTATTCTATTGTCTCAATTTATGACTTGTTTAGTTCTTACTAAAAGGAATAAAATTAAAAGATTTGTGCAAGTTGATTTGATTTTTACTTTGAGCGAATTCACATAAATAATGCCACCACTTATCAATAAGAATTGACTAAGTATTGAGGGTTAAGTTTAGAACAAAAGATAGGAAAGAAAAAGAAGTTTAGATAAGAAGTAAAAAATTGAAGCCATGTTTGAGAAACAAAGCCAAATGTAGTCATCAAAAGGAATGCCTTATTAAATGACACCAAAAGAGAAGGATAAAGTTCCATTGTAAAGCCAACATCATTCATTAGTGTATAAAGTGGATTCTTCATGAGGAGAAATTATAAGCGTCAAAGGAGTTATTCAAATCTTATATCAAGTCATCACCAAAACTGCCTTTCCATTCAAAGTAATATGAGGTTTAAGGTGCCTTAGCGCCCTTAATGTTAATCCCTCCATAACAACTTATGTAACTATTTTGGGGGAATGATTATAAAGGATATAAAGCTAGAGAGTGTCTAAAAAATGTCCATAGCTAAGGTTATAGCTATTCTATATCTTAATAGAATACTCTAATTCCTTTACTAGTGAATCTTCTAAAAAACTAACCAACCCCTTTAATGAGTACCAATATGACCAACTTAGAAAAATTGGTAAGTAAGAGTCAAGCTAGAGTCTATGAATTGACCTACTAAGAGGCCTAAGTCTCTAATGCCATAGTTATAGGTAACCTCAACATTGATAACTCTCCTATTGAAATTTTGTTTGATCCCAATGCTACTCATTCTTTTGTATAAAATAGATTTGTTGGCACCATTAGTAATCTCTTTAAATTTATGAGTGCACTATTAGTTAAAATGACCCTAATTAATAAGTCCTTGGTAGCTACTTATAACATAGAGGTTTATTTTATAAATATTCATGAATATGTATTGGTTGTTGACTTAGTTATGCTTAATGTGATTTATTATGATATGATCTTAGGGATGAATTGACTATTTGAGCACAATACTTGTATAAATGATAGAATGATAGTTATCGAAGCCAGTTAAAATTAAAATTTACTAATATGAAAAAATCTTGTAGTGTAAGATAAAAAACCAAGTTGAACCTCTAGTAATTCACTTAATAAATCCTATCACATTGATTTATTAATTATGTTTATAAAATTATTTAAGTTTTTTATGCAAGAAAAATAGAAGAAGTAAATGTAGGTAGTTATGAAATATAATTATACACAGTAAAGCAATTATGCAAACAATATGCAAGGAGAATGCAAGAATTTAAATAGAATTGAATTGAGGGGGCTTGATTTTGAAACTAAACATAATATAATATTGAAAATAGGATTATCATATGGAAAAACACAATTGATCAAAGGAAATTAAGGACTCTTTAGTAGATTAATTATATATCGGTTGAGATATAATAATTGCAATTGATTTCTCAATTTAGAATTATCCAAAATTCCTACAATGACTTACAAATTCTATACTAAATCACCATCTAAGATTTTATAAATTCATATTAGTAAAATTAAGTAATTGCCATAATTTATAAATCTAAATCTAAATCAGTTTAAAAGTAAAATTTAACTAAATTGAAAGATTAAATCAAAAACCTCTAACTCAATCATTCAATCCTTTATTCTCACATGAAGGATGATGATTAACTAACCAAGATTCAACATAAATCCAAATTAAGATAATAGATCACATAATTAAATACAAATTATATCAAATTTATATCTAATTCATACAAATCCAGAAAATCATATAAAAGAATTAAAGAAAGAGGAAGATTAATTAATAATGATCAACATTACAAATTAAGATTTCATAATTCAAACTCTTATATAAAAGGGACATGTGCAAATTAGTTGGCTATTGTGATGTTTATTATGCCAGTGACCATGACACCAAAAGATCTACTAATGATTTTGTATTTAACCTTGGATGTAGAGAAATTTCATAGTGTAGCAAAAGGTAATTAATTATGTCATTGTTAACCACTAAAGCATAATACTAAGCAATACTAATGGTAGTTCAAGATAATGCATGGTTATTATGGTCATTGAAAAATCTTTATCAACTAGTTAATTATACAACTTAGCTACATCATGACAATTAATCAATAATTTAACTAGTTAAGAATCCTATCTTCCATGCAAAAATAAAACATGTAGAAGTGCATTATCATTTTGTTTGAGAAGAAGTATTTCAAGAAGAAATAAAGATGTACAAAATGGGTACAAAAAATCAAGTAGCTCATATATTCACCAAAGGACTTGATGCAAGAAAGTTTGAAAAGTTCCAAAAGCTACTTGGTATGATATCTCAAGAGAAATCTAGTGATGAAGGGGTGTGTTAAAAGTCATCATACTTTTCTTTTTCTCAATTTCACCTAAAGGTAAAAGTCCAATATGCATGGAAAAATAATAAAACTACTACCATAACCCTCCACTAGCTAAAAGGATAAGTTGAAATTGGTTTTTATCTTCTCACATTGGTAGCATGTATTGATAGCAAAGTGAGGCAAATAATTTAATGTAAAGACAAGTAAATTGGTTATAAATGGTTACTCCTTCATTTAATAAGAAGCAAGCAAGCTGAGAGCAGAAAGAAGATATACAAAACAAGGCTTCTTCAAGTTAGTATGTGCTAGTATTATATGTGTTTCCTTTATTAGTGAGAATAATTAATGTGTAAAATATTATTTATATTATTTCCTCTTATTTTATGCTTTTTAGCATGTTTCATAAGCTTAATTTTATGGATATAGCCTTGCTATTTGATTGGGTGTTAATTTTCTAATGTTTTTAAATTATTCGGTTAATATTAGATTTTTGCATTATTTCATATTTTTTGCCATAACTTGAGTTTTAAATGTAAAAATTAAGTGATCTTTATATTATTAGAAAGCTAAGAGAAAGTTATAAAACTTTCATGTCTTGGCTAAAACCCAAATGTTTGGAAGGTTAAATGTTGCCATGAAGATGAAAAAATGGTATTGTCTAGCCTAATCTATCCACTATTCTTGGCTTTGAAAGGAGCTCCAAAGATCCAAATTAACTCAACCAATGCTCAAAGTTGCTTAAGACCTAGAGCAAGAATTATTTTAGTGAAACTACATAATTTTATGAGTCTTACAATAGTTAGAAGACAAAGTTATGAGATTTTACTGTAGTAACTCTTATAGTACATTAGTTTGTAGATTAGACTATAATAGTCTAAAATCAACAAGGCCTTATTGTTTGTAACCTTAGGATACATATTGACTTGACCCATTAGATTTCATAGCATAGGAAATCATATTTAAGGGTTTATGTCTCTAAAGGTAAGAACACACATTCTAGATAGCTTTTCTCCTCTTTTCTAAGTTTCTTCTTTTCTTGGAAGGCTAAATTTCAAATTGATTTAAGGAATTAGAGGTTCATCTCAATTTGGATTAAGAACTTGATCTATAATATTAATTATCATTAATTAATTTTTCTCTTTTTCTAATTCTCTTATCTGATTTTTTTGAAATTGCATGAATTTCATATGAATTTGGTAAAATCTATGTTCAATTATATGATCTATGATTTTAATCTAATTTTATGTTGAATTTTGATTGGTTAAGCATCATTCTTCTTGTGAGTATAGAGGTTTCTAATTTAATCCTTCAATTCAGTTAAATTCTACTTTTAAATTGATTTAAATCTTTCTTTATAGATTATGGTAGTTGCTTAATTCTGGTAATGTGAAGTGATCAAATCTTAGATAGTGATTTAGTATAAAATTTGTGAATCATTATAGGAGTTCTAGATGGTTCTAAGTTAAGAAATCAATTATAATTATCAAATCTGAATCAATTTATGATTAATTTGCTAAAGAGTTCCTAGTTTCCTTAGATTAGTTGTGTTTCTTTGCTATCTTTCTATGTTAATTCTATTTTCAATCTTATATTTTGTTTAATTCTGAATTATAATCCCCAAATTCAATTCTATTTTGTTTCCTACATTCTGCATATATACTATTTTTACAATTGCCTTAATTGTGCATTCTTAATTTTCATAATTGCTTGCATTTATTTCTTCTATTTTTATTGCACAAAAGGGCTAAGATAATTTTGTAGACATAGTTTGTAGATCAATATAATACGATTTATTAAGTGAATTATTAGGGTTCATTGACTTGGTTTGTTGCCTTGTGCTACATGTTTTTATCAAATCAATAAATTTTCATTTTGATTAACTTTGACAACCGTCAGTAATATATTAAGTATTTGAGTAATTTAAAATATATTTTGTACTTGATATTTGGATGGATCTTGTATATAAAAATTATTACTAATTGTAATTAATATTTGAGTATTGTTTTATGTAAGTGTAATTTCCTTATTCTAATAAATAAAATTAAAATATTCTCTTTTACATCCAATTAAAAATTTGCAAGTTTATATTTTTTTTCTCAATTATCCAGTATTTTACTCAACAAATCTCTCTAAAATATTTGTTTTAAGACCTTAATCTCCTTTCTTATTTGCATTGGAATTACTCTGTCATAGGTTTGCGAACTTTTATTTGAAAAAAAAAATGAATAAACCCTTTTTTAATATTGTTTCCATCTTTTGCCCAGAATTCATGAAAGTGATTTTGAGGTTATCCTTTTTTGTGTCTATTCTCATTTTTTATTTTACCCATTCTCAACTGTTTGTATATTGTTGGTGGTTTCCGAGCTTTTGGACCCATTCTCTTTACTTCTGTATGTTAGTTTGGTTTGTGGAGGTAGGTTTCATTCATTTTGGTAGACGTAAGTTTCATTTCTTTTTTCTCTTCTGTGGACGATTTTGATATACTTCTTCGTGTATTGTTCTTACCATTTTTGGTGTCTCCATGTATTGTGTTTCTTGCATTGTTATCTCTTTGAACGTCCCCTTCATGCATTTTGTTTGAAGATTTTATTTAAGCAACACTATTGAAGTTTGAAATTTCTGTTCAATATCATTGAAGCTTTGTAGTTGGATTCAATACTTCTGTTCATTCATACATCATTTTTTTGCTTATCATACTAGTTATTTTGTGCATCTTTATCTCTATTGCCTGCATTCTGTTTTTAGATCTTACAGATTCAGCATCAGCATCATCGAAAGTTAAGACTTTTCTTTATCATTCATTCCTGGGAAAGGAAATTTAACTCTTCTATGTGTCTCAAACATAAGACAACAAATGTGACTCTTCTTTGGGTTTCTAAGCTACATCTTTTTCATTCATACCTGTTTACTCTGTAAATTTTTGGGGCCAAATGCCTTTGAGGTTCTTTTTTTAAAAGAAGTTTCAAACCTGAGAACGAACGTGACTTGCATATATATATATATATATATATATATATATATATATATATATATATTAATTTTTTCAAAACTACATATCCAGTTCATGTTTTGTTTCCTCTTTCTCTCTCTCTCTCTTGGAGACTCATAGATCTGTTTCTGTTCTTCTTTCTTATGTGTTCCTTGCAGTCTTTAATATGTGCCAGAGAGACAAATTAAAATCTCTTCATGGTGTGACTGTTCTTTTTGTTTCAGACCTACATCTTAATCATTAATACGTGTTTGCTATTTAAATTTTGGGGGCCAAATGCCTTTGGGGTTCTCTTATTTGATGATGTTTCAAACCTGAGAGAACTAATGTGACTCTTTTTTCTGTTTCAAAACCTACATGTTCAGTTCATTTTTTGTATCTGTTTTTTCTTTGACACACATAAAGCTGTATCTTTTCTTCAGAAGTTTTATAAGTGTTCGAAGGTTTCGGCTGCCGACAAGAAGCTAACAAGATGGTTCCTATGTTTTCTTTATGCCTGTTTCAAGCTTGCTGGTAAAATAATTAATAAAGAATGAATACATGCAAATGGAGCAGGTTATATCGTTTTTTTATTGGCTGTACACTGTAGCAATATTTAGGGAGAAAGAGAAAAAAAAAGAAAAGTACATGCGAGCAAGATGGTTCCTATGTTTTCCTTATACCTGTCTCTGTTTGGTAGTTTTAACCTTCCTTCAATAATTTTTTCTGTGATAAGGAAATTGTCATATCCGTTGACAGGATATATCATATATGTATTTTCTGTACATTGTAGAAATATTAAGAAAAATGATGTTGAATGATTGCTCTATTATTGATATATAATTGGATCTACAATGTGTTCCGCACTGAAAATCATTTGTTGTATTGATCGATACTTAATTGAGGTTTCTGACATGTTGCTCATTGTGAATAATGTCTGCTTCATGAATGTGGCGAAGACATTGTCCTATGGAAATGGAAGGACAGGTGATGCCCAGTCTTTAGCTGAACTAAGATTTGAGGTACATTGTACTCTCTTTTCCGGGAGTTCTCTATGCATACAATACTACAACGACTGTTGTTGACTAAGTTATTGTATATGCAGATTGGTAATTTGTCTTATGAATTATCACTTGGTTGATTCCTTCCTTAGGAATATTGAATATCATTTATAATGGCTACCCCGTATGTATAAATCTTTATGAATTCTTGAACAACTGATATTGTCTTACGTGATTGGTTGTTTTTTCCAGAGTGACGATCATATGTATACCCTTTCCAAACTAAGCATAGGGAAAAAAATATATCAAGTGATTTGAATTTTTTTTTCCCCACAGGGCTCCATGAAAGATATCAACATGAGCAAGAGAACCTGACACTAATTACCCAACCCTCAAAAACATTGGAGTATTTCGCATTAGCCATTAGCCATTAGCCATTTTTCAATATTGAGATAGACAATTAATATTATATATTTTAGTAAGAGGTGGAAGTACTGTCTTTGGTCGGGTCCCTTGGCATATTGGTAATGACCTTTAATGGTCCTTAGGAGATGGTAATTTCCACCTTTGAAGTTCATCTTTGATGGACCTTGAGACCTCTTCTAGGCTCATGCTGTCAGAATATCTGGCCTTTCTTTAGCATAGAGTTTCCCGTTCTATCTCTCTGTTATAAAGTAACCTCTCTCCTTTTGTCTGCATGTTCTATTTTTATGATATCTGGAT
Source organism: Sindora glabra (assembly GCA_020226215.1). Classification (NCBI taxonomy): domain Eukaryota; kingdom Viridiplantae; phylum Streptophyta; class Magnoliopsida; order Fabales; family Fabaceae; genus Sindora; species Sindora glabra. The sequence continues at coordinate 34,166,647 of CM035233.1, forward strand.
CACTTTTGTCTTTTTCATGTTAGCTGATTTCCTTACATACCCCCTTTTTTTATTTTGCAGATCTCCAAGCTTCTTTGATTGGGTTTTCTGCAATATGTTTTGTTTATTCAGATTCGTTTGTTTCCTTGGTTCTGTTGTTTTTGTGTTTTATTATAACAACCATTCTATGTGATATGATTTATGGAAGACTGAGAATTACGTGCAAATTAGTAAATTTTATCTAATTATAATTTTATTCAACATTTGTTGAATATTCAATTCTCTTTGAAACATCTGTAAACTTTACTTCTACGTATTTCTCTGCACTGTTTATATTTGTGTAGTTACGAGATGTGCTGGTTATATATCGGCTTGGGTTGCCGAACTATTTTGTTTTTTATTCCTATTTTGGGAAAACTGTTTTCTGCACTATACCCTTTGACTGCTTTTTTTAAAAAAAAAAAAAAAAATCTCTTTCTGGCTTATTTTTATTACACTGTCAGTCTTAATTGTTTTGTCACGTTGAGATATTTTGATTTAATCCATCATTTTGAGGCATTTTGATTTTTCTGTGCAAACCTTTTTTTTTTTAAAAAAATTTTGTTTTCATCCAAAGCCGAATGAGACTTTCTCAGTCTCATCCGAGAATGATGTGGAATTGGACTCCACAGCGTTATAACTCCCTGCAAGTGAAATCCTGAAGAGTGCGATGTCAATGATTTCCCCCTTTCTTCCTTAAAATCTCCACAGCATTCCACCAGCAAATTAAAACTGGCTGTCAAAAGGGAAAAAAACAGATTAGACGAGAGTCAAGGCTGACACTCATAGAGAGAAGTGGCTGTTTGTCTACTGAGAGCAATTTTTTTTTTTTTTGATAGATTAAAGAGTAAACATGTCAAAATGTACTATCACAATCTTACTAGACTAATTCAACAAATAAAAACTATATGTCGAGCCAATTCTAGGTTGAGTTACTTTTTTATTAGGTTAGGTCCAAATCGAATTGTTATAATACTAGTCTAAGTTTCAAGTCAATATTTGTTAGGCAAGTTTTTATAATCTATTATATTTATTATTATTATTATCATATTAGTTATTTATTTATTATTAATTTTATATCATTAATTAATTAAAATTTATTATTATTTATTAAATATAATTATATATTATTATTATGACTTAATATTTTATTATATATGTTAGTGAGTCATATATATTATATATACAAATAAATATATATTATTAAAATCTAGTAAATGTATGAATTTGTATTTAATAATATATAAATTTAATAAAATAATTTAAATTTTATATTGATAAAAAAATTTATATTATATATTTATTTTATTTAATAAAATAAATATATATTATTATATATTATATATTTATATTATAAATTTATATATTTATATTTAATAAAATAAATTTTATATTATACATTTAAATATTTATTTTATATTTTATATTTACTTTATTTGATAAAATAAATATGTATTATTAAATACATATTGATCAAGTCCAAAAAATCATATATAAAAATAAATATATTTAATAATTTATATATTATGAAATATATATAAATAATTAATTATATAAATAATATATTAATAAAATAATTATAATAATTTATATATAATAAAATATAAAAATAATTTATTATATTATATATATGTATAAAATATATTTAAAATTAATATCAAAATTATTTATTAAAAATTTTAAATAATTAAAAATTTTAATATTAAATTATTAATTCAAAATTTAATATAATTATTTATTTTGATAAATTTATATAATATATATTTTAATATTAAATTTAAATATACAAATTATTTAATATTATATATATTAAATTATAATTTTAATATATTAAAATTATTATTTTAATATTTATATAAAAATTAAATATATAATAATAAATTAGTTATTTATTACTTACTATTATTATCAAATTAACAGATTAATCTAATAACTCGACAGATTAACACTTATCAATTCTAATCATTTACCAAGTTGGGTTAACCATTCTTAGTTCCAGTCCCGGTCCCAGTCTCTTATCAGGTTAATTTACTATTATCATTTTCTGTACCAGTCTCAATCCCAAGTCAGATAAAATTATACCAATTTCAGATTAATCCATTTTAATACTTCTATCAAAGAGACATTACATCAGTAGCTTTTGATGACATTTTATTCTGTTAGATTTGAGACAACTTTTGAATTTTGAAGATTATGTTTATATTTGAATACTGTTTTGCCAAAGTTATATAATCGTTATTTAGTTTGCAAGTCTTTATTCTTGATACAAGAATTGGAATGAGTTATGTAGTTTGGTTTTATACATTTGTCTGAAAAGCTAAGGCAGGCCTATGTAGATTGCTCACTGGCCTTCATGAAAAGATTATCACAATTGAGGATTCATTTGTTTCATAGGAAAATATTTTTTATAAAATATAATTATAAAATATTAAAATAGAAGAAAGTATTTTACTTATTTAATAAACAGTTTGAAAAAATAATTTTTCTTATTTTAAAAAGAAATTTCCTTTTTTTTATTTCTAAACTTTTAAGTATCATTTTTTTAATTATTAATATTAATGAATTATCACTCTTTCATTAATATATATATATATACAAATAATATTTTTTTATAAAAAATAATTTTCGATTAAACAAATAGAATCTGAGTTCTCTGTGAATGACAGTACGGGTTAAAGGAGTGCTTCAAAATTCTTCCTACTGCAGTTCTTAACTGATCTGATTTTAAGCACTGTATCTGCTTATAAGAATTAATATAATATGAAGAAGCCAACATTAAATGCCAAGAATGTCTGTGCAAAGAATATAGGCAGTAATGTAAATGAGAGTAGAGAAGACCAACTATGGTAATGTTCCCGAAGTAAAACTGTCAGTAACAATTAATATAACAGGACGAGCATTGAAATGTAGAATTTCATGATCTTCTTGTGGCTTAAGGTCTTGACAAGATAAATTTCCCAGTACAATCTCAACTTCAACTTTTGGATTTTGCAAGAAACAATATAACGTTACTCCATGGTGCTTCTATCCCTTCAAATGATCCGCAACTTCATTGTTTGAATACATATATACAAGTTTTTTACACCAAAAGCATTATATTAAGACCACAGAATTCTTACACTTTGCAAATAAGAATTAGGAAAATGAAAATTCAAAAACTCCATGTTTGAAGACAAGTTCTTAGGAAGATTTAGTGAAACTAGAAAAACACATTGCCATCAAATTCTCTATAAGTTCCGGAAAAAGGAAAAAGATAAGTACACCTCAAAACAAAATACCCATTATAATTATTATACACCTTTTATTGTAACAACGTTTATCTTATTTATTATAATATAATTATAATAATATAAAAAATAATATTATTATATTTTTTATATAAAGATTTGTTAAATTTACTTATTTTCTTTTTCTATCTCCTACAAATGTTAATTTGATTAATACAAAAAAACACATTTTGATGCATTTTTTTTATATTTTTTTAATAATTGGGAAATCTTCCTATTTGGGGCTTTTGTTTTGTGCATAAATTTTTACCTAAAAGGCCCAAACGACGCTAAATAAAGTTTTTCTAGGATTTTGTCAGCTAAAGTAACTCGCTTTTTATATATATTTTTTATTAGTGTCAGAAAACAGATTAATCCAACTTTATTAGACTAATCTAATAAGTAAAAATTATAAGTTGGGTTAGTATCAAGTTAGGCTACTTTTTCATCAAATCAAGTTTAAATCGGATTGTTATAGTATTAGTCCTAGTCCCAATCTCAATCTCAAATCAACCTTTATTAGGTGGGTTCAGGTGAGTTTATATAACTTATTTCATTATTATTATTATTATTATTATTATTATTATTATTATTATTATTATTATTATTGTTATTGTTATTGTTGTTGTTGTTGTTGTTGTTGTTGTTGTTGTCGTTGTCGTTGTCGTTGTCGTTGTCGTTGTCGTTGTCGTTGTCGTTGTTGTTGTTGTTGTTGGGATCGGGAGCTATACGAGCGTAGCGAAATAAACCGATCTCAACCAATGGATCCATGCAAAACGTTAAATTAGAATGTAGGATTCAGGTTATACCTTTATATGATTCCAGATTTTGTTCGTTGATCACCTCTTCAACTTCCTTTCGGTCAAAGACTCCAAGGTATCCACACGAACCAGTAGATCACCAATGAACATCCTCACGATCACTGGTTGGAATTCGTCTCCTTAGCCTCATAGTGCTAGCTACGTCTCTTCAAGGATTATGGTCAAGGAGAGGTGCTAGGATTTTTCTACGCTGTATGGGATGCGTGAATAATGAATCAACCTTATTATTACCTAACAAGCCTATTTAAATAGGAGCATAGAAAACTCTAACTAATTTGGGCTTTAGTCTATGTATAATTATAGACTTATTATTGGGCCTTATAATTCTAACATAGAATTCTCAAGTATTAGGCCCAAACAATTTGGTCCATTAATTCTAAATCCACTAGGCTTTAAGTGTGTGATCCTTCAGGCTTTCATTACATTAGCAATAATCATTAATCATATTAATGATCATAAATAATGAGTGGTGTCTAGCAATACATCATTGTTACCCAAGTGATGAGAAAGTCGATGATTTGACTGAACCTTTATATGTGATCATCATCTATATCCTTTTATCCTAAACATCTAGATTGAGCACGAGACATAGATGTTACTCCTGTTATATAGGAGGGACAAATTCCATCTTGATTACACAAATCCCTTCGCATGATATGTGACATATCCAATAACTACCCTTGTATTCACTCAAGCATGAGTGATAGAATAGTATCAAAATATGAAACTCACATGTAGGGAACTTTGGTCATCTCAAGTCAAAGGACCATAATAATAATGATCACTAAGAATCACTCATGACACTCATATAACAATCCATGTAGTGTTCTTAGGATGGGTCGGTCCAGTATACAAGTTCTCTAACTTGTACTCATGTGTAAGCTTAATATCTCATATAAGTCACTACACATGCTAATCTTAACATATCAAAGTAACCTAATCCACAATGATATATGACTAAGGACATTTAAGAATATAATTATTCTAAGGTTATTATCATAATTAAATATATTATGCAAATAATATATATAAATATAATAATTAGAATTGTCATTAAAATAACATGATTCAAAATTACAATCATCAATATGATTAGTTTTAGGACATATACACTAACAATTATTATTATTATTATTATTATTATTATTATTATTATTATTATTATTATTATTATTATTATTATTAGTTTGTTTATTATTAATTTTACATCATTAATTAATTGAAGTTTATTATTTATTAAATGTAATCATATATTATTATGACTTAAAATTTTATTATATATGTTATTGAGTTTTATATATTATATACGAAAATAAATATATATTATTAAAATCTAATAAATGCATGAATTTGCATTTAATAATATATATACATTTAATAAAATAATTTAAATTTTATATTGATCAAGAATTTTATATTATATATTTATTTTATTTAATATAATAAATATATATTATTTAATATATATTGATCAAGTCCAAAGTATTATATATAAAAATAAATATATTTAATAATTTATATATTATCAAATATATATATAAATAATATATTAATAAAAATATTTATAATAATTTATATATAATAATAAAAAATAAATAGCAATGTATTATATTATATATGTATATAATACATTTAAAATTAATATCAAAATTATTTATTTAAATTTTTTAAATAATTCAAAATTTTAATATTAAAGTACTAATTTAAATTTTAATATAATTATTTATTTTAATAAACTTATATAATATATATTGATAATATTATTAATATAAGTTTATTAATTTTAATATTAAAAATTATTTAATATTGTTCATATATATAATTTCAATATTATATATCTTAAAGTATAATTTTAATATATTAAAATTATTATTTTAATATCTATATAAAAATTAAATATATAATAATAAATTATTTATTTATTACTTACTACTATTATTAAGCTAACATGTTAACCCAATAACTCAACGAATTAACACTTATCAATCTTAGTCCTTTATCAGATTAAGCTAACTAATCTCTATTATTTATTAGGTCGAGTTATTATTATCGTTTTCCGTGCTAGCTCCAGTTTCAGATCAAACAAAATTATATAAATCTCAGGCCAATTCATTAAACCCAACTCATTTTCTCACCTCTAATTTTTTCACACTTAACTTAACTGTTGTAAAGGAAGCAACACAAAGACAGCTAACAAGGGTTTTGCTTTGTTTGTCACTTTGTTAATAGCTTGCGATTTTGGCTTCCCCCTTGGAAATTTGAATCATTTGTGGACAAATGAGAAATTGTTACAAATTTCTAAGCTTTACCTCATTGAATATTTCAGTATTATCTTTGGCATATCCAATTATTCGAGAGTAACGAGTTTTTTACATGCAACTTGAAAATTTTCTTTGTACCAATTTTTAAATTTAATTTCAAATGTATGCTGACTTTCCTTTTATGCCTTTGACTCAATTTTTTATGTTTCTACAACAACAAAAAATATTGTTTTTTTTTGTTGTGGTTACTTAGCTATTTTGTATCTTTTCCCATTTTTAGAAAAATTTTCCTACTCAAAATTTCTTTGTTTAGTTCTTTTCTACTTTTGCAGCTCATATCTTTTATAATGCAAACCTAAATCATTTTGTCCTATCTTTAGCTATTATTATCCATTATCTTTTCTTAAGAACAAATGTTGCTTTGATTTTCATTGTTTCTCTAGTTGGAAAAATTATCAGAGTAATACGCAGTGGAAAAAATAAATTATTTTATTTGAATTAATTTTTTCCATATGTAAAATAAAATATATCACCAAAAATATTGTAAAAGAGATAAATTAGGAGAGCAGAAATTTTTAACATGGAAAATCCCTCAATGTGAGAGTAATAATCATAGAACCTAATCTAGTAAAAATTCTATTAATAAAATAATAGATATAATAACAATGCCCACCTAGAAATTTTAAGAAATAACCAGTATAAAACTCTTTATCAAGATAGATAGAATTCTCAACAAAATTAACACAATAATTAACACAAATTACTATGTAAAACCAACTAGCAGAGAAGAAGAAAATCAACAGAAAAATATGCACGATATTGCCTAAATTAGTAGTAACAACATACCCAAATTTGATATGAATTTGAATAAATATGATGATAAATCTTCTAATATAATTTGTCAAAAATAATGCAAACCTTTTTTCTCTCTCCCTTTATCATCCTATGGAATTCAGAAGCAAATTCCCTTGCTGCTTCACAATTCAACACTAAAGATTTTTCATATCATTTGAGATGCCTTCTCAATTCCACACCACTTCTTTTCACAAAACCTTAAGCTAGTTTTTCATCTATTTTTTGTCTTTCCAAAGCCACATACATATATGTTTAATATCTTGAATCCTAATGAAACAAGAATTTCAAGTCTTTTTCAAAAAAGGCTTTCCTATTGTCTTACAAAGCCAAATTTGGCCTTTTACAAATCATAGAACCCTTGCCAAGTTAGTTTTGCATTCCATTCTTAAATTCCTTAAACTTTTCAAAGGATTCTAATTTATGTTTCATAAGATATACATATCCATATCTACTGAAGTTATCAATAAAAGTTATGAAGTACTGGAAACCTCCTCTAACAGGTGAACTAATAGGCCCACATACATCAGTATATATCAGACTTAATAGATCATTAGCCCTTTCACTGTGTCCAGTGAATAGAGCTTTAGTCATTTTACCTAATAAACAAGACTCGCATACTTCATATGATTCAAAATCAAATGAATCCAAGAGTTTATCTTTATAGAGCTTGGATATGCGCTTCTCATTTATATGGCCTAAACGACAATGCCAGAGATAGGTTGGATTTAAATCATTTGGTATTTATGTTATAGACAGGCATTTCAAGATCAAGAATATAAAGTCCATTGAACATTTGTTTACTGCAGCAAAATATTTCATTTAATTAAATTGAACAACTTTTGTTCTTTATTGTAAATGAAAAATTTTTCTTATCCAAATAAGAAACAGAAATAATATTCTTGCTAATAGCAGACACAAAATAACAATCCTCTAATTCAATTATTAAACTAGAAGGTAAAGATAAATGATATGTTCCTATAGTTAGGGCAACAACTTTTGCTCCATTGCCAACTCATAGGTCCACTTTGCCTTTAGCTAGAGTCCTACTCCTTTGTAGTTCCTGCACATTTGTACAAATGTAAGACCCACATTCAGTATCGAGTACTCAAGATATAGAAGTAGAAGCATTAATTTCTATAACATAGATACCTGAAACAGAAGTCTCACTTCCTTTCTTTTTTAGATATTCCTGATAGACCTTGCAACTTCTCTTCCAATGTTTGGTCTGACCGTAATGGAAGCATGTCCCTTCCTTAGCCACACCCCCTTTTGATTTCAGTGCAAAAGACTTAGACTTGGGCTTGCCTTTGGATTTAGAATCCTTCTTATTTTTGCCCTTACTTTTACCCTTACTTCTACCTTTTTGAACCATCATTATGGTATTGGGTTTAGTCTTTAGCAAGTTTTGTTCAACAATTATTAACATGCTTAATAATTCCAGTAGTGGTTTCTCAATTTCATTCATGTTGTAATTCATGATGAATTGACCATAATTCTGTGGTAACAATTGCAGAATTAAGTCAATAGCCAACTCTTGGCCTAGTATAGCACCTAATCTCTCAAGGTTCTCAACATATCCAATCATTTTGAGTACATGAGGCCTAACAGGGTTTCCTTCTGTCAGTTTGCACTGAAACAATGCTCTTGTCATCTCAAACCTTTCATGCCAAGCTTGGCCTTCATAAAGCTTCTTAAGATGTTCAAGCATGTCATAAGCTTCCACATACTCGTGTTGCTTCTGAAGCTCAGAGTCCATGGTAGCCAACATGAGACAACCGACGTCTAATGCATCATTATGATGCTTCTTATAAACATCCTTTTGAACCCGAAGGGCACTAGCTTCAGGTTTTTAAGGAATAGGTTCCTCTAGGACATACATTTTTCACTCATGTTTAAGGACTATCCTCAAATTCTTGTATTAGTTCAGGAAGTTTGTCTATTCAGTTTGTCCTTCTCAAGAATCAATCATAATGATAAGTTATTTGATATATTAGCCATTAGTTATCTACGATAGAAATATGCAAAGTAAGTATTAAGTTTCAAACATTTAATAAAGTTTTTTATTAAATGTATCTCCCACTATTTTATTCAAATTAATAGCCCTCACTATTAATTCTGAAAGTCATATTGTCTAAGCTTTCTAGTGGGCCAAGATCCATATTTCACTAAGCCTTAAGTTAGCTTTGGCTAATCACTTAAAACTTAATTATTTAGGTAGGCAACACATGCCAATTGTATCATATACAACTCCTGGATAGTTGGGTAAATAACACTTGTTCTAATTCATCTTATGAGGTCTCAATCCTATTAAGATATCTTAGTTAAGTCGAACCCAATGTTTAACATTCAGATATCACTATTATCCAGTCACGTCTCACCAAGATAAATAAGGTACCTTGCTTTGGCAAACCTATCTTATGTCAATCAAGGCCTTGACGAGTGCCAATCATTAGAAGGCATAATTAATTATTACTGACTTAATATATTAGATGAAGGATTTTAACTTAATCATTATCAGATCTCGCTATGATTAGCCTATTTATTCATACAATATATTTAGCATATCTCATACATCATATAAAGAAAATGAATAAAATAGACTATTGCATATCACATATCAAGCAATAGATAAAACTATCATATACAGGAACATATGCTATCACATAATAAATGCATGCTCATCAATATCATTACATAATAAAGAAATAAAAAATGTCACATAGTATGGCCCAAAATTTTATTTTCTAATGATATTTCTAAACTAACTCCTTAACTTCTTCTTGTCTCATAGCTCCTTAGCTTCTCCTTGTTCTAAGCCAAAATTGCTCCATTATGATTACAATTTTATAATAGAAACCCCGAGTTACATTCAGGAGGAGTGAGATGAGAAGAGAATATACATAAAAAAATAGAAGAAGACACAACATGCAGGTCGTATTTAAAATCCATCCATAAAAAAACTCCAAGGGCCATACTATGCAACATAATCATGCATCATATGTAATAATTGCTAACAAACAAGATAAGCAAGATAATTGACATATATATTTTCATAAAATGAATCACCAAAAATCTTGTTTTAAAATAGCATTTATGAACAAAAATAATTTTTGAATACTGTGCAGAGTTAGCATGGCATTATTTTTTACATTTAGATCACAGTTTTGAAGTAGGATTTACATCAAAACACAGTGGACAAATTTCATTATATCAAATACATTAAACCATTCATGTATATGCTTCATACATGAGTCTAGAATTATTTAATCATATTAAATGAATTTAAATTGATCTATATATAAAGACAAAGTCAGAACTAATCACATTAATTATGTGTAGTATAGATTGTTTTCTTAAACGCAGAGTATATCACATATACAAAACCCAATTTAAGGAATAAATCTAATTAATTCTGATTCATAATAGAACCTCTTACTTCAGAAAATATTTTTCACATATTAAATCATGTACACGTAATTAATCCTATTAGTTCTTATCAAACAGAACCCAGAATCAATCATAAAAATTGATTCAAATTCAAATCAAAACCCATAATTATACATGAAATAGATTTTAATATGAACCAGAAAATACATAATTAGATTCATAGAATTAATCTCATTAATTCTTAATCAGAATTAAACATGAGTTTACATATATCACATATATATCTAGTTTAAATAGAACCTTATTTGATATTTATTTATCACATAAATATTCATCAAAATGCGTGACTCTAATTTAAACTGAAATATAATATTTATCATATAAACATTTAGAAAAATGGTAAAATACATAATCGAATTTATATTTTTGCAAGAGCTCTGATACCACTATTTTGGTTTCATATCAACATACACAGCAAAATTTTAAAAATTTTAATCCAAATTCTACTTATGATCCATGCAAAAAGGCATAAATCAGTATTATGGTTTTACCTTATTTGTGCTCATGTTCTTTTTGAATAAATGTTTAATAGACCGAGATAAATCAAATGTCGGTTGGAACGTACAATGTCTCTATGGTATCCACACAGAGTAAACAACAACTTCTCCCCTCTACGAAGATGCTAGGATTCTTCTCTCTTACTAGGATTAGGATTAGGATTAGGATTGGACATTTTTGAGTGATTTAGGGTTTTATTGAAGCTAATGTGTGACATGAGCCTGCAAGTACACGGGTTTAGTCAAGTTATAGTATAAAAGATATCGTTTCTACAGGGATTGAGTGTTGAATACTAACTGAATTTTAAGGTAAATTATCTAGGTGTACTAATTGTGATTGTGAATTAAAAGTAAAATGTGAAACAAAGTTTAGTTATTAAAAAGAAAGCAAATGGAACTAGTATGAATTAAGTAAAGATTTAATTCAAATGGGGTGGAAGTGTACTCAGCTTTAGGGTTTCCTTGTACTATTCATTATGGAATGAAGATAATCTTCTGGCCCAATTTACTATTAATTTAGATTGCTGGATTACTGAAAATAAGCTATACCTCATTGCAAGGCTACTAGCTACTAACCAATAAATAAAGTGCCTAAAATTTTTCTAGTAATCACTCACCTAGGTTGCATTAATAGTGCTTTGAGAATCCAATTTTAGACATTTCATCTTGTGCAAAAGAATCCAATTAGCTTAATTCCTAAGTCTAATAGAGATTCCCAATGATTATGCAAAGTCTGATTAATTAATTAGTCATTCCAACCTAGAATCAACTAATCCTTTACATAAATACAATATTCCGGAAGTATTGGGTTGTTGAATTACAAAATAGCATAATCAAATCATAAATCAACAATAAATCAAGCTAGATTATATTAAAATCAAATCCATAAATCCGTGAACAAGTCTACCCTAGTTGAGCACTGAGGTTTAGTGTGAGTTCATTACAAAACTAGCAGAAAACCAGAAAATAGAGAGGGGAATCAAACTAGTCATGAAACTCTACAAATTCCTTGCTTGAATCCAATCCTCCAAAGCTAGCAGTCACCCTCAGTGTCTTTAGGTCTCTCCAAGGGTTTCTACTGATGACTCTCTTTTTAATTTTCAGCTCTCCTCCCTTTTTAGCAAATTTTCCACATAAAACTTATATGGGTAAAGTACACGGGGTATGACATGGCCTGTACTGTGACCCGTGTTCTTATACGAAGGGTCAGGCAATATGGTACACGAGGTTTAACACTCCCCGTGTCGACCCCCGTGTTCTTTTGCGAGTAGCTCAGCGAGGCTTCGAAACACACAGAAAGATACACGGCCATCCACACGGGGTTCCCATACCCTGTGTTCTTTGTCAGATGAGCGAATTTGCTTTGATTCTCCATAATTTGCATGGTTTTGGCTCTGGATCCTTTTCTAATGCTCTAATGAGTAACTTCAAAACCTGAGAATAAAATATCGAGCATTTAAGTACCTTTTTCTAATTAATTTGCATAAAATACTAAATAAATAAGTGATGAAACACATAAAATATAAGTGCAAATGTGCATTTATCAATGTGCGTTAATGTAAAGTGCTGCCTTTAAGTTCTTTTATACAACTAAGGCATATCATAATCCGAGTTCTGCTAGGATAATGCTTCAAAAAATCCTAATCACACTTAACAATTATCACATTATCCTTATCATAGAAAAAGTGAGGAGAGATAGGACTTATTTACTAATTATCTAATATTAAATAATAATATTATCTCATAATATAATTATCTAATATCTAATAACATAATTATTTGATATTATTTTAATATCAAATAATATCACATAATATATCATATATATTATGTGAAATATATTTTATTATCTTTAATAATATATTTATGCATGAAAATAAGTCAAATTAATTATTGTCTCATTCTTACTCCTTTTATGTGACCTTATAGGTTCTTATTACGTTAACAATGACTCATTATTAGATCATAGACAGTGAATGGTATCTAGTAATACATCACTACCACTCAAATAGTAAGAATATCTGTGATTCGACATCCACCTAATATGTGATCAACACTTTACATCATAATCCTTTTTGTAACAGTATCGAAATCGAACTAGAGGCATGGAGTGTGTCATCCTCATCAATATTCAATTTATATTTCTTGATATTGATTAGAATTAAAATAAATGATCAATATCACATATTGATCTAATTGAGCATGACTATGCATTTCTAAGTCTCACTTAATCAAGGGGCCTAAAGATATCTCTCTTTTATATAAGAGTAATAAAATCTCAACTACATCACTTACTTCCCTCTGTATGATTTATAACACACCCAATCAATGCCTTACTCATCATCCCGATTAAAGGTGACATAGGACAATATCAAAGTGAGTAACTCCTCATGTAGGGAACCGTAGTGACTTCAGGTTAAAGAACTATGTACATTTGTGGTCATATGAGAATAACTAATGACACGTCTATCTATACAGTATTCTCACAGTGGGTTAGTCCAGTACATTGTTCATTAATAATGTAACAATGTACTTATGTGTTGACTTGATATCACATATCCATGATTCATAATCATTAGTCACTATACATGCTAGTCTTGATGTATTATTACTATCCTTTTCGCAATAATACTTGACTAAAGGCATTTTAGGAATAGCAAAGCTATTCCAAGGATAATTATTATATTTAATTTATAATTGCACAGAGTAATAAAAATATGAAATAAAATATAATAATTTGAATTGCCTAAAATAAAACATAATACATTATGCATTTATTACAATCATCTCTATGATTGGCTCCTAGGACATACAGCAACAATTATGCCATCTGAGGTAGAATTAAATATAGACATTCTAAATTTCTCTCATGAGTTTGGTAAAGAACCGAAAAGCTTCAAACCTTAAACTTCATCTTCAAATTTGATACCAATAGTAGAAAACTAATTAATAATCCCTTAATACATATTCAAATGATCTATCATCAGAGTATTATCTTGATATGCTCATCATCCACTTTATCAAGAACATTTTATTATTCCTAGTCCAAGCATGTGTTTCCTTTTCATTATGATTCTGCACATTCTTTTCTGCCCATTGCTTGATATATCTACAAACCCGCCTATTCAACAAATCTCATTTCAAATTAGATTTATTTTTAGGCATTTCAATAGCAAATATCAATAAATAACAATCTTTCATATAAAACAAATCTTCCATCTTCCTTTTCCAAAGAGCATAATTCTCACCATTCAAAAATATTTTTCTACTTGTATTAGCCTTTATCTTCACACAAGTATAATATACTAGAGCTTGAGCTCTGATACCATTATTAGGAAAAATTACTAAAGTAATATGCTATAGAAAAATTAAATTATTTCACTCAGATAAACTTTTCCCACATATAAAATAAAATATATCACCAGAAATATTGTAAAGGAGATCAATAAAGAGATTAGTAATTTTTAACGTAGAAAATCCCTTAATGTGAGAGTAAAACTATAGGACCTAATTTAGTAAAAAATCTACTAAAAAAATAATAGATACAATAACAATGCCCATTTAGAAATTCTCAATAAAATCAATACAATAATTAACACAAATTACTGTATAAAACTAACTAGTAGAGAAGAAGAAAATTAACAAAAAAAATATGCATAATATTACCTAAATTAGCAGCAACAACATACTCAAATTTAATATGAACTTGAGTAAAAATGGTAATATATCTTTTGGCACAATTTGACAAAAATAATACAAACCTTTTTTTTTCTCTCCCTTTATTGTCTTATGGAACTCAGAAGCAAATTCCCTTGCTATTTCACAATTCAACACCAAAGATTTTTCACATCGTTCAAGATGCCTTCTTAATTCCACCCCACTTCTTTTCACGGAACCTTAACGTAGTTTTTTTTTATCTATTATCTATCTTTCCAAAGCCAAGTGTATATATATATATATATATATATATATGTTTAATATCTTGAATCCTAATGAAACAAGGATTTCAAGTCTTCCACAAAAGAAGCTTTCTTATTGCCTTACAAAGTCAAATTTGGCTTTTTACCAAAGACTACCTAATGGACTTCCCTTTTTTAATTCGGTTCCACACAAAGCCGTGAAAGACTTCAAAACCACTCAATCCCAAAATAAGACTAATTACAAAACAGGCCTAATGCCTTTTTTTCCTCCTTTGTACAAAATAATAAATATAAAATTATGGGTCCACTTAGGAGGAACCCACCGTAACATCTCTTTCATCATGTAGTTCAACATGAATCTCTTTAGGTGCACCATTGGCATTGTGAATGGCAGGTTCCATGGTGTTGTGGAATAGGTGAACTTCTTAAGAGGCTGACCAAAATTAATTTTATTCTTTGGATTTTGTTCCATCTCATAATGTAATGTTTTTTTTCTTCATCTTTGATTAAAATTTGATTTTCACTTCTTCATAAGTACTATAAATATTGTTCATAACATATGCTAATCTATTTTTTATTTTATCATGTGAAGTATTTTTATGGAGTCTTATGTAACTTGAACCTCTTTTAATATAAATAAATAAAACTTATAAGAAGTTAAGTTGGAGAAACTATTTTCTTTTTAAATATTGAAAGCCAAGTGCCTTTAAGGTTGTGTATAAATTATTTGGACAAATTGCCATAGTTCTCTATAAACAAATGCTGAAATATGCTCGACCCTATAAGCTATATCTTTTCTTTATGCCATTTCTTAAGTGTTCTTTTCATAATCTATCGAACTTGCCAATGAACCAAATTATATTAAACCTAAAACTTTATTGGCCAAATACCTTAGTTCTCCATAAATAGGTTTTGAAATGGATTTTTTTATTAGTGTCTAAATCTACTAATGCTCTTTGTGATTCAAGAATGAAACTTGAACTTGGAAATGTGATTTTATTATTGAAACACGAGGTGAAGTAATTTTCAAAGAGATGTATATGGAGCAATAGATGCTTGATTCCTAATCAAAGAACTACAAATATATATATATATATATATATATATAAGGAACCATTCTTCTGGGCACTTTTTTTTTATCTTTCTTATGTTGACTATTGAGGAATTTGAGGAATTATACTTATTCTAATGGAACATGGATTTTTCCTCATAGATGACAAATTATAATGTAAATGATGTAAATGATAGGGTTGCATATTTAATTAAATGAAATTTTTTAATGATTAATTTCTACCATGGGCCATAAACAAAGGTGACCCTACATGTTGATTTTGGGGCTAGTGTGTACTTTTGATATGATTATTACTGCTACAGTGTGAATTTAATTTAAAATTTCCAAAACTAGTAATCATTTCTCTTATGTTTTCTTCTTTTTCTAGGTAAAATACTAGCATTCTGATCAAGGCATTTCTGCTACGTATATAATAACTTCTTGATAATTGTTGTGAATCTTTAATATATCATCCTAAAAATTAATAAATTTGAAAATGAAAAGTACAAATGATAGTCATGTCATGCTCTAAAAGAGGAAAATGAGAGCAGCATGTAATGATGTACATATCATAAAAAATGAAAATTCTTTAATTAGTGAAAAAGAAATACAATATAAAAATAAATCATTGATTAGTTGAGATCAATGCTATAAAAGTAGAATGCCTTTGATAAGTTATAAATTTCTTTAAAAATTTAAGAAAGAACACTCTTACAAAGAAAGACACTTAGCTAATTCTATTTCTTAATTATCCAAAATCTATAAAAACTAAATTATATAAGAAACAACCCTTCTTATATCGGTTCAAAGATAAAAAAAGTCAACTAAATAAATTAGACTTTAATTGGATTAACTTAGGCCCAAAGCTAACACTAATATTTTAAAACCTAACCAAGCTATTGACCAGTAAGCAAGTAAATCAAGGTCGGATTGATTCAACTAGTTGAATTAGATGTTGTATTTTTCTATATAATAAATTATATATAATCTATATGTTTATACTATATTGCTCCATTTTTAGAACACAACAAATAAACCTTAATTTTACTACAATATCAATAATCATCCAACACTATTTTAGTTCAAATCAAAGGTAAATGATAAATATTTTGTCTCCATTTTAAATTACATTCATAAAAATATTAATTTTTTTAATTAATAATAATTGAAAATGATAAAAATATTCATTATTTTAACCTTTTTCAAATATGAGAGGAACTTGATCAAACCAAGCTATAGTATCACCATCATCAAAGTCATTTCTACTAAAACTATGATCCTCTCTTGTATAATTGAGCCCAAATCTACCAATGGAGCCTCCATACCTATGCTTGAATATCATCTTTAATGATATCACTAGACTACAAATGAAAATGATTAAAACTTTAAAAATATTAGAATAATTTTCTTTATTTTTCATGCTCATGGTGTTATTTTGATAATTCCAAAGGAAAAAAAGTAGTCTAAAACAAGTTCCATGTACAAAAGAAAGAAAACTAACCTTCTTGATTAATAGATGAAACCTTTAGAAGTATTTTATCATTGTAGAGCATTCTTTCTATTTCCTCATAATCAAGTAATGGTGAATCATCTTCTTTAATTATCCAAAATTGAGTTATCTATGCTTTCATTATCAATAGGATCAAATGATGTATTCTTGTTTAAAGCCCTATAAATATAAAGTATATAGTAAGTGAATTATAACTATTGTACTTTCACATACAATAGTTAATATTAGCAAAACTAAATAATATTACCTATCTTTCAAATGTAAATTATAATTTATAAACATAAGATCATTCAACATTTGATGCTCCAATCTATTTCTCAAGAAAGTGATGACTAACTTTTGTATATTACGAGCACTATGCCTAAAATTCTTTTGCCATTGACCTATCACAAGCAACAATAAAAATTAAAAATTAAAAATTAAATCAATCATTCTAAACATGATGCAAATAACACAACATAAAAAAATAATTCATTTTTACTAAAACTCTTACCAAGCAACATATTTTTTAAAGCTTTAAAAGCTATTTTACCATTAAAATTTTCACATCTTTCACAATAAAGCATGCTTTCTTTTAGAAATCTAGTTTTGTTTGTCTTGATTTTTGCTTCCAAAACATAAAGAAATCCTTGTTGTACCTTAAGTTTGATGGAAAATTTTTTTGTCATAGGCAAAAATTAGATTCAATAAGTATGAAATAGCATGAACTTTTTGATGAAGTTGTCTATCTAGCTTGTATTTGATATCCTTGTATATGGCTTGTACAATGTCTTTTTATTCAAGAAAATGCTCTTAATTGCTTTCTAACCCTATACATGGCATCATACATATAACCTAATGAAAGCCTTTCATCCACATCAACAATCCTTAATACTTGAATAAGTGAAGCCATAATTTGGCATACAATGGCATTGTCATTCTAAAATTTATCACTTAAAATGATAGCAACAACATCCTTAACTTTTTTATCTTTGGAATATTTAGAAGTAATGTATGCTTTACTAGTTAACAATGCTATGAGATCATGCCTGTGTTCTTGAATGCTTTTTAAAGCAATAAAAATTATAGTAAAATGAGTTAGACCTAGATATATGATTTCTATCCATCCTTCTTTTTTCCTTAACCAAGCTAACAAAAATGCATAAATATAGATAAATTTAGTTATCATTGACGCATGCTTTGCTAGACTAATCACAAGTTCCATCTTTCTAATCTATGCTAAAATCAAGTTTAAGTAGTGTATAACATAAGATGCCTAGTAAATTGAAGGATATTTTTCATTCAACAATCTTCCTACAACTTTATAATTAGTAACATTATTAGTTACCAAGTGGACAACATTACTTGCCCTAACAAACTTAACCATTTCTTCAAATAATTTACAAAGTATTGTTGCATCCTTAGCAACATCTGAAGCATCTATTAATTTGATAAAAGTAATGCCACTTGGATAATAGGGAAAAAAATTAATGAGTTATCTATTTTTTTAACCTTACTTACTATCAGCTATTATAGTGCAACCAATGTCTTCCTAAGTACTTCTACAAACATCAATCAATAACTGAACTTTTTTTTTTCATATCATACAATAAATTTGTTCTCATTACATGATAAGTTGGAGCTTTATAACCAAGACCTATTGTTGCTACAACATTAAACATTTTTGAAAGTAAACCGAATTTACAACATTTTAATGGGATGCAATTATCATAAAAGATTCTAGCAATTGTCAAATCTGCTCTATGAATAGCTTCTTTACCTGTTAATGCGCTTTTAATTAATAATCGAGCTCTAAGAGTGGTTCTTAGTGCAAATATTTTGTCAATACTCCTACTTGTTTTTCTTTTGCCTTTGGCTTGAAATTACTTGTAGTGTATTTCTTCTATTTTTGGTGTATCTCCATCAAATGTGTAGTATTCTGAGTATATGGGTCCTTTTCTTATTAATCTTAGGTAAACTCTTTTATTTTCCTTTAGATTTTTTCAAACACTCTTCAATTTGATATTAAATATCATAAGGAACTTTTGATCATGCTTGATCCCCCTACCTTTAATTTCTTTTACAAAATACAAACATTTAAAATTTTTTTCTCATTTAAATTTACACCTTTCATATAATGGTTCCATGCAAGGTCGATTTTTACTTCAATAGATTGTGTTAAAGATGAGGCTATTGATTAACTAACTGAGGAAGATGAAATGTTCTACATTTAAACAAAAAAGCATGAACAAATACTTCTTAAGAACTTGGTCACATCAAAAGAAGTAGTGTGAATTATGATTTAATCTTTAAAATAAACCCACACTGCATTCTTTCACTAATGAACTCAAATAGTTTTCTTCCTTAACCACCTTTAAAGGACTCTTAAAGATCTCATAAATCCTACTAGAAACTAACAAAAACTCTTAGGAACTTATTCTTTTTCTCTCCATTTCCTCTCTAATTGTGGACAAGCTTTAGTGTACATAAGGAAGAGCAAAACTTAGCTATTTATAGAAAGAGGTGGAGTAGCCAACAAGGGAGGGAGGGAATAATTTATACAAGAAAAGGAGATAATATTTCTTTAGTCTTCATTAACTATCCCTAGTCTTTCAAATGCTATTCTTAGTCTTGCTTATTAAGTCATAGCATATGTCACTTGAAGTTTACATCATTGCTCAAATCATCTTTATTGACTAAAACTTGTAGGAAACTTCCTAACTATCTTCTAATCCTAATTAATCATTCCTTAATCCAATCATCTTCATTAGGGCCTTAACTAGGCATTTTTCCTAACCTATCTAACAATGTCTTTAGAAATTATCATATTCTCCTTTTTACCCTTAAAATTATGTATACCTCTCCATAATTGCCAATATTCAAATTTTTGACATCTTAATGATTCTCTAAGTATAACCACTAAATTACTCCAAAAGTCTTGTTAACCTTAAGTTTTAAATACTTACATTTTTTTCTTCATTGAATTTTTCCTAGATAATTCCTAGCAAATATTCTATCTAATAATTCTAATAAACACTTCTACGAGTTTTAAGGAGTATTTCTACAAATTACCTATTAATAAATATTACTTGATTGACCTTTTTCAAGGTTTTATTGCTAGATTTTTATCGGGTGTTACATCAATATCATACAAACACTTGATTCACTTAACCTTTTTATATGTCAAGGTGTATATGATTTTAAAAAGCATAGTTAACTCTATTGTCATTTATACAATCCCAAAAAGTAACTTTGGTGGAGCAAAGTGAACTACAAGGAATCTAGAGGTAGAACTTCATGCTAGATAGTGGACTATGTAGTTTATTAAGTGATGCCCTAAAGTAGTTGTATAGTTAACTATGAGGTTCCAAAGGATAATCCTTAAGTAGGTAATCGATTGCACTATGTAATTCTTGAGATCAATTCTGTGGGTGTGTAATTGATTATGTAGTTAATTATACTTTGCAAGAAAGCAAATCCTAATGTCATAATCAATTATGCTTGGCCAAATGACATATTCCAAGGCATAGTTGATCATATAATTAACTATAACTTGATTATCTATAGAATTTCCTTCAAAAATACTATGCATATGGCATAAATTTACTCTAAACTCATTTGTGAAGATACTAAACTTCACCAAACCATTGTATCAAATTTATACCTCATTATTTATACTAGATTCAACAAAAAAAAATTAAAAATCACAAACTAATATACTTATCAAGAAATTTTAAAATCATATAGAAACTTAGCTTTTAGTTAGCAATTTCACTAAAATTTCTTAGTATTATGGTAGAATGTCTACTCATCTAGTATAGAGGAGATGCTAGTCAAGAGAAATTATGGCTTCACACCTCTTAATTATCCAAAAGTCAAAATTCTTAAGTTAGGGATCAAACCTTCCCCTTTGAGCTAAAATATTTTAATCTCAAGAAATCCTGATGACAATAAGGAAACTTGACAAAGATTAGATACTAAGAAATCTTAACTTCAATGCACTTGAGGATAGTACCAAAATATTGATGAAGATTGACTCCATTTTGCTCATTAATCCAAATAAAGAAGAAGAAAAGATGAAAATGGTGAAGTAGAAGAATGCTTTAGGTATTTTGGTATGTGAAATAAAGTGTTAGTTAAAGTTAAAAAAGGTAAATAAGGGCAGGGCTAAAATGAAAAAAGTGTCATAATTCTCCTTCAAACTCACTTACTCATCTTTAATTGCCCTTAACCTTTAAACATTTTATTTAATCTACTTTTCCTTCACTAATCATGTAAAACCCTCATTCCAACTTCATTCATAAATTAATTATTATCTACATAAGTTTTTTTTCCTATATATCTTTATGTTAACATTATTTTTTTACACAAAAATATTTCAAATTTTTAGAGGGTTATTGATGTGCAAGATTTTATCTATATTATTTCTTTATATTTTATTCTTCTTACTATGTTACATAAAAATGATCTTGTTATGTGATTAAGGGTTAGTTTTACAATATTTTGAATTTGTTTAGATAATGTTGAATTTTTTTACTATTTAAGATTTTTAAGTATATCTTGAACTTCAGATGTTAAATTGGAGTGATCTTTATATTGTTGGAAAGCTTAAAGAAAACTCTATAAATTTTATGTTTTCGTTAAAACCCAATTCAGATGTCTTGAAAGTTTTATTTAACCAAGAAGTTAAAGCCTTATTTCTATTCTAACTAAGTTGACTTTGGTTTTAGCTATATTTAGAGCTTTAGAGGTTTAATTAATGTGAAACTAGAGCTCAATGCTTCCTAAGACCTGACGTTCTAACTTTTATGTTTGTGATCTATTAAAATTATGTAATTTTAGTGATCTTACATTAGGTAAAGTTCAAACCTATAAAATTTTACTATTGTAACTATTGTAATACGTTATCTTATAAAATAGGTTTTAGGCTTCTAAAATTAGCAAGACCCTATTTTTTGTAACCCTAAGAGACATAGGATTCAAGTCCATTAGGTTTTAATGGTTATTAAGTCAAATATAGGGGACAAGAACACTACACATTTGAGTAAACTACACAATTCAACAAAGATAACTCTTTTATCTTCTTCAAGCTTTTTGTTCATCAACCATGGAAGGCTATATTTCTGGTTAATTCAAAGATTTTAAGGATAATCTCTATTAGACTATGATATCTTAATTTATAATGTTAATTTCTTCTAATTGATTTTCCTCTTTCCTTAATTCTTGTGTTAATTACTTTGAAATTACATGTGCTAAATGTTAATTTAATATAATTTGTATTCAACCTTATGATTTTTAATCTTTATCTACTTTTATGTTGAATTATGGTTGGTTAATTATGATTTTTCATGTAGGGACAAAGGTTTAAGAGATTAAATCAAAGATCATTTAATTTAATTAAATTTTATTTTTAAATCAAATTATAATCTAGTTTCATGAATTATAGTGGTTGCTTAATTTTACTAATTTTAATTTAGCATAAGATTCATAAATTATTATAGGGGTTCCAAATAATTCAATGTTAAAAAATGAATTAAAATGGTTAAATATTTTATGATATATAATTAATCCATACTAAGAGTTCTTAATCCTTCAATTAATTACTTTACTATAATAATTCTCTTTCTTATTGTTTTACTTTTATGTTTTGTTTTGTAAAATACATTTATTTTAATTTCGAATCAAAACCCTTCTAATTTGGTTCTATGTTCATTTTGTTTTATATCCTCTTTTGAATTTTGTTTTGCACTTTGCATTTTTTCTGCATTTCTATATTGCTCCTATTTACTTTTCCTTCTTTTATTTTTAGTGCATAATGATAAGTGCACAAATACACCTAAATTCTATGTGTTTCATCCATTTATTTATTTAGTATTTTGTGCAAATTGATTGAAAAGGACACTTAGATGCTCTATATTTTGTTTTTAGGTCATGAAATGACACATATGAGCATTAGAAAAGAATCCAGAGGCAAAACCATTCAAATCATGAAGCATTGGAGCAAGATTGTTCACTCAGCAAAGAACACGGGACGTGTTGAACCCCGTGTTCAGGGCCGTGTTTCATTCTGGACTGCTTTGAGACTTCACTAAGTCATCCAGAGAAGAACACGGGGATGAACACGGGACGTGTCATACCCCGTGTATCTTATTGCCATTCGCTTCTGAAGAACACGGGGGGTGTCACACCCCGTGTAATATGATGATCAGTCTTCGTTGAAGAACACGGGGTAGAACATGGGGCGTGTACTACCCCATGTACATTACTGCTTGACATTTCGTAGGAGAACACGGGGCATGTTGCACAACGTGTTTCTTGCTGCTCAAACTTTCGCTGAGAAACACGGGGTACAACACGACCCGTGTTGGACCCCGTGTACATCAAAAATATAAGTTTTGCGCGAGATCTTGCAGAGGGGAGAGGAGAAACTGAGAATTAACAAGGAGAGCTATTGAGAGAAGCCCTAGGAGAGACCCAAACTCACCAAAGGCGCCTTCTAACGCGGATTCAAGCAAGGAATTGAAGAATCAAGCAAGAAATTTGTAGATCTTCATGGATTGTTTGACTTCCCTCTCTGTTTTCTTGTTTTCTTCTGATCTTGTAATGTTCTCACACTAAACCTTTGTGCTTAACTTAGGTGAACTTGTTCATGGAGTTATGGAGCTGAATCTTATATAATCTAGCTTGATTTACTGTTGAATTATGATTTGATTATGCTGTTTTGTCTGGAACAAGCCAATATATCCGGAATATTGAATTTATGTTATGGATTAGTTGATTCTAGGTTGAAATGACCAATTGATTAATTGGATCTTGCATGATCATTGAGAATATCAATTAGACTTAGGAATTAAGCTGATTGAATTCTTTTGCACAGGATGAAATGTCCAAGAATGGATTCTAAGCAGAGTTAATGCAACCTAGATTAGTGGTTACTAGAGTAATTCTGGACACTTAATCTCTTGGTTAGTAGCTAGTAGCCTTGCAATGAGGTATAGCTTAATTTTGGTAATCCAGCAATCCTAATTAATAGTAAACCAAGTTAGAGAATTATATTCAGTCCATAATGAAATGTACAAGGGATCCTTAAGCTAAGTACGCTTTTATTCCATTGAATCAAACCTTATTTTGATAGCTAAGCTCTGTTTTACATTTAATTCTTAATTCACACTCTCAATTGATCCGCCTAGATAATTTACTTGAGATTTAGTTAGTACTCAACCTACAATCCCTATGGAGAACGATAATCTTTTATACTATAACTAGACTTAACCTGTGCACTTGCGGGATTTAGAGGTCAAGTTTTTGGCGCCGTTGCCGGGGATTGTATCCAGTTGATATTAACAACAAGTTTTAAGTGAATTAGACTAGGCAATTCTTTTCTTTTAGTTCATAATTCCTCTTGTTTTGATTTTTCTTACTTTAATAACATTTCTTTCTCACCTTGTTCTGTTTGAGTGCCACTTAATCTTTGTGCAGAAAATCTTTGTATATGCGAAGAAGTCTCGAAGGAATTCTTGACTTCGATCCAAAAATTGAAAGAACTTTGCATAGGAGAAGAAGAGAGCAGCAGTCAGTTCACATCCAAGAAGAAATCCATACTGAAACAGTAATTCAAGACATGGACAATAGATCACTTAGAGAGTTTGCAGCACCCGATGCCACTGGTCTTCAGTCCAGCATAAGGAAGCCTGCTGTTGAGGCCAATAATTTTGAATTGAAGCCAGCTTTGTTGTCTATGGTGCAGCAAAACCAGTTCGGAGGATTGCCAATGGAGGACCCCAACCTCCACATCCAGATTTTCCTTGAATATTGTGATACAATAAAGATCAACGGTGTACAAGCGGATGCCATCAAACTTAGACTTTTCCCTTTCTCCTTGAGGGGTAGAGCAAGAGCTTGGTTGCATTCTTTACCAGCTGGATCAATAACCACATGGGAAGAGCTACTAAGGGCTTTCCTATCAAGATACTTTCCTCCCAGCAAAACTGCCCAATTGAGGAACAAGATTACTACATTTTCTCAAAGGGAAGGAGAATCCCTGTTTGATGCTTGGGACAGATACAAAGAGCTATTAAGGCTGTGCCCACATCATGGATTAGAAAAATGGCTTGTTCTTCATACCTTTTACAATGGTTTGAATTACAACACTAGACTTACTGTGGATGCTGCTGCTGGAGGTGCCTTAATGAATAAAAGATTGGATTAAGCTTATGAGCTGATTGAAGACATGGCTTTGAACCATTATCAATGGTCAAATGAGAGGGGACCATCAAGAAAAGCAGCAGGGAAGTATGAATTAGATGCCTTTAGTCATTTATCTGCTAAAGTAGATGCATTAGGAAGCTTAGGTAGCAATAATGGCCAAATTTGACAAATTTCATGTTAACAGTGTGAATACAATAGGTGCCACTGACATTCCTTGTGAGATTTGTGGAATTACAGGGCATATTGCAGCTGAATGCACCTTGGGCCAAGATTTTACTGAGCAAATGAATTATGTGAATAACAGTGGGTTTGGACAGAAAAACCAAAGTGAACCATTTGGGAACACTTACAATCCATCATGGAGGAATCATCCAAATTTCTCCTACAAGCCCACCCAACCGTACAATACACAAACCACTACCAATAGACCACCACCACTCAGTTTCCAAGGTCAAAGATCATACAACCCACCAGCCCAACCATCCTCTACTGCAAAATTAGAAGGCCTCTTGGAGAAATTTCTTATTTCTCAAGAGAAAACCAATGAGGAATTTAGACAACATGGAAGACACATGGAAGATTCAATTAGGCAACTGTCTTCTAAGGTAGATTCCTTGGCCACTCATGGAAAGATGCTGGAAACTCAAATTGCTCAACAAGCTTCAGCATCTTCTTCAAGAGCTTATGGCCAACTCCCTGCTCAACCGGAATCAAATCCAAGGGAGCATTGCAAGGCAATAACTCTTAGGACTAGAAGATTATTGAATGATCCTATTGCCACTCAAGAAAGTGAAAAAGAGACAAGAGTGGAAGAAGAGCAAAAACAAGGCAACAAAGCCTCAATTTCTAAGGAAGCTGAAGAGAAAGAAGGGGAACTACTAGACAAATCAAAATATATTCCTCCGGAACCGTACAAACCGCCTATCCCTTATCCTTAAAGATTAGCCAAGGCTAAACTGGATAAGCAGTTTGGAAAGTTCTTGGAAGTGCTGAAGAAATTGTACATCAATATTCCCTTCAAGAGGAAGTTAGAGGAGCATGAAACTGTGGCTTTGACTGAGGAGTGTAATGCCATCATTCAAAATAAACTACCTCCTAAGCTAAAGGATCCAGGAGGCTTCTCCATTCCTTGCGTTATAGGAAATGTCTCTATTGATCAGGCATTATGTGACTTGGGGGCGAGTGTGAGCCTTATGCCATTGTCGGTTGCTAAGAGATTGAACATTGAGGAGATGAAGCCCATCACGGTTTCACTTCAACTAGCCTACCGTTCAGTAAAGTATCTAGTAGGTATTCTTGAGGATATACCTATCAAAGTTGGTAAGTTTTTCATACCAGTGGATTTTGTTGTCCTTGAGATGGAAGAGGATTCTAAAATTCCTATCATTTTAGGTAGACTATTTCTTGCCACTGCTGGAGCTTTAATTGATGTTAAAAATGGTAGACTGTCATTATCTGTTGGGGATGAGAAGGTTGAATTTAATTTGAATGAATCAATCAAATTACCTGTTTGTGAAGACTCCATATGCAGGGTAGATGTGCTAAACAAAGCTATGAAAGAAGACCATCAAAAGGGAAGCCTCCAAGATCCTCTTGAAGCATGTCTAGTTACAAATGGAGTGGTTGAAACTGAAGAAGCTGCTACATATGCCCAGTTTTTGGAAGTAAGCCCACCACTTCCCTTCCCTGAAGAAGCTATTGAACAATTGGAAGTGGAGCCCAACAAAACCACCACCGAGGAAGACAAACTGCCAAAGGTAGAACTTAAACCTCTCCCATCTTCCCTCAGGTATGAATTTCTAGGACCCCATTCTACTTATCCTGTTATAGTTAATGCCAATCTAACTGCTATGGAAACAGAAAAATTACTTAGGCAGCTTAGATTTCATAGGAAAGCTTTGGGGTATTCTATTTCTGATTTGAAAGGGATTAGTCCTTCTATTTGTATGCATAAGATCTTGTTGGAGGATGACAGTAAGCCCTCCATTGAACACCAAAGAAGGCCGAATCCTAATATGAAAGAAGTTGTAAAGAAGGAAATAATGAAGCTGTTAGATGCTGGGGTAATTTACCCAATTTTCGATAGCCAGTGGGTTAGCCCGGTTCATGTTGTGCCTAAGAAAGGGGGGCTAACTGTAGTGAAAAATGAAAACAATGAGCTAATTCCCACTAGGACTGTCACGGGTTGGAGAATGTGCATTGACTATAGGAAATTGAATAAGGCAACCCGGAAGGACCATTTCCCCCTTCCCTTCATTGATCAAACTTTGGAAAGATTAGCTAAGCATTCACATTTCTATTATTTGGATGGCTATTCTGGTTTCTTCCAAATTCCTATCCATCCAAATGATCAGGAAAAGACCACATTTACGT
The DNA here is from genome assembly GCA_020226215.1 of Sindora glabra. Lineage (NCBI taxonomy): Eukaryota > Viridiplantae > Streptophyta > Magnoliopsida > Fabales > Fabaceae > Sindora > Sindora glabra. Next base: position 34,194,853 of record CM035233.1, read on the forward strand.
GTCCTTATGGCACATTTGCATATAGAAGAATGCCTTTTGGTTTATGCAATGCTCCAGCTACTTTTCAGCGTTGTATGATGGCAATCTTTTCTGATTTCATTGAAAATATCATGGAAGTTTTTATGGATGATTTTTCTATATATGGCACTTCCTTTGATAACTGTTTAACCAATTTATCTCAAGTTTTGTAGAGATGTGAAGAGGTAAATCTGGTTCTCAATTGGGAGAAATACCATTTTATGGTAAGAGAAGGGATTGTCCTTGGCCATCAAGTATCTGAGAATGGGATTGAAATGGATAAGGCCAAAGTGGACATTATAGAGAAATTGCCTCCCCCAAATTCTGTCAAGGGATTGAGGAGTTTTCTAGGACACGCCGATTTCTACCGACGTTTCATTAAAGATTTCTCTAAAATAGCTAAACCTTTGACTAAGTTACTAGCTAAAGATGTTCCTTTTGATTTTAATCAAGATTGTTTGGATGCCTTTTGCAGGATAAAGAAAGCCTTGATTCCGCCCCAATTATGCAAGCACCGGATTGGAATTTACCTTTTGAGGTGATGTGCGATGCTAGTGATTATGCAATAGGAGCAGTGCTTGGCCAAAGAAAGGACAGAAAGGTTCATGCAATTTATTATGCAAGCAAGACTCTTGATGAAGCTCAATTGAATTATGCCACAACCGAAAAGGAACTTCTTGCTGTGGTATATGCAATTGATAAGTTCAGATCTTATTTGGTGAATTCAAAGGTGATTGTTTTCACAGATCATGCAGCCATCTGGTACCTTCTAAGCAAGAAGGAAGCTAAATCTCGTCTCATCAGATGGATTCTTTTGCTGTAAGAATTCGATCTGGAAATTCAAGATAAGAAGGGTACTGAGAATGTTGTAGCTGATCACCTCTCAAGGCTGAAGCAAGAATTAGGAGATGAAGAAGACAAGGACATGCCAATCAATGATGCCCTTCTTGATGATTATTTGTTAGCTGTCTCTTCTTCCGCCATCCCTTGGTTTGCTGATTATGTGAACTACATAGTGAGTGGAGTTTTACCTCCGGATGCGGGGTATTAAAAGAAGAAGAAGTTTCTAGCTAAGGCAAAGCACTACTTTTGGGATGAGCCCCTTCTCTTTAGGAGATGTGCTGATGGCCTATTTAGAAGATGTGTGCCTGAGGAGGAAATTGCAAGTATCTTGTTTCACTGTCATTCCTCTCCATATGAAGGACATTTTGGTGCTTCAAGAACTGCTGTAAAGATTGCCCAGGCGGGATTTTATTGGCCAACTCTTTTTAGAGATGTTCATCATTATGTCACTTCTTGTGACCAATGCCAAAGGGTTGGGAACATATCAAAGAGACATGAGATGCCCTTGAATAACATTCTAGAGGTTGAAATATTTGATGTTTGGGGAATTGACTTCATGGGACCATTCCCACCTTCTTGCAGCAACAGATTCATACTAGTGGCAGTTGATTATGTGTCCAAATGGGTGGAAGCAATTGCCACTCGAACTTGTGATGCCAAGGCTGTAGTTCAATTTTTCAAGAAGGTGTTGTTCCCTAGGTTTGGAATCTCTAGAGCTGTCATAAGTGATGGAGGGTCTCATTTCATTGCCCATCAGTTTTAGTCACTCTTGAGAGGGTATGGAGTAACCCATAAGATTTCTGCTCCATATCATCCTCAAACCAGTCGGCAAGTTGAGCTTTCCAATAGAGAAATTAAGTCCATCTTGGAAAAGACAGTGTCTAGATCAAGGAAGAATTGGGCACTTAAGCTGGATGATGCTCTATGGGCTTATAGAACTGCCTTTAAAACTCCAATTGGAATGGCACCATTTAGGCTCATCTATGGGAAGAACTGTCACTTACCAGTAGAGATGGAACACAAGGCGTATTGGGCAATCAAGTTGCTCAACTTTGACTTATAATCTGCTGGAGAGAAGAGAAAGCTCCAACTTCTTGAGCTTGAAGAATTAAGGAATGAAGCTTATGATAATGCTAAGATCTATAAAGAAAGAACAAAGGCTTGGCATGACAAGCGAATTCTTAGAAGGGAATTTCAAGAAGGAGACTTGGTGCTCTTATTCAGTTCGAGATTCAAGTTATTTCCAGGGAAGCTAAAGACAAGATGGACTGGACCATATCTTGTGAAGAAGGTATATCCATTTGGAGCTGTGGAGATTTGGAGCGAAAGCACCGACAACTTCAAGGTCAATGGCCAAAGATTTAAGAATTATGTTGCTGGGCCACCAGTAATGGAAGCACCAGACTAATAAAGAAATAGGGGTCGAGCTTATGACCTTAAACAAGCGCTTCTTGGGAGGCAACCCAAGCTTGTTTTTCTGTTTTCTTGCCTTTTAATCCTTAGTTTTCTACTTTTCAATTTGAGTTACTGAGTAGTGGAGGAATTTAAGTCATTAAGTGTTGATGTTGAATGCTCATTTTTGCATGTGGACTTTGTCTTTGAGGTAGATTAGGCATGAATTCATGATTGTTGTCTGTTTTCTTACACAGAGGGCTCAAAACGCAGTCCAGTGAGATACACGGTGTAAAACACGGGTCGTGTACTACACCGTGTACCTCACTGTCTGACCAATTTTAAAGAACTTGTGATTTTCAACGAAGTCCAATGAGAAACACGGTATTGAGCACGGACCGTGTTGGAACCCGTGTTCCTTACTGTCTGATTCATATAAAAACTTTTATGATTTTGATGGAAGTCCAGAGAGATACACGGTGTTGAACATGGACCGTGTCATACCCCATGTACCTCTCTGGTTGAACCACTGATGAGAGCTTTTAAACTTGAGCTAATCCAGAGAGAAACACGGGAAAGAACACGGGTTGTGTTTGATCCCGTGTACAACGCGAGGTTTGTTATCATGTTTCAGAGAGAAACACGGGGGATAACACGGGGTATGTCAGACCCCGTGTAAGTTGCTAAACCTAGAACACTCATCCGCGCAGAAACACGGGGTACCACACGGGTCGTGTTTAACCCCGTGTTCCTGTGCGAGGGAGCTTTTAATTGTCAAAAAACCCAGATTTTTCCAGATTTCCCCCAAATTTCTTCTTCTTCCTCACTGCACTAACCCTTCTCCTTGCATTTTCGCACTCCATACTGCCAAAATACACTAATCAAAGTGTTTCATTTTGCCATTTGAGGTTGTTTAGCTAATTGATTTGCGATTTAATCGGTTGAAAAGCTGTGATTTGGATCCCTCTTCTCATTTCAACACGAACTAGGGTTTTTGTTCATCATCTCACGAGGTTAGTGCATTTCCTTTGAAATTCTTGGAGTTTATTAATATTTCTAATGATTATTAACTTCAATTACATGTTAGAATTCATAGGAATGTTAAAATCCTTTGAAATTGATGTTTGATAGGTTGATTGAATGACTTTACAAAGCAATGTTCATAGAAATTCACTAGTTTTCTTGATTGAATTTGCTTCTTTGATGATTAATTAATCAAAATAGAATCTTAGATTGATGAATTGAGTTTGAATATTTCATTCATAGGACTTATACTGTTGAATTGATGGATGAGTTTGATTACTTGACCTTGATATTCATTAAACTCCACTGATTGGATGTTGATTGATGGATTGCTTATGTGTATTGAATCTTTAACTCTTTGAATTGGAATTCTTTGATTACTTGGCTTGCAAGCCTTTGAGGTTTACTGCTTAATTGCTTTATTGCCTGCCTTGCCTCATTGACATGACCACTCCATTGCTTTCATGGCATTGAACTTTAACTTGTTTTTCAGTTGATATTGGATGATATTGAAAATACATGCTGATCTATTGCATTTAAATCTACTGACTTGGCCACTGTTAATAAACATGAGATTGATTGATTGAACATTGAATAATTGGATGTTAGCTATTGCTGAATTTTTGTTCTTGGAATTTGCTGCTGGCTGATATACTCTCAATACACTCTCTCAATTTGTTAATTCCTTTTGCAGACAATGTCTAAAAGACAAAAGACCACTACGAGAAAGACTACCAAGGGTAGTACATCTAGAGGGACATCGTCTAGAGGACCTTCACACCCCTTCTTAGATTTCACTGAAAAGGCTTACCTCCAAGCCTATGATAGACACAAGGATAAGCCAATTGTAGAAGGGAGATTTTTAGACTGGGGAGTGCTGAAGGAGTTTGGACTAGAGGAAGAAATACGTGAGCTTATCAGTGTGGGAACTTGGGAGACCTTCTTTGAGATTAAAGAGCCCACCTACAGGGAGCTCACCTTGGAGTTTCTTAGCATATTTTATTTAGAAAGGTATTTTGGGACGGTGGACTCACCTGATACAATTTAGTTCAGGCTTGGAGGCGTTGCTTACTCTATGAGTGTAACCCAGCTGTCTGTTCGCCTGGGACTCTATTTTGTGGAGTTTGTGACTACTTCGGAGTACCAAGACATGCTAGTCGAACTGCCCCACGGGACCCAGGAGTGGCGGGTGTGGACCGACATAGCCACTGGACACACATATGATCCCGCTAAGAGTAAGGCGTCTAGCCTTAGGAGGGTTTCCTGGAGAGTCCTTCACTCCATTTTCAGTCATACTCTGAGTGGACGGGGGCACAGTCATGGAGTTGTGAGCACCTCTAATATTCTATTCCTCTACAGCATGATTGAGAGGGTGCCTATCCATATTAGAGGAGCATTTGCTCACTTTTTCTTAGCCCAGGCCATGGATAGGAGAGTTGGTAGTATAGCTACTGGCCCATACATCACTCGACTAGCCAGACGGTTAGGAGTCTTCGACCAGCCTTATGGTTCTCTGACCATAGTATCACACATGGCACCCCTTCGAAGGGGCATTCTTATAGTCATAGGGATCCAGCCGGTAGTGCAGCAGCAGCAGCAGCCTCAGGAGGTGCAGCAGCAGCAGCAGCCTCAGGAGGAGCAGCAGCAGCATATTCCAAGTGATAACACAGCTCTTGATGTTAGTCCTTCTTCTTCCACTGGGAGCAGAGTTCCACATGAGGCATATTTCAAAGACATCCTCTCTGGCCAGCAGTAGATCTTGGCGGAGCTCTGTTTGATATATGAGCGTCAGACACGGATCGAGGGACTCTATGATGACTTGGACAGGCGCTCCAGGCACATAGAGGGCATGGTGGAGCCCTTGTTCCACCTATTCCACCTTTCCTCCCCTGCTGACCCGGATCCCCCTACCCAGTAGTTTCGATTGATTACTACATTTTTTTATTTAGCTATTCTGTTTTTCTTTTTACTTATTCTTCATATCTATCCCCATTTATCTGGTTTGTACATATATTAACTATGCACTTTGTTTTACTCTTTATTATATTACTTTCTTCTCTTTTATTTTCTTGCACTCTTTATGTTAATATCTATAATAACTAACAGCATTTCTTTTCCAGTATTGTATTTTCTTTCTTTTAGATTACTGGTTCTCTCTCTCTCTCCTACCTCGTCTCTCCTTCTGGATCTCCCTGCGATTTACTGGACAACCATAATCCGCATGTCAGGGAAGTTTCGGTTCCCCAACTATTTTCTATCTCTTTTCCCATTTACTATTGTGTACATTGAGGACAATGTCCAATTTTAAGTGTGGGGGAGCTGTGTTTGCAATGCTTTGCACTTGAACTTGCTTGAATGATTTAGAGTACTGAAATTTGCTCCAATTTCAATGATATATAAAAAAAATGAAATCATGAAAATAAATAATAATAATAAAAAAATGTAAGGCAATTCATTGAATAAAGTGATTGATTCATGCCTTGTTTCTTTAATGAATATTTGGCAACTTGATAAGGAAAATCTAAAGCTTGAAGCTAAGAGTAATGAGCATAATTGACCCTTGTGAGATTTGAGCCTTTTGAGCTATTTTCTCATTACAAATTAAAGCTCATTTTTCTTCTTGAGGGATTATGTCATCACTCTTGTCTTTGTGCTCTAGAACTTGCATTTTCTCTTTTTGAGGCTACATTTTATGTATTTTGCATGTCAAATATGATGAGGCCATGTTTCTTTACCCTTCTTTTTATTTGTTTGGCCTATTTGAATTCTTTTCTTTAATTTTCCCTAAAACTTTTTCCCTAGTTAGCCACTTTGAGCCTTGGACCCTCATTTCTAGCCTAGCCATACCATGTTCATCCAAAGCCACTACCTAAGTGAACTTGAACCTTAGAGTTTGAGGGGACTTAGACACATTATATGAGTTTGGCTATTTTAGAGGTCCTTACTTAGTGCTGCTAGTTGGATAAGTTGATGTATAACTTTGGTTGTTAAATAAAATAAAATAAAATAAAAGAGGAAGAAAAAGAAAAAAAAGAAACAATCAAACAAAAAAAAAAGAGGCAACAAATCACCATAAAATAAATGGTGTCAAACAAATAATTTGGGAAGAAGAAAAGGAAGAAAAGCTTGTTATGAAAAAAAAATGTTGTGTTTGCTGATTTATTTGTATAAAAAAAAAGATGATGAATGAAATAATGAAAATCAAAAGGAGAAGAATGGAGGTTGAAGCAAGGGTGGAAGCAAGCTATCAAGCTGAGTATTGGAACTTGACAATGGTCAAATTCATGACCAATGTGTCTTTTTCCTTCAAACTCATGGTTCTATCACTTTTGACCCTTTGATGTTCCTACCCCCTGCCTTCACCCTTTTTCCCCAATAAAGCCCTCTGATTTGCATGCATTTTACATTATAGTAGTGGAGATTAGAGTTTGTGCAAGCATATGGTAGCATTAAGTCATGAGATGATTGACTTGAGAGTATACACAAGCCTTGTTTTGAGAGTGAGAGTAAACACTTTACCTGTGAGGCTATTCTCTTTTGCTTCTATGCTGAGAATTGACTTGTTTAGTTGCTTTATTTTCATTTAGTTTCTTGGCATGACTTGATCCTAATCTTTGATTTGTTGAATGATTGCTTGATTATAAAAAAAAAAAAGAAAAGAAAAGAGAAGAAGAAAAAGAAGTGAATAAAATTGGAGTAGATTTTCTTGTTCTCTTACTTCCTTGCTCGAGGACGAGCAAGATTCAAGTGTGGGGGAATTGATAAGTGCACAAATACACCTAAATTCTATATGTTTCATCCATTTATTTACTTAGTATTTTGTGCAAATTGATTGAAAAGGACACTTAGATGCTCTATATTTTGTTTTCAGGTCATGAAATGACACATATGAGCATTAGAAAAGAATCTAGAGGCAAAACCATTCAAATCATGAAGCATTAGAGCAAGATTGTTCACTCAGCAAAGAACACGGGACGTGTTGAACCCCGTGTTCAGGGCCGTGTTTCATTCTGGACTGCTTCGAGACTTCACTAAGTCATCTAGAGAAGAACACGGGGATGAACACGGGACGTGTCATACCCCATGTATCTTACTGCCATTCGCTTCTGAAGAACACGGGGGGTGTCACACCCCGTGTAATATGATGATCAGTCTTTGTTGAAGAACACGGGGTAGAACATGGGGCGTGTACTACCCCGTGTACATTACTACTTGACATTTCGTAGGAGAACACGGGGCATGTTACACAACGTGTTTCTTGCTGCTCAAACTTTCGCTGAGAAACACAGGGTACAACACGGCCCGTGTTGGACCCCGTGTACATCAAAAATATAAGTTTTGCATGAGATCTTGCAGAGGGGAGAGGAGAAATTGAGAATTAACAAGGAGAGCTGTTGGGAGAAGCCCTAGGAGAGACCCAAACTCACCAAAGGCACCTTCTAACGTGGATTCAAGCAAGGAATTGAAGAATCAAGCAAGAAATTTGTAGATCTTCATGGATTGTTTGACTTCCCTCTCTGTTTTCTTGTTTTCTTCTAATCTTGTAATGTTCTCACACTAAACCTTTGTGCTTAGCTTAGGTGAACTTGTTCATGGAGTTATGGAACTGAATCTTATATAATCTAGCTTGATTTACTATTGAATTCTGATTTGATTATGCTGTTTTGTCTGGAACAAGCCAATATATCCGGAATATTGGATTTGTGTTATGGATTAGTTGATTTTAGGTTGAATTGACCAATTGATTAATTGGATCTTGCATGATCATTGAGAATATCAATTAGACTTAGGAATTAAGCTGATTGAATTCTTTTGCACAGGATGAAATGTCCAAGAATGGATTCTAAGCAGAGTTAATGCAACCTAGATTAGTGGTTACTAGAGTAATTCTGGACACTTAATCTCTTGGTTAGTAGCTAGTAGCCTTGCAATGAGGTATAGCTTAATTTTGGTAATCTAGCAATCCTAATTAACAGTAAACCAAGTTAGAGAATTATATTTAGTCCATAATGAAATGTACAAGGGATCCTTAAGCTAAGTACGCTTTTATTCCATTGAATCAAACCTTATTTTGATAGCTAAGCTCTGTTTTACATTTAATTCTTAATTCACACTCTCAATTGATCCGCCTAGATAATTTACTTGAGATTCAGTTAGTACTCAACCTACAATCCCTGTGGAGAACGATAATCTTTTATACTATAACTAGACTTAACCTGTGTACTTGCGGGATTTAGAGGTCACATAAAAAGCTTAAATAATTATCTTATTATTTTCAATAAATAATTAAGAAATGATATATTAAGGGACCACTAGGGGTATGTTCTGGTTGTCACCCTATATTGCATAATTTTTAGCAAATCAATTATAATCAATTTTGGTGTGTTATCTACCAGTTATAACAATACTTCCCTACTTTAAAGGAATTCATTCTTGAATTCTTAGGATTTGAGTACTTTGATAAATTTTACATAAATAAACCAATTTTTATTCTATCATTTACCAAATAAGTATGGATGTTTCTATTGCATGTCTAATTTTGGTTCACAAATAGCATCCTTAACTCTGTCTTATTCCCAATTAACATTCACAAATGGCACATTTTTGGACCTTAAATTCTGGACTTAACAATCTAGAATTTTAATTGGTTACTTTTGTAAGTTAACTTGTAATCTTGCTATAATGGCTTATCTTAGATCATATGGAATGCATTTAGTATGTACTTCAAAAGTATAAAAATGTGAAATACTAGATGCATAGTATGCAAGCTATTTGGTAAATCCAAATGATATGCAATACCTCCTATACATTTGGTAACTAGGAAGGTTCAATGAAGTAAGGCACTAATTTTCCTTTCTTTCCTAAGTATTTACCTTTCATAGGCAAAACTTTAATGAAGACTATGTCTCCTTTTTATCCATATATGATTTTTGTTAGTTTTGTGTTATCACTACTATAAGATAGTTAATTAACATCTTTTATTTAGCAATTACATATTAAAACTCAATTAACATATCATCAAGCGATATTGTAAATAATTTATAATGTTAGTTAACAAACCATCATGAAAATGGATAGCAATGTATATTTCATATTGCAATGCATAATCTTATATTTAGCAAGTGCAATGTATAATAGTTTAATTGAGAAAAAAGCTATATTTCCCTTTACATTAATTGCATACATTTTAGATATAGGATTATATAATACCTCAAGATTTACACTATTAAATGGCATATAGTCATACTGTTTCTAACTACAATGGAACAAAACAAACACATAACAATTTAACAGTCATAACAATCATAAAGAAATATTTTATTTGTGAAAGTAAAATTACCTTCTAATTTATCTTTGCTAATTTTTTGTTTGAATATATATAAGTTATTATTGATGTATATCTCTCATATAAGACTTGCATTAATTAAAGATAATTTTATTAACAAAATACAAACTAATAAATAAGCAATTATGTTGGAAGCATAACTATAAAACAAAGACCTTATTATCTTGAACTCTTGGTAAGAAATTTATATGGTAGGATTGTTAACCTAAATCCTTTCACCATGATCTTTTTGCACATAGCACTCTTCCAAATTGCCTTGATAATTAACTAAAGGTAGTCCTAATGAGAAAGGTGTATATTTAATATTAATGGCAATATCTTCTTCATTCTTACTACTAACAATTGTCTCTTCCTTTGAAGAGCTATAAACTATTTGTTACTAATAAGGTCTAATAGATAAAAAAATTGTTTTACTTAGGATACTATTATGAAGGGCTCTTGTTTATGACCCTCCTTACTAAGATCCACTAATATGAATCTTAACTCATGCATTTGGATGTTATTATTAGTTTCCACTAATTTACATCAAAAGACATACTCCTTAAATTACATGTAGTTAAGCTCCTATATATCTCCAATGACTATGACATCATTTTGTAAAAAGGCCTTTGTCTTTAGCACTAAAAACATACATTACTTAAGGCATAAGAATGACCCTTACTATTTTGCATATTGCTTCTCTCATCCTATTTTTTGTATAAAAAGAATATTTATTGATATCATATCTTGGATAAGAAATGATCTCTCTAAGAAGCCCATTAGCTAACCATTTGATAATCTCTGAAATAATATTTGATATCTTCTCTATAATGTTACCTTGTAGAACCACATGATGAATGGTGATTATATTCATCTTGAACCCATTGCTCACTCCTACCATGATTGTACTTTTTTATAAGAACAATATGCTTATCCATATAAGGCTTAATCTTTTCACTATTTTACAAGGCATAGAAGTAGGCATGTGCTAATATTTCATAGTTTATGCTCTCCACTCAGGTCCCTAATAAACCTATCCCTAAAATACTTCCTTAATGGCAAGGCTTTAAAGTTTGATAGTTTCTGCATCTAACAAGTATTTAGTGCAAAACTTAATAACCTTCTTAGTAATATATCTTTCAACAATACATTCTTCTAGCCTATTCCTATTGTGTACATACCTTTTTAATATCTTTATATATCATTTCATAGGATATATCCACCTCAAATAAACTAGTCTAAAAAGTCTTATCTCCTTTACCAAATATACCATGATGTTAATAAATGATAGTGGAAAATATATGTCAAGTTAGTGTAATATGATGAAAAAATTCCTCCACAAGTTATCCAATTCTTTTGAATTAATGATATTAGCACAAATTGCATTAAACAAGAAGCAAAGTCTTGTGATAGCTTATGTTACATGTTTAAGCTATATTCCTTGGATGGCGACTAGTAAAAGTTGCTGCATTAAAGCATGATGATCATGAAACTTTAAGCTAACTAATTTTAAATCATTTATAGAAATAAGGCTTCAGAAGTTGGAAGAATAGCCTAGTTGAACCTTAACCCTATTTAGAAACTTTCATAAACTTTTTCTCCTTCCTAGACAAGGTATAACATGCTGGAGACAAATACATATATTAACCCTTTTTTTTATGTTAGTTCCTCCCACATGGCTATTTCTTACAAGTACAATGACATAACCCATTTTCATGGTTATCATGATGAATGTAAATATACCTAATTAGTATTAATAAATAAATATCTTTACAAGCTTTTATATTATACTAATAATCTTACCAAATTAGTGCTATCAAAGAAGCAAATATCTATTTTTACAAAACAAAACTATTTACAATATAAGTTTTGAAGCTAAATACATATGCCAAAATTTGCATATATAGAAATATAATTTACATAATACATATCATATGATACTAAGGTTGGTATTATGGTGTACTTATCGGGTACACCAATGTATCATATATATTCAAAAATAGGATAACATAAGAGTATTTGCAATCTAAACCTTTTTTATCAATCAAATAAAAACTAATTGCTTTCAAATTTTGCCACAACATTCCTAACATATTAAATAATGGATAAATTGAATGTTATACAAATAATTTCATAGGTTTACTATTGTATCAAAGGCAAGAACTCATATTAGCTAATTTTGGACTACATCAGAGCTGTCAAGATAAAACTATTATTTAAGTAACCAAATTAACTCCAATTGCCACCAAACTTTGACACAACCTTGTTAAACATCCTAAATATCATATCATAAGAATTTCATAATTTTTCTTAACCACTTGTAGGTTAGAAAATTGAAAAATTGAGACTACACAAACAAGGTTTTAAAAAAGCTGATTTTAAGTGCTTCATCCAAAACTTGATTTTTCATGCATATAAAAATTTTCAAAAATTACCAAATTCATCTATAGTCATCCTAACACCAAATATGACACTAAAATACTAAGAATTTAAATTTTAAAAATTTTCAATCCCTTAACATATTGGATGACTAAAACCTTGGTTCAGCACCACTAAAAAAACTAGTTTTAGTCTATAAACTTGCTTCCTTCATCTTTCTTAAATAAACTTTGTGGATTATTTTTCTATCATTCTCAATATCAATACACTAACATTAAGCCATCATTGTTATTTGAAAAGCCCCAAAATCAAAACCAATCACTAACATGTATAATATTTAAGGAAGGCATAAATTAACATCATTATTTTATGAAATGATTCCCAACTAAAGAGAGTTGCCACTCACCTTTTGGTGTTTTGTTGTACGCTTAAATTCCCACTAATTTCCTCTTTTCCTTCCACATTTTCGGGTGGTCCAAGGAGTAAAATTTCTACCTTAAATTGGTCAACCCACTTATATATATATCCAAAACCCTAATTCCAAAAAAAATATCTACAAGTTTCTAAAAATTTCTTTTTATTATTTATTAAATTTTGAGAGAAATTCTAGGACAATTAGTTATTGGTCTTGGACATCCAAGTGTCCCCAAAATTAAAAAACTATGACCTTAACAACCAATAAAAATAAACCATCTTGAAAGATAAAAAGGAATTTATTACAAATTAGTCCTAATTCTTCCTTTTTTTTTCCATTTATGTCATTAGCTTCTTTTAATAGTTTGGGCCTATATTTTTAGGCTTTAAAAATCAAATTTGCACCTCCAAAAATTAGGCTAAATCAACCTAATACCAATAAAAATTAGCCACTTAAAAAGATAAAAAAATTATTACAAATTAACCCTAATTTTTTCACTTTTTTACATTTTTGCCTTTAAACTTTTAGATATTTTATGCATTTAATTCTAGGATTCCCTATACATTTCATGCCCTAAAAATGATTTAAGTCAGCCTAAGGGTTTTTAAATTAATTTATTAAGTTTTTGGCTCAAATTCTCACTTTTCGATTTATTCAGATTTTAAAATTCTAACAAATTTCTATGCGAATTTTCTTAAACTTATTATTAGGATTTTTAATTGGATTTTTTTTATTTTAATGCTTGATAAAGTTCTTATAAAAATTTATTTGGGCTTACATCTTCCTATAAACCTCCTAAATTTTATCTTATTTTCCTATCAGGTTTTTCTGCTTTGGGTGTTTCCAATAGAATACCTATTTAGAATTTTTAATTTACTTAAGATATTTTCTAAAAAGACTCTTATGGGATATTACATATAGTCAAGCTTTGATACCATCCTTTATCTTGCCAAGCATATTCTAAAGCATTCTAACCATATTATCGCATACATTTTTCTCTACATGCATGACATCAATGTTATGCTTGATAATCAAGTCCTTTCTATATGCAAGATAAAAAAATATGGACATTTTCTTCCATTGAGTATTGCCACTTGCTTATGCATTAGGTTTGCCAAAAGTGACATCATTATTTTTCACCCTTTCATAAACCTCCCTTTATATAAGAGCTTTGGAGCCATTACCTCCTTTGTTAAACCATTGAAAGCTTTTCTTCATAAACCTTTGTCAAACCATACATTTATAAAGGTCATCTTCTATATGAACTTTATTTTGTGTCCAAGGTTATGATGCATATTCATGAGCTAAAATAAAATTAGAAACAATTTGGTGTGGCATCATAACCTCAACCCTAATCATCTTAGGTTGAATACATTAAGAAAAATCTTAAACAAGCAAAACCAAAAGTTGACACCAAAATATTAAGACACACATATAATGAAAATCTTAAGATATCTAGTAAGTGTACCTTATTTGCATAAAGGATTATAAAATCAACTTGCACTTTTTGATTTTGCAAGAGTTCATAAGATAGAGTTTTACATTAGAGGAATACCAATTTTACAAATGACATTACAACATTTTAGTCATGTATTCCAATCTCATGTTAGAGCTTTTATATTTTTTTTTATTTTTCCCATCAGTTGATAATAATAAGAAATATGTAAAATGATATATGCCAATTATTAGATGTTAATTTTGTTTATAATATTTGTCATTTATAACAAAATGGCATTGTTATAATGTTATACTATATATAATTTTACATTGATCAATTATAAGAAACTATGGTTATATAGTTTAAACATTGGCTATTTGTATACAACAAATGTCCTTTACCTTTATAAATTACTTTACTCTAACTTAAATACTATATTGAATTTTGGAAAAATACATCAATAGTTTTACAAATTCATGTCAAATATGCTAATCACAAATATCATTTTTTTAGATATAAAATTTGACATCATTTTTAGTATTGATAATTCTTTTATACAAGTTCAAGTCAATTTGCTTTTAAATACAAAATTGGCTATCAAATAACAACCTTATCATCATTTTTCATTGCTTTTTTTTATAAGTGTCGACATCATTTCTTTTTGTTTACTTTTCTTATAACGATATAAACATCAATGTATAGGATGTGAATATATGAAAATTTAGTAATGAAAGAAAATATTTAATTAAGATATAAACCATTGCTTGAATTGGTAATTTCTTTTAAATAAGATAAACTTAATTTACTTTTAAATACAATATTATTTATTATACAAAAATCCTAATGTCATTTCTTATTGCTTGTCTTTTTTTCATAAAGATAGAAACATAAACACATTGAATATGAATATAAAAAGTATGGCAAAAGAGATATCAAAATATGAAAATTTATTTTGTAATTTTACTCACTTCCATGTATTGTTACATTGATAAATGTAATTTCACATAAATATTGTGCTTTGTTTTATCCTTATTGCCATCTTCACTACCAATTCTCTTTGCCACAATTAGAAATTAATTTTTCTTGATAAATCATGAATCTAAACAATATATTCACCTTTATTAAAAATGGTAACGTATCTAAAGAGGAGAAAAATAAATTTTCTGACATCTCATTTAACACATTTATGTACTTGCCAATGTGTGAAAGCAGAGCAAGTTAGATTTTAAAAAAAATGTGTTAGATGAAATATTAAGGGAACTATTTCCCTATCCTCAAATACCCTAGAGTTAGAAAATAGAGGTTAAGGCATTATTGAGATATTTGAAATTAAAAATGAAAACCAAATATATAAGCAAGATAAAAAAACTATAGACATTAGTTATTCTACAATACCAAACAATTGATAATTGTTATATATGTATATATCAGTTAAGTTCAAATGTGAAAATGTTTTATATATCCAAGGTGACTTGTGAAATGCCTTTTAAATGGTAGTTAATTTTTAAACCAACATGTTAAAATTTTCATCTTCTTAATAAAGAAATTGGGACTACTTTTCAATGTTGATTTTATTAATAACCAACATTTTATGATTTTGAAGCTCTTTTTACTTGTTACTCTTTTCATAATCATATTATGAATTTATATAAATAGTTATTTGTGTTTTGATATCTTATATTTAGTACAATAAGATGAGAAAAAACTATGCTTAAACATTAATATAGAAAAAATAATTGTTCATATCAATGCATAAAAGCTACAACATAACCATTATGTATCAAAATCATCATCTAAGATTGAAATTCCTAATTGTTGCTTAATTTTCTCCATTATAACATAAGAGTATGCATGGAAGAACAGAAAACACTTTAGTTCTTCCATGTAGACCTTAGTAATGAAAGTGGAGGATCATTAGAGAGATATCATTAGAATATTAGAGAGTGATGATGAACTATGGAAGTATCCAATTATAGAATCTAATATCTCCTATTTGATCATTAATATTTTACAATAGGAGACATTAAACTCTAAGATAGGGTGCTTCAATAAGATTTGAAGCATTTCTAATTACCCAA
This sequence comes from Sindora glabra, assembly GCA_020226215.1. NCBI lineage: Eukaryota > Viridiplantae > Streptophyta > Magnoliopsida > Fabales > Fabaceae > Sindora > Sindora glabra. Next base: position 34,210,764 of record CM035233.1, read on the forward strand.
ACTTGAAAATACAAAAAGAATGAGGGCAAAATAGATATTGGTTGTTAGCTCAAGCCTAATGTTCCATGTATTAGCCTTTTCAATTTAGCTACTAGTTATCACACCTTTTGAAATCGATGAATGCAAAAATTAATGTGGAAATGTTTCACATTTCCTAGCAGGACACATTAAATGATTTTTAGATGATGACTATGATACACATCATAACACACTAAAATTAATTATTACTAGTTTGATAAAAATTATGCAATCTAGAATGACAAACTAGGTTGTACCTTAACGATCCACTTGTTATATCCTTTCTTAATGATTTATTAACAATGATTAAATAATTATTTAGGCTTTTTATACACTAAAAATAGAAGGAAGAAAAACAAACAAAAGTGAAATAGAAATTCAAATAGAATGCATAATGCAAATAGATTTCAAGTAGTATGTAAAATAGAATGAACATAATACTAAATTAGGCAGTTTTGATTTGAATTTAAAATAAATGCACTAAATAGAATAAAATATAGAAGTAAAATAGAAAGAAATCCAATATAACAAAATAGTAAATCAAAGGATTTAAGAGCTCTTAGTATAGATTTATCATAGATCATAAAATATTTAAATATTTTAATTAATTTTTTTAACCTTGAATTATCTAAAACCCTTACCATAATTCATAAACCCTACGCTAGATAACCATCTACAATTTGATCAATTAAGAAAAGTAGAATTAAGTAATTGCTATAATTCATAAAGCTAAATTAAAATTAATTTAAAAATAAAATTCAGTTAAAGGGAGGGATTAAACTAGAAACCTCTAATTTAATATATTGATCCTTTGTTCCTATATGAAAAATCATTATTAACCAACCCTAATTCAACATAAAATAGATAAAGATTAGAAATCACAAGGTTAAACAAAAATTATACTAAATTAACATTTAACACATGCAATTTCAAGCAATTAATATAAAGAATGAAAGAAAGTGAAAAATTAATTAGAGGAAGTTAATATTATAACTTAAGATCTCATTGTCCAAATATAAATGAGCATTAAAATTCTTGAACTAACCAATTTAGTCTTCTATGGTTGAAAAAGAAGAAACTTGAGAAAGAAAGAAAAGAAGTCTTGTTGAATTGCATAGGAGTAAAAGTGTTCTTGCCTTTTAGAGGCATAAAACCTTATATTTGACTCACTAACCTCAAAAAAACCTAATAGACCTAAATCATATTCCTTCTAAAGTTATAAAGAATAGGGCCTTGCTAATTTTAGAAGCCTAAAATCTATTGACAAATGCACAATTGCACATAAATTCTATGAGTTTCATCACTTATTTACTTAGTATTTTGTGCAAATTGATTGAAAAAGATACTTAGATGCTCGATATTTTATTTTCAGGCTTTGAAAGGACACATATGAGCATTAGAAAAGGATCCAGAGGCAAAACTATGCGAATTATGGAGAATCGAAGTAAATTTGCTCACCTGGCAAAGAACACGGGGTATGGGAACCCCGTGTTGAAGGCCGTGTATCCTTCTGGAATGCTTCGAGGCTTCACTGAACTGCTCAGAGAAGAACACAGGGTACAACATGGATCGTGTCATACCCCGTGTACATTACTGCTTGACACTTCGGAGAAGAACACGAGACATGTTGCACAACATGTATCGTGCTGCTCAACTTTCGCTGAGAAATGCAGGGTGCAACACAGGCCATGTTGGACCCCGTGTACATCACCAATATAAGTTTTTTACGAAATTTAAAAAAAAAAGAGGAGAAATCGAGAATTAACAAGGAGAGCTGCTAGGAGAAACCCTAGGAGAGACCCAAACTCACCAAGGGCACCTTCTAACGTGGATTCGAGCAAAGAATTGAAGATTCAAGCAAGGAATTTGTAGATCTTCACGAACTGTTTGAATTCCCTCTCTGTTTTCTGGTTTTCTTCTGATTTTGTAATATTTTCACACTAAACCCTTGTGCTCAGCTTGGGTGAACTTGTTCATGGATTTATAGATATGAATTTTATATAATCTAGCTTGTTTTACTATTAATTTATGATTTGATTATGCTGTTTATACTGGAACAAACCAATATATCCGGAATATTGGATTTGTGTTATGGATTAATTGATTCTAGGTTGAAATGAATAATTAATTAATCGGACCTTGCATAATCATTGGGAATATCAATTAGACTTAGGAATTAAGCTAATTGAATTCTTTTGCACAGGATGAAATGTCTGAAAATGGATTCTAAAGCAAGTTAATGCAACCTAGATGAGTGATTACTAGAGTAATTCTGGGCACTTAATCTTTTAGTTAGTAGCTAGTAGCCTTGCAATGAGGTATAGCTTAATTTAGGTAATCCAGCAGTCTAAATTAACAATAAACCAAGTTAGAGGATTACATTCATTCCATAATGAAATGTACAAGGGAACCTTAAGCTGAGTACGCTTTCATTTCATTGAACTAAACATTTTTTTGATAACTAAGCTCTGTTTTACATTTTATCCTTAATTCACACTATCAATTGATATGCCTAGATAATTTTACTTGAAATTCAGTTAGTATTCAACATGCAATCTCTGTGGAGACGATAATCTTTTATACTTTAACTCGACTTAATTCGTGCACTTGCGGGATTGCGGTCAAGTTTTTGGCACCGTTGCCAGGGATTGCAACTGGTTGATATTAATAAGAAGTTTTGAGTGAATTAGACTAGGCAATTCATTTTCTTTTAGTTCTTAATTCATCTTATTCTGATTTTCTTATTTTTATATATAACATTTCTTTCTTACTTTATTCTATTCGAGTATTACCTACTCTTTTTGCAGAAAATCTTTGTATATGCAAAGGAGAAGTCTTGAAGGAATTCTTGACTTCGACCCAGAAATTGAAAGAACTTTGCTTAGGAGAAGGAGAGAGCAAAAATCAGTTCATATTCAAGAAGCAATTGACCTTGAATCAGTAATTGAAGATATGGACAATAGATCACTTAGAGAGTTTGCAGTACCCGATGCCACTGGTCTTCAATCCAGTATAAGAAGGCCTGCTGTTGAGGCTAATAACTTTGAATTAAAGCCAGCTCTTTTATCCATGGTGCAGCAAAACCAGTTTGGTGGACTGCCAATGGAGGATCCCAACCTCCATATTCAGATTTTCTTAGAATATTGTGATATATTCAAGATCAATGGTGTAGCAGCAGATGTTATCAAGCTTAGACTCTTCCCATTCTCCTTGAGGGATAGAGCAAGGGCTTAGTTGCACTCACTACCAATAGGATCAATCACAACATGGGAAGACTACTGAGGGCTTTTCTATTAAGATATTTTCCTCCAAGCAAGACTGCTCAATTAAGGAATGAAATCACTACATTTTCTCAAAAAGAAGGGGAATCTCTATTTGATGCTTAAGATAGATACAAGGAACTGTTGAGGCTGTGTCCACATCATGGGCTAGAGAAATGGCTAGTTCTTCATACTTTCTACAATGGTCTGAACTACAATACTAAGCTTACTATGGATGCTACTGCTGGAGGTGCTTTGATAAACAAAAGGTTGGATGAAGCATATAAGTTGATTAAAGATATGGCTTTGAACCATTACCAATGGTCAAATGAGAGGGGCTCTTCAAGGAAAGCTCCAGGTAAGTATGAATTAGATGCTTTTAATCATTTATCAGCTAAAGTAGATGCACTAGGAAGTTTAGGTAGCAAAGTAGATGCACTTATGGCTAAGTTTGATAAATTTTAAGTTAACAGTGTAAATGCAACAGGTGCTACTGACATTCCTTGTGAGATTTGTGGTATTACAGGTCATATGGCAACTGAGTGTACATTGGGGCAAGATTTCACTAAACAAGTGAACTATGTGCATAACAGTGGGTTTGGACAGAAAAATTCAAATGAACCATTTGGAAATACCTACAATCCATCATGGAGGAACCACCCAAATTTTTCCTACAAGCCCACCCAGCCATACAACACACAAACCACTCCCAATAGACCACCACCACCCGGTTTCCAAAACCAAAGACCCTATAACCCACCAGCTCAAACTTCTTCCACTGCTAAATTAAAAGGCCTTTTGGAGAAATTTCTTATTTCCCAAGAGAAAACTAATGAAGAGTTTCGACAGCATGGTAGAGCCATGGAAGATTCTATTAGGCAACTGTCCTCCAAGGTTGATTCATTGGCCACACATAGAAAGATGTTGAAAACTCAAATAGCTCAACAAGCTTCTACATCTTCTTCTAGAGCTTTTGGTCAACTCCCTGCTCAACCTGAATCAAATCCTAGGGAGCATTGTAAGGCAATAACTCTTAGGAGTGGAAGGCTATTGAAGGATCCAATTGCCACTCAAGAAGATGAAGAAGATATAAGTGTGGGGGAAGTGCAGAAAGAAGGCAACAAGGCCTCAATTCCTAATGAAGCTGAAGAGAAAGAAGGGGAATTACCTGAAAAGTCAAAATATGTCCCTCCGGAACCATACAAACCGCCTATCCCTTATCCTTAAAGATTAGCCAAGGCTAAACTTGATAAGCAATTTGGAAAGTTCTTGGAAGTTTTGAAAAAACTGTACATCAATATCCCCTTCACTTATGCTCTGTCACAAATGCCATCATATGCAAAATTCTTGAAGGACATTCTTTCTAACAAGAGGAAGCTAGAGGAGCATGAAACTGTAACTTTAACTGAGGAGTGTAGTGCCATTATCCAAAATAAACTACCTCCCAAGCTAAAAGACCCAGGCAGCTTCTCTATTCCTTGCATGATTGGAAATGTTCCTATTGACTGAGCATTGTGTGACTTGAGAGCAAGTGTGAGCCTTATACCACTGTCGGTTGTAAGGAGACTGAACATAGAAGAGATGAAGCCTACTACAGTTTCACTTCAACTAGCAGACCGTTCAGTGAAATATCCAGTAGGTATTCTTAAGGATATACCTATCAAGGTTGGTAAGTTCTTTATTCCTGTTGATTTTGTTATGCTTAAAATGGAAGAGGATTCACAAATTCCTATCATTTTGGGTAGACCATTTTTAGCAACTGCGGGTGCTTTAATTGATGTAAAAAATGGAAGACTTTCATTATCTGTTGGGGATGAAAAAATTAAATTTAATTTGAATGAATCAATTAAATTACCTGTTTGTGAAGACTCAATATGTAGGGTAGATGTGCTAGACAAAGTTGTGAAAGAAAACCTTCTAAAGGGATACCTCCAAGATCCACTTGAAGCATGTCTAGTCACAAATAGAGTGATTGAAAGTGAGGAAACTACTGCATATGCATAGTTTTTGGAAGCAAGCCCACCACTTCCCCTCCCTGAAGCAGCAATTAAATCATTGGAAGTGGAGTCCAGCAATACCACTACTGAGGAAGACACACCACCTAAGGTAGAATTGAAACCTCTCCCATCTACCCTCAGGTATGAGTTTCTAGGACCCCACTCCACTTATCCTGTGATAGTTAATGCAAATCTAACTGCTCTTGAAACAGAAAAATTACTTAGGCAGCTTAGATCTCATAGAAAAGCTTTGGGGTATACAATTTCTGATTTGAAAGGGATTAGTCCTTCAATATGCATGCATAGGATATTGATGGAGGAAGATAGTAAGCCCTCCATTGAACATCAAAAAGGTTGAACCCCAATATGAAAGAAGTTATGAAAAAGGAAATAGTGAAATTGCTAGATGCTGGGGTAATTTACCCAATTTCAAATAGTCAGTGGGTTAGCCCAGTTCATGTTGTGCCTAAGAAAGGGGGGTTAACAGTGGTAAAAAATGAAAACAATGAGCTAATTCCCACTAAGACTGTCACGGGTTGGAGAATGTATATTAATTATAGGAAATTAAACAAGGCAACCCGGAAAGACCATTTCCCTCTTCCCTTCATTGATCAAACTTTGGAAAGGTTAGCTAAGCATTCACATTTCTATTATTTGGATGGTTATTCTGATTTCTTCCAAATTCCTATACATCCAAATGATCAGGAAAAGACCACATTTACATGTCCTTATGGTACTTTTGCATATAGAAGAATGCCTTTTGGTCTGTGTAATGCTCCAGCTACATTTCAGTGTTGTATGATGGCCATCTTCTCTGATTTTATTGAAAACATTATGGATGATTTTTCTATATATGGCACTTCCTTTGATAACTGTTTGACTAATTTATCTCAAGTGTTGCAAAGATGTGAGGAGGTAAATTTAGTTCTCAACTGGGAGAAATGCCATTTTATGGTGAGAGAAGGGATTGTCCTTGGCCATTAAATATCTGAGCATGGTATTGAGGTAGACAAGGCTAAAGTGGACATCATAGAGAAATTGCTTCCCCCAACTTCTGTAAAGGGAGTGAGGAGTTTTTTAGGACACGCCGGTTTCTACCGACATTTTATCAAGGATTTCTCTAAAATTGTAAAACCTTTAACTAACCTGCTAGCTAAAGATATTGCTTTTGATTTTAATCAAGATTGTTTGGATGCATTTTGCAGGTTGAAGAAAGCATTGATTTCCGCCCCAATTATGCAAGCACCGGATTGGAATCTACCATTTGAGGTGATGTGCGATGCTAGTGACTATGCAATAGGAACGGTACTTGGCCAAAGGAAGGATAGGAAAGTTCATGTAATATACTATACCAGCAAAACTCTGGATGAGGCTCAACTGAATTATGCCACAACCGAAAAGGAACTTCTTGCGGTAGTTTATGCAGTTGACAAGTTTCGATCCTATTTAGTGGATTCCAAGGTGATAGTCTTCACAGATCATGCAGCCATCCAGTACCTTTTAAGCAAGAAGGAAGTTAAACCTCGTCTAATTAGATGGATTCTTTTGTTACAAGAATTTGATCTAGAAATTCGAGATAAGAAGGGTACGGAGAATGTTGTAGCTGATCATCTTTCCAGATTGAAGCAAGAGTTAGGAGATGAGGAAGATAAGGAGATGCCAATAAACGATTCCCTTCCTGATGACTATCTGTTAGCTGTCTCTTCTTCAGCCATCCCATGGTTTACAGATTATGTGAATTACATTGTGAGTGGAGTTTTGCCTCCGGATGCGGGGTATTAACAGAAAAAGAAGTTTCTAGTAAAGGTGAAGCACTACTTTTGGGATGAACCTCTCCTCTTTAGAAGATGTGCAGATGGCCTGTTTAGGAGGTGTGTGCCTGAGGAAGAAATTCCAAGCATCTTGTTCCACTATCACTCCTCTCCATATGGAGGACACTTTGGCACTTCACGAACAACTGCGAAAATTGCCCAAGCGGGTTTTTATTGGCCGACTCTTTTCAAGGATGTTCACTATTATGTCACTTCTTATGACTAATGCCAAAGGGTTGGTAATATATCAAAAAAGCATGAGATGCCTTTGAATAACATTCTGGAAGTTGAAATCTTTGATGTTTGGGGAATTGATTTCATGGGACCATTCCCACCTTCTTGCAGCAATAGATATATACTTGTGGCGGTTGACTATGTCTCCAAATGGGTGGAAGCAATTGCCAATTGAACTTGTGATGCCAAGGCTGTGGTTCGATTTTTCAAGAAGGTGTTATTTCCTAGGTTTGGGATACCCAGGGCTATCATTAGTGATGGAGGGTCTCATTTCATTGCCCATCAATTCCAATTCCTCTTGAAAGGGTATGGAGTAACCCATAAGATCTCTACTCCATATCACCCTCAAACCAGTGGGCAAGTTGAGCTTTCCAATAGAGAAATCAAGTCCATATTAAAGAAGACTGTATCTAGATTAAGGAAGAATTGGGCACTCAAGTTAGATGATGCCTTATGGGCCTATAGAACTGCTTTTAAGACTCCTATTGGAATGGCACCATTTCGGCTCGTCTATGGAAAGCACTGTCATTTACCAGTAGAGATGGAACATAAGGCGTATTGGGCAATCAAGTTGCTCAAATTTGATTTGCAATCTGCTGGGGAGAAGAGAAAGTTCTAACTTCTTGAGCTTGAAGAACTAAGAAATGAAGCTTACGATAATGCCAAAATATATAAAGAAAGAACAAAGGTTTGGCACGACAAGCGCATTCTTAGAAGGGAATTTCATGAAAGAGACTTGGTGTTGTTGTTCAGTTCAAGATTCAAGCTATTTCCAGGGAAGCTTAAGACAAGGTGGATTGGACCATATCTTGTGAAGAAGGTGTATTCGTTTGGAGCAGTGGAAATTTGGAGTGAAAGCACCAGCAATTTCAAAGTTAATGGCAAAAAATTGAAGCATTATGTTGCCGGGCCACCACTAATGGAAGCTTCAGATTTATAAAAACAGGGGTCGAGCTTATGACCTTAAACAAGTGCTTCTTGGGAGGCAACCCAAGCTTATTTCTCTGTTTTCTTGCTTTTAATTCTTAGTTTTCTCCTTTTCAATCTGACTTTCTGAGTAGTTGAGGCATTTAAGTCATGAAGTGTTGATTTAAGATGTTCATTTTGCATGTGATCTCTGTCTCTGAGGTATATTAAGCATGAATGCATGTTTGTTGCTTGTTTTCTTGCACAGAGGGCTCAAAATGCAGTATAGTGAGAAACACGGTGTACAACAGGGGCCGTGTCATACCCCGTGTTCCTCACTATTTGGCCAGTTTAAAAGGACTTGTGATTTTCATCGCATTCCAGTGAGAAACACGGTACTGAACACGGGGCATGTCATAACCCGTGTTCCTCACTGTCTGGTTAGCATAAAAGCTTTGTGATTTTCATGGAGTTCTAGAGAGATATACGGTATTGAACACGAATAGTGTCCTACCCCGTGTACCTCACTGGCTGAACCAATGATAAGGATTTTTGAACAAGAGCCTTCTAGAGAGAAACACGAGGTACAACACGGATTGTGTTAAACCCCGTGTACTATTACGAAGTTTGTTAGTGTCTTTCAGAGAGAAACATAGGGGAGAACACGGGGTATGTCAGACCCCGTGTAAGTTTGCGAATTCTAGAACTCTCACCCGCAGAGAAACACGAGGTACCACATGGACCGTGTTTGACCCCATGTTCCTGGGCGGACGAGTTTTTAATGGTCAAAAACCCAGATTTTCACTCATTTTCCCCCATTTTCTTCTTCTTCCTCACTGCCCTAATCTCTCTCTCTGCATTTTCGATCATCATTTTGCCAAAACCTACAGATTGAAGTGCTTTATTTGGCTATTTAAAGTTATTTTGCTACTTAATTTTCCATTCAATTGGTTTGATTTCATGATTTGGATTCCTCTTCTGATTTCAACAAGAACCTAGGGTTTTCATCTACAATTCACAAGGTAAGTGCATTTTCTTTGAAATTTTGGAAGTACTTTGCAATTACTTATGTTTATTGAACCTTAATGCATGTTAGAATTCATAGGAATGTTCATATCCTTTAATGTTTAATGTTTGATTGATTGATTGAATTTGCATAGGAATGTTCATAGGAATTCACAAGTTTGATTGATTGAATTTGCATCTTTGATTAATGGATTGAGTTTGAATCTCTGCTTTATAGGACTTGAAATGTTTGATTGGTTAACTTTGATGTTTATTGAACTCTAATGCACTTGCTTATGTTTATTGAATCTTTGACTGATTGAACTTGAACTCTTTGATTGCTTGAACTGAAATCTTTTGAAGTTTACTGATTGATTGACTAATTGCCTGCTTTACCTTATTGATATGACCACTTATTTGCATTCATGGCATTGAATTTTGAACTGTGCTTCATTTTGATTGATTGGATATTGAAAGTGCCTGCTGAATTTTTGTTTTTGGAATCTGCTGACTGATACACTGTTAATACTCTCTCTCACTTTGTTATTTCCTTTTGCAGATCATGTCTAAGAGGCAAAAGACCACTGCCAGGAAAACTACCAAGGGTAGTACTTCTAGAGGGACCTCCTCTAGAGGACCAGTACACTCTTTCTTGGATTTTATAGAAGAAGCTCACATTCAAGCCTTTGATAGACATAAGAATCGGTCATTTGTGGAGGGCAGATACCTCGACTGGGTAGTGTTGAGAGAGTTTGGCCTGGAGGATGAGATTCGTGAGCTCATTAGTGTAGGAGCTTGGGAGGTCTTCTTTCAGATTAGAGAGCCTACCTATAGGGAGCTCACTTTGGAGTTTCTTAGCACATTCTACTTGGAGAGATATTTTGGGATAGTCGATTCGGCTGACACTGTGTAGTTCCGTCTAGGAGGAGTTGCATATTCTATGAGTGTGACCCAGCTTTCCGTCCGCCTGGACTTTATTCTGTGAAGTTTGTGACTACTCCAGAGTATCATAACATGCTGTTAGGACTACCCCACGTGACCCAGGAGTGGCGAGTATGGACTGATATAGCTACTGGGAACACTTATAATCCCACCAAGAGCAAGGCGTCTAGCCTTAGGAGGGTCGCCTGGCGAGTGCTCCACTCTATCTTCAATCACACTTTGAGTGGACGGGGGCACAGTCATGGGGTTGTGAGCACTGCTGATATACTCTTCTTATACAGCATGATTCAGAGAGTGCCTATTCACATTGGAGGTGCCTTCGCTCACTTCTTCTCGACTCAGGCATCAGACAGGAGAGCTGCGAGCATAGCTGCTGGTCCATATATCACTAGACTAGCCAAGCGGTTAGGAGTTTTTGATCGACCATATGGATCCCTCACTATAGTCTCTCACATGGCACCCCTTCGAAGGGGCATTCTTCTGGCTATGGGGATCTAGCCTGTGCAACAGCAGCAGTAGCCCCATGAGGAGGAGCAGCATATTCCAGGAGATGATGGCGATCGTGATCCGGCTCCTGATATGGGTCCATCATCTTCTGTGGGGAGCAGAGTTCCATCCAAGGCCTACTTCCGAGATATACTTTCTGGTCAGTAGCAGATTCTGGCTGAGCTCCGGCTTATATCTTAGCGTTAGATGAGGATCGAGGGACTTTATGACGACTTAGACAGGCGATTTTGACATATTGAGAGCATGGTTGAGCCCCTGTTCCAGCTTTTCTACCCCTCTTCCCCAGCTGACCCGGACCCTCCTGCTCAGTAGATCGCACCGTTTATTTTTCCTTTTTACTTAACTATTCTATTTTCTTTTTACTTATTTCTATTTTCTACTTCCATTTATCTGGTCTGTACTTATATTGACTATGCACTGTCATTTACTCTTTATTATATTTCCTATTTCTCTTTTATTTTCTTGCACTTTCATTTACTATGTAATAACTAACAGCCTATTTTTCTAGTATTGTATCTTCTTTCTTCTAGATTATCAGCCTCCTCTCTCTCTCCTACTCTATCTCTACTTCTGGATCTCCCTGCAATCATGATCTATACTGGGCCACCATGCTCCACTTGTCAGGGAAGTTTCAGTCCCTCATCTATTCTCTGTCTCTTTTTCCATTTACCTTATTTGTACATTGAGGACAATGTCCAATTTTAAATGTGGGGGAGCAATGTTTAGATTGCTTTGTAATGTTTTGCACTTGAACTTACTTAATTGATTTAGAGTACTGAAATTTACTCCAATTTCAATGATTTTAAAAAAATTAATTAATTAAAATAATAATAATAATAATAATAATATAAAAAAAAATTTAAGGCAATCTTTTGAATAAAGTGATTGATTCATGCCTTGCTCCTTTAATGATTATTTGGTAACTTAATAAGGAAAATCTAAAGCTTGAAGCTAAAAGTAATAAGCATAATTGACCCTTGTAAGATTTGAGCCTTTTAAGCAATTTTCACATTAGAAATTAAAGCTCATTTTTATCTTCTTGAGGGATTATGTCATCACTCTTGACTTTTTTCTCTAGAACTTGCATTTGCTCTTTTTGAGGCTACATTTTTTTGTATTTTGCATGTCAGAAATGATGAGGCCATGTTTCTTCACCCTTCTTTTTATTTGTTTGGCTTATTTGAATCATTTTCTTTGATTTACCCTCAACTTTTCAACTTTGCCCCTAGTTAGCCACTTTGAGCCTTGGACCCTCATTTCTAGCCTAACCATACTATGTACATCCAAAGCCACTACCCAAGTAAACTTGAACCTTAGAGTTTTAGGGAACTTAGATACATTATATGAGTTTAGCTATCACTTAGAGGTCCTTACTTAGTGCTGTTAGTTGGATAAGTTTATTTATAGCTTTGATT